>VWZZ01004976.1:1837198-1899828 GCA_013399095.1 Psophia crepitans | reverse complement strand
TGGCTGGGCCTGATCCCCCGTTTGTCACGGACATGACATGTAATCGTCCTCAAGATGACTTGTTCCATGAACTTCCCTGGCACCGAGGTCAGGCTAACAGACCTGTAGTTCCCTGGATCCTCCTTACGACCCTTCTTATGGATGGGTGTCACATTAGCAAGCCTCCAGTCATCTGGGACTTCTCCGGTTGACCATGACCGCTGATAGATGATGGAGAGCGGCTTATCAATCACATCCGCCAGCTCCCTCAGCACCCTCGAGTGGATCCCATCTGGCCCCATGGACCTGTGGCAGTCCAGGTGGAGTAGTAGGTAGGACACAAGGGCTGGGTTTGATCATGTAGCAGTCAGGTACAGCTGATTTCATTATTTTTTACAATCAGAGAGATTAATCTCATCTTCATAATTCTTACCTGTTCTTCAATTTTACTTAGGGATGCATGGTCTTTGTTCAAGACTGCTTCAAGATTTTCTTAGGAGACCTGGATTTACTTGGCCAGGCTAGATGGTATTTTGATCTGAAGTTGTTTCATCATGAAACAAAGTGACTCAAATGGAAACCTTGAAGGACAGTTGCTCACAGAAAACACTTCTAGACTTTTAAAACGCTGAACTTCTTTCTTGCCATCGCTGCCCATAAGGCAGTAGTAGCAGGAAGTTGTAGCTCTATGATAGGCTGAGCACATGGGACTGATAAGCCTTATAGGGAGAAATAGCTTATGTGTAAATGGGAAAAGGATAAGCTTTCAGGTGTACAAGCCCTTCTTCAAGTGAGCAACAAAAGTAACTGAAGCTTGGAGCAATTATTCCTAAGTTGTATTCAACTTGACATTTTTTCTTTCTTTTTCAAAATTCCAAGAAGGGATTTTGTGCTGAAAAGTGTGCCTGTTTCTTCAACGGTATCAGGAATCTGACAAAATCTTCTAGCAACCTTGCTCTTCCTTGAAAGGACAACCACCATCCTAAAGCATGCCTTGGGTTAAAGCCGGTCATAATAAGCACTGCAAACTGTTTATTCAATGAGCCCTTTTTCTTGGCTCTTGAACAGTTTCTTTATAATCCTACTTTTGACAGTTGTAATTCTTGAGTTGGTGAGGTTTGCAAACATATTTGATCCGGGATCTGCACATACACTGTACTTGCTACTCTGAATTTGCTTATCCAAGGTTTGTGACTGATCATAACTCCATTTTGCTTGCTTGGCTGGATGATTTATGTGTTTATAAAATATCTCTGCTTCTCTGTTTCCTCTGCATTCAATTCAATTTATTTATTAAGCCAACTTCTGCTACCGGCCCAAGATACATGTGCTACAGGTCTTTACAGTGAAGAATTTTCCCTGTGACCATACTGAAGGTGAAATGCAATTAGAATTCCCGGAAGGTTAAGGACATCTTAATTTTTTTTTAAGTTTTTTTGTTGTTGTTGTTGTTTCATGGTGTTTAGACACTGGAAAACTCAAATATCCAAATTCAAACAGTGTTAAATATATGTACTTTGCATTCTTTTGTCTCTGTTCTGTCTGCCACACTAACACAGTACTATTATACTCCAAAAATAATATTAGGTGCTAGGATTATTAGTTTGTTAAAATGTTTTTGTTAAAATGTACATGAAATGGCACATTCTATCTGCTGAAGTAAAGGCCACTGAAGAGGTTTGGTCAAGACACTATTCTAAGCAGCATATGCCCATATTAACCTCTGCACTATCATTTATTTTTTCATGCAAATTTCATGTAACGCTTCTGTGCAAGGCATCCAATATTTTCATCACCCTTCCTCTATTTTGCCTCAAGCTTTGAAGTTATGGGGACTGTGACATTCTTGCGAAAACCATCATGATTAGCAGAATAACTCCAAAGAACTTGTGGCAGAAAAACCTTTGCATGACTGAATGCATTTCCCTTGTTAGTTCCAGCTCTGCAGAGTCTTCCTAAGGAATTTAATTTATGTGTCTTACTTGCAAAGTGCCAGATGAAAAAACTTCTGCATTACAAGCCTTTGGTGGAGTGCAGCTGAGAGTGAGTACTGTGTTACTGTCTGCTCCAAAGGTATATATACAAATATTTGTTTATTTTTATGTATATAAATATACATAACAGCTCATGTACATGTTCATACTATGGAAAGAAAGTCCAGGCAATGAAATAATCACAAGAGAGAGTTTTGTACCTATGCATTACTAGAAATTAGAATAAACATTATGCCTGTGGTCTCCTTCAGTTCCATCCCACATGGTTCTGTTAGCTAAAATACATCTGTTGTCAGCACTATAAAAAAATAAAATCTATGGTTTTAACTTAAAAAGTGATGGGATACTGCCTGGAATGTTTTCTCATATAGACAGTGTTATTTGAGTCCTTCCTTGGCAAGAAGTTCAATCTGAAGACAGTTCTCAGATGGTTTCAACAGCTTAATTTGCAATGCCTCCGGAAGCAGGGCTCCCTTGGCTTTGTAAGGAGTTCCCTCTCCCCAATCCTGCAAACTTTTTCATCATTTGGGAACTTCACATTTGACCATGAAATCTCTTTCAACTACTATAATCAGTTCTCAAAATCAATTATAGAATTACCTGTTTCCTATAGGCATTAGTGACATAATCTGTGTCTAGAGGACCCACATGCATTGTGTCACCCACGTGGCCTTCACTGATGGCTGCAGCATGGGATGCTGCAGCCTGGTAAGCCCGCAGCGGGCACCGAGATCCCCCAGCCTTTGTATTCCTTAGCTGTCTCGGGGCACGCCACTGCTGCGAGCTGTGGTACTCCAGCGTACAGGGATAGATTAAGCCTTTCACAACCTATAAATGCGCCTAAAAATAGACAACATGGATGAGCCACATCACAGATTTCAGAGGCTTTTTTTTCTTCTTTCTAATTTTTGAGAGACCAGCACTCATAAAGCAGTGTTGAGAGGGCATTATGCTAAGGAAGCAAGCAGTAAATTTGTAAGGTGGCCTCTAACAGCTGGTTTGGGAGGGACTGGCCATTAGGACAGAGAAGGAAGAATGTGGGACGGGGGAGTGAAAGGGAGATTGTAATAATACTCATAATTAAAATGCTGCATTCTAGCTGCTGGGGAAAACAGTGCTGCAGATTTCTGGAAGAAATTTGATTCCAAGGAGTGCAAGAGGCCATGAGTGAAAATTCTTTCATAAGCAGGAAGTGAGAGAGGGAACTATAAGGAAATATTCTGTTTATTTTGGCCATCATTCTAAAAAAAACCTGGGGTAAAAGCAAAGAGAAATGAAAGAAAGATTATTGATAAATGATGTGTGAAAAGTACCTAGAATTTCTGGACACTGCAAAGCCTAATTACAAATGCAAGTAATTTTTTTCATGTATTGTCCCGGAACTAATCAATGCTTTGTACTTTATTAGGAATGGAAACTTGTGATGTCTCCTTCAAACATGCTGATTAATTGAATGGTTTGTTCAGTAGTATGACCCGCTGTTATAAATGTTTTAGCAATTTTTTTGGCATTAAAAGAAAACAGGTCTCTTTTTTTGTCTATATGGCTGGGCTGAATAGGAGAGCACATAGCCACCTAGCTCTTGTTTCATATCCTGAATTTTGTTCTGAATGCATAATAACCCTAAATGTGTTGCTGTGTTTCTAAGCAACTTCTCATAAGATGCAAAAATAGGTAGTTATTTTGCTATGTTTAAAAGTTCTTTTGATGTTGTATTTTCCTTTACTAGTTACCCTCCCACCGGCTGTAGCCACAGCTTAAGAGACATTCTCGTAAACCCTTGAGACCTGGTTTTTGAAGAATCTGACATGTATTTTCGGAGTAGGTTTCTTTTCCTTCTGGATTAATGTCAAGGAAGTAACCGGAAAGTGCTAGAGTTGCTCATTGATTACAAGCCCAAGCCCTCTGAGGAACATCCCCGCTAACATTGCTGTGCTTTGAGCTGTGCACCGTGCAGAAATTTATGGCATTATAAAGTGCATATTTGCAGGTTATGGTTGAGGGGATGAATGGAGGGATGTTCAAAAGCAGGAAAAGCTGTGTGGCGAGGGGTATGGGACTGTGGTTTCTTCAGAATACTGAATCTTCTAAGATGTTCGAGAATGGCTTGTGGTCATGAGAAACGTGTCTGTCAAAATGCATCCCCAGCTGTGGGATGGCATTAATTCAATTGTCAGACGCCGCCTTTCGTTCAGATTTGGAAAGCTGAAGCCCATCCACATTTGTTCTCGCTTCCTTGCTGAGCCTGAAGATGTTGCTGGGCTGAAGAATGTCATTGTGTAGTTTCCATTGTCGGCTGTCACACTGCATATGTTTTTGGGACTGATCTGGAGTTTTGTTTGACATCATGACTTTTATAAGAATCAAAACCCCCAAATCCCTCGGATGAAATCCATATGGCTTTGTTCACAGGCTGAAATAAAATCATGCTCACAGCCTTTACTGCAACTGAGGGGTATTTGGTGGGAGTCGGTTTTAGCTTAATAAAAGCGTAACGTTCAAATGCTGGAAATGTGGATATTATTAAGTACCTGCTCTGTGAGAATAACTCAAATGCTGTTTTATTCCCTGCCCCTTTCGTTAGTTCATATGCACAAGAGTCAGATCTGAGGCTGACATGAAGAACGATCTCCGCAGCCTGGCATGGACCCAGCTTCACTTGAACTCTGTTTTAGACATTATTGGGGTTTTGTCTGCATTTTGGCTCCTTGCAGCTCAGTGCTGAACATTTGGCATAATGTGTGGTAAGGGTTATTACGATACACAGAGGTGAGGTAATTCACATCATTTCTGCAGTGTAGGCAAGTTTGCCTGGCTGCTAGAGCAGTTAAAGCAGGAAGCTTCCCGGTGTGCCGAGATGCTGATTACTAAGGGTCAGGTCTGCACTCACCATGACATCATAAAACACAACTGGGGGCTGATTTATTTAAGAACTGTCATGTCACTGGTTTTGTCAGGACAAAAACAGAGGACAGAGAAGGTGAGGGGAAGCAGCAGGCTTTCACAGCGCGGGACTTATGTTGAAGAAGAAAACATTGATGGTTCCTCTGCCAATGACATAAAAAAATGCTTTAGTTACTTTTGAGCCTGAGGTACGGAGTGGCAATTTTCGTTCCATTCACTGAATCATTTCCGAAATGAAGAAAACATTAATAGCAAGTCTACCATGAGAGGAAAGACTATGACAAAGCTCTGGCCAAATATTTAGGCCTCCTCCAGTCATTGCTCTGGGCAAATCCAACACCGTTTGGCATGTGGGAAAATGTGGAAATATTTGCATACATATAAGAAGCATTGAAGTCCTTTCTGAGGTCGTACAGCGCTGAATGAGAAAAATCTCACCAGGATGGCTTCTAGAAATGTCCGTGGGCAAGTGATGCTTCCACTGTCCCGCTGCTGGGCTTCCCTGCTGTCTCCTTCCCGGATGTGGTCTATAGTGCTGGAGTAAGCACTCCAAGAGTGCTGGAGTAAATACACCAAACCCTGGCTGAGATGTGCAGAACTGGCATATAGGCAGTGTTAACCTGACTGATCCTGTAATAACTTGGCATAGGAAGAGATTCCTTTCTCTCTCCTCACAAAAAACGTGTTTGGTTCCTGAAGATCAGTTCACCAGACACAAAACCCCTACGCTGCCAAGGAAATCAATACGAGCCATACACTGTAAATGCGGAAATTCCCATTTAAATGAGACTGTAGCATGAGTAAGGGAATATATTTATAAATGGACAATGCAACTCTCCATACCGATAGGATGCATCTCAGCTTTTCCATACGGCCAGTGGTAAAACTATTTGCTTGGTATAGCTAACACCCCACTTTAAGACCACTTTCCTGACTTGCACTAGATTTCAGCTTCAGCTCTTTAGTGTATCAAATGGAAAATGTATTGCTGATTCTTCTGCCAAAGAGTACTCAGCGTTTGGTTTGGTACTCTATTGACTAAGTTATTTTTGTAGTTCTAGTACTTCCTTTATTTGGCTGTCTCAAACACTTTTCAAATGCAAAGTAGGACTTGCAACAGGCAGGTGGTAGTGTTATGAAGGGTAAATTAGACACAGGCAGCTTCACTGATTTCCCTGAAGACCTCCCAGTATGGGGCTATACATGCAAAAAAAGGGTACTCCAGGTTCTCTGCTCTGGTCACAACACTACACAGCCCCTCATTTCAACAGTAATCTGCAAACAACCTGTGTTGAAAATCTTATTTGGTTTACAGCACTGAGAGTCCCCAGACATTAGAAGAAGAAGATAATAGCAAACACCGACTGATCACAGATGGGGACAAAGCTCCAGATTGTTCAAGGATGTGGGACTTCTCTGAGTCACTCCAGAGGCAGCCCTCAAGGTCCTGAGTGCTTAATTAATTCAATTAATTAATTAACATCCATTAGGCTTTTACAAGCTATATAGATTCCCACATGCTTTCTATCTGTTTCTATGCTGCTTTTCTCCTCCAGACTTGGACTTGCTGTATCAAGGGGTGAGTAGCTCTGAAAGGTAGGTCAGACCATCTAGGGTTTTTTTTATGGAAACTCAGAGGAGATGCAGAAGAAAGCTGAAGCTGGCAGTATCAGAAGAAGTAACTGATGCCTTCTGGAAGGTTTTGGTTATCTATCAATAATCCAAAAAAGCAATTTTACTGTGCATTTATTTAGGGCTTAGCAGTGGTATTTGTGTTGCTTGCTACTTTAAGTAAGTAGTTCTGCTGAAATGAACGTGTACGTGCAACCTGGTAGAAGGGATCTTCCAAAGAACAAGTCTTAACTGGTCTGATATATGTGTCTGAGTTTCAGAATGCTTTTTGGGAGCTGAGTGCTGAGGAATAGAGTGAAGAAATGATTTCTCTTTGAACAGCTTTATAATCCACTCTTGAGTTTGCCAGCAACAGGTTTTCCATCTTAACTTAAAGATCCTCCTTCAAGGTGATAGGGGCTTGCACCAAACACATCTTTTATCCATGTATTACTCCCATACCCACTTAAAGGCAGCAGGCATAACTACTAAACTTTTATTATTTTTGTACAACTAGCCCAGGTACTCCAGAAAAACATAGAAGGATTTTGATGATGAGAGTGCACTGATACCTTGATACCATTACCCCCAGGGATGCTGGGGAATGTTTTCCTTTCCATACAGCAAAGACAGGTGGAGACCATTAGGGAGGTGCTAGAATCTGTTGTTCACTTTTGTTACTTGTGATGATGACCTGAGCCAGGGAAGGAAACAAACGCGTGGGGTGCATGTTTCCCCTTGTATGTGCTGAAAGCAAGTGCTCTTTGGGCGTAGGAGAGGAGACGCCTCTACCCAGAGCCCGTTCTGTCAGACTGTAACATTGCCATTCACGCTCGGGTATTGGCAACTTTGCTCTCTTTAAAAATGGTTGTAACTAAAAATCCAGCTTGTTATGTTTGTTGCAGAAATAAACAGGAGAGCTGTGATGTTTTTTTACACTGAAAACTCTCTGAACTGCTCAGTGCAGTTCCCAGCCCTGCGTGGAGGGGAAGGTCTGGCTTGAGGGAGGAGTGGGTAATTGAAGCTCTAATTGAAGTCAGTGGGAAGTCCAGCTGCTTTACCTTACAAATCAGAACCTACTTGTTTCTAGTGTCATCTCTTTTTGATTTGAGAAACACTTAGGCCTTGTCAGAATTGTTTCATTAAAAGGAGAAAAAAACCCAAACTCTATAAATCAAACACTCTTCCCTGTTGCAATTCTGTGGGGGTTTTTTTTATGGGAAGTCCTGTGTTTCTGCAAATGGCAGCAGGTGGTGGGGGTTTTTTGCTCAGAAATGAAAGGCTGCTTTTGCATCTCAGGAAAGAGCTTGCTTTTAGCTTCATTCGGAGTTGAAGGATTGGGAGCCAAGCTGTGAGCCAGCAGCAGCCAGAGGGTTGTTGCTGGTTAGCAGAGCCACAGCCTGGCTGTGCCTCCCCTTGCTCCTTCCGCAGGGCTGCTGCATGCCCCTTGTGTCCTGGGAGCTGGTAGAGACTAGCAACGGGGTCATGGTAGGTAAAATCCTGGTGAGAGAGTGGTAGAGAATAAAATTGATCCCCTCTCCTTTCCTTGGAGGAGGGAGTAGAGATGCTCAGGCACTGCTCCATCCTTGAGCAAATATTGCCATGCTGGGAGATGAGGCAAAGTTACTGCCAAACAGATTGTTAAAGAATTTTATTTCTTCAAATAGAATACACCCTTGGACTGTGTATTTGGTCCAGACAGTGAGTCTTGCTTAAAAATCTCGTTCTTCTGTGTTTCTGTGTGGTTTTAGTCAACAAGCACATATTTAATGGACAGGCTGTAAGGGCCTCCCTAATTCAGCATAAAAAACTTGTATCTTAATTAACATTAGTCTTTACAAAATCACCATGATGACTAATTTTATTCAATTTTAGTAGTCCCCATGACAGCCTGTATATTAAATCGTAGTATTTTTCTTAAATTCACCATCTTTGTTTCAAGGCTTAGTTGTTTAGTAAGGCAGCCAGAGAATTGCTCCCTGGATATTAATTAGATGAGGATTTTCATGTCAGATTTGAAAAACTTTTGAAGGACCTGTGTCAGTTACCACTGTCCCCTTTCCTACCCTAGATAATTTAAATGTTAGGCTACTGAACTTTGGACTTATAATCTTGTTAATTTGCAGTATCATTTTTTTTTTTAAAAAAAAAGATGAATTTCAGAAGGCCAGGAACTGGCCAACTCACTAGATGGTGAGTTGAGATGATGACCCTTGGTTGTCTGAAATCAGAAGCCCAGAAATACTGGAGGACTTTTTCAGTTTTGATCAATGCTATGTGCAAACTCTATTTAAATAATAGCAGATACTTTAATGTTATTAATTCAAAGGGAACTTTTTGTAACTTTTTCGTTATAGGTTCATGCTTGCTTTCTGACCTTACTTCTCAAATAAACTGCAGGGTTTGTTGCTTACATACCAGCAGTTTAAGTTCTAAAGCCACTCTTACTGACCTGAGATCAGATAAATACTCTCTTGGGAAGTTTTAAGTTATTTGCTGACACACAGTTGGATTAGGAAGGGTACAATTTTGTGCAGAAGCAGACAAAAGTAGAGATGTTCCTCTCCATGGAAGATCTTTGAACTTTGGTCTTTGCACTGGAAAAAGGGTTGAGGGAGTGTTTTTTGAAGGGTCCGTAAGAAACAGTCTAGCAGGTTTCTTCTCATGAAGGAGTCTTAAAGAAAAAAATCTACTTCAGTTCTATGGTCATAGAAGACCGCAGTCTAAGCTTCACTGGATTACCAGAGAAACTCTAGTGGACTAGTGGACTTCAGCAGGTGTCACATCAGGTCCAGAAAGCAAAACTTTAGGGTAGAGCTTAGGCATTAAAAATAAACAAAACCCACCAACTTGCAGATCTGCTGTAATGTCTTCCCAAGCCAACTAGGAAAATGTTGATAGTCATGAAGGATCTCTTGCTTCTAATTCTCACAACACAATAAAATTACAGAGGCAGTGATTATAGAGCTTAAGAAAACTAGATCTTCATACATTTCAGAAAGGATCTGGGTGTGGCTGGGAATGAGGGGTGCTGCACCCAAAAAACTCTTATTTTCTTGTCAAAGAAGAGTTTGTGAGTGGACTAGACAGAGCATCTTTGTAGTTTAAATTAATGTGCTTTAATATGTTCCTTCTTTCTGCCTCCTTCCACTCCTTTTATTTCAGTGCTTTCTCAGAGAAGCTTTTTACTGATCTGAATTAAGGCAATAATATTTTTATACTCACAGGGATACTTGCCTGTTTTACATCTCTGGATGAATGTTAAAATGCTGCATTACTACTTTTTCTTCTTTTTTACTGTATATATTTGAGTGCCAGATTTATCAGTTCTAGTTTTCCCAATGCTGGAAAATGAATTTGCTTCAAATTATAGCTGTTTGAATGAGACCAGTGCACAAATGAAACCCATTACTCTATGCCTATAATAGGGCCAAACCTCTGATCTCAGTTTCAGGTTCGTAAATGAAGACTTGACTCTAATAACTTCTACTCAAATCGCTTTGGATTTACACCAGGGGAGCAGAAATCAGAATCTGGACTTTCATGTTTAGTCTGGGAAGCATTTAGAAATTTTTGTGGAAGAAAGATACTAAAAATGTATGTTATTATTATGTTATTCCTTTTCCATATCCCACTTGACATCATAGGACTGACCGTATATCCTAGGGTGGTTCAACCCATACTTTTCCTAAATTTTACCCCTTTAATTTGATGATTATAGCTTTTTCATGTTGTAACTCTACAGTTAAGGTTAAGCAATCATTCTGATTCGAAACCATTCTCTTCAGTAGCGTCCTGGGAAATGTGAATGAAATCTATTCCACTATTTTTTGAACTGAAATATGGGAAGTTAATCTCCTTCCCATTTTCAATTTATCCAGTCTTTTCTTGCCAGCAGTTTACTTGAAAACTTCTTAATGCAGTCTCAAACTTGGCGTGGACATCTGAGGAATAATTTTGTATATGTTAAACCTTTGTTAATAATAGTCCCAAGCAAACTGCAAAAGGAGAAACTGCTGGCTTAATGTATATTAAATATAACAAACAACTAGCGGAATTAAAGACTTGGAAAGATAAAAAACATTGCTGAAGTCGCCGTACTTGTACAACCACATCAAGTTATCTCTTCAGAAAAGTTTGGGTACTCAACATCATAACTGTCCTCAGGCTTACAGTTTCTTTGTCTAGATCTGGGAGTCCACAAATGCATAGCTTAAAACTAAAATGTAAGAATTTAATGAAAACCTGGAGCTTAAAGATTAAATAGATGAAAAGGAGAATTTAATGTGGATGCATGAAGTTACAGTTCTGGAGCAGACACACCTGAGGCCAACCCTCACTCTGTGGGACCCTGTAGCTATACGGGGAGCTGGAGCCTGTGGTACATGCATCTTCTGACCCAAGTCCCACTGAAATCGGTGGGGAACGGCCTGTTGGTTTAGATTAAATTTCTTTCAATTAGGCCATGTTCAGGCAAGCTTTTAAAGTATGTTTTCAAATGTGGGCTTTGGTCTTTTTGACCAGAACTCGTGTTCTCCTGCATGTCACATGCACATCGAGTTTTGTCCCAGCAGTTTGGTTTTCAATTTCTAAAAATAAGTTGACTATCCCAAACCTTTTTGCATGGCTCAATTGATCTTAAAGTGAGGATCAGAATGAAATGTTGTAACTCTTAAACTTTGGGTGGTTTATATGACTTTCTGGTTCTTGAACTAATAGTTGGGGGGCTGCAGGGGGGAAGGAAAACACAAGACAACATTGCAGCTCTCAAGGACAGTCAGACTAGGGTCTGCTCCTATATGGTCTGTTCCTGTGGCCCTGCCTAAAGGAGAAGGGAGCTGTCTAAGCTCCTCTTACCGTTCATGTGTTTTCTTGAAATGAAAGCTCAATTTCTCAATTTAAAATTCTGCTCAAAGATAAAACTAGAACTAAAAATGTCAGACATGACTGGGGAAGGGGGAAAGTACCCAATATAAAGAGTGTTTCAAGTGGCTAGCTGTTTGCATAAGACCACATAAACAATAGGGAGGGAAAACTCCGACTCTAAGACCTGTAAGCTGTAATGGGTATCACTCAAGGCCTTAGAACAGAACGTCCTGCAAAACAGCAAGCACTGTTCAATTTGTTGGATTAGGTACTCAAGCATAATGAAGCTTTGTCATCTGAAGCCAAATGACAACATGTGTAGTAGTGATCACTGAAGATCAAGTACAACTTTTTATCTTAAAGATGTGACAAGACCAGTAGTGGAGTATGTTATCTTGAGACCCCTTAAAGAATAAGCAGCAGCCAACCAATACTTCCCTTTACTATTATCCTGTTTAAAAATTGGTCATTTCTAGTGCATTTGTGAGTGTATACGCCTTGCACAATTCTTTTTTTAAAATAAAGTAGTTGTGATGGGAAATGTCCCTCCTCACTACTAGTGACGCAGAATAGCTTTCTCACAGGTGTCACCTATAGAAATCTCCCCCTGCTGCCACCTCTAACCAGTCTGGACAGCCTTCAAATCCCCATTTAAACCCATCTTTTTACACTCCTCACAGAGGAAGCAACAGGTTTGGTTGCCTTGGTGGGTATTTCAAATAGCCTTTATTGCAAAACTTTTCCAGACCTATCAGTTTCTTCCGGGCTTTTGCCCTACAAAACAGCTTTATTATGTAAACAGGAAACATATAGGAACTTGTTAATTACTGGTTTATTTTTCTTATGCAGCAACATAGGCTGCTTTTCTTATTGTCAATGGAGAGATCAAATTACGGCATGGAGCTTGGATGCTGGAGAACAATGTTAAAGCTTTAAACTGGTTCAGGATGGAGGAAGCAGGGAAGGTTAGGTCTCTTGTTGATACAGCCTATTAGTTGTGTTTTGTTTTTTTTAAAAAAACTTGCTTATAAATCTTGGTGAAAAGGTAGTTTGGGGAACTGTCCCCAAAATCGAGGCAGTTTTGGAAAAACACTTCTCTAACACAAGGTGATGGCTAATGCTGAGGTCTTTAAAGCTGTTACCATTGCCTGAGATGGCCAGTGTAACTGAGGGCTACGGAGCAATTAAGACTTTATTTTTACTTTTTTTAGCTGTGCTGGAATCTATATGTAGATGCCATTTCAACCTCACTTTCAGCTGAGATAGATGGTCTCTTGAGGCCTTGTGGCAATAACACTAACACACACAAAAAAATTGAAAAAGGATTGAAGTTGGCTCTTACTTGAAGAAAAGACAGAGGAAAGGGTTCTCACTGATAAAGAAAGCTGCAGGCAGCTCTGTAAACCATTTGAAGATCTCCTGTTCCCAGTTCAGAAAACTCTCCATTCAACCTTGCATATGATCCTTTAATCTCAGACCAAGATCAGCTTTTAAACCCATTGGAACCTCTATTTTGGGACTGGATTCTAGGTACAATTACCCTGACTTCTTTCTTTGATTATTGCAAGATTCTCTACTACAAGCACAAGCTTCTCTGTTGGCTGTTTTTGGTGCTGTTGTCTGAGAGGTTGTGCTTGGCTTTTAGTGGTGGATGTTGTCCCTTTCTGGCTTTCCTTTCATTAGCAAGCACTGTGAACCAGCTGAAAGAAATTCTTGATAAATATAATAATCACGTATTGATAAACAGTTTACTTCCATGATGCATCATATAAGATACTCCCAGAATTTGTGTTATAGTGGGCTGATGCATGGCTGAACTTAATGTGTGCCCCTAGATTCATATTTGAGAAAATATATAATATTATTGCCCTGCTAACAGTTTCCTTATCTAGCAAGAAGCAAAATGATGATTGCTGGGATCTTTAGGAACCAGCGTAACTTAACTGGAAAATAACCCCATAGTGTGAGGTGACGGAGTATTTCTTGGAGCACAGCCAGTCAGTCTCCCCAGGGGGGACACCCCTCCGAGTAGTTCTTAGAGGAAAATAGTGGTGTGAATATTTTACTAGGAGAGAGAGGGTTTGTTGTCGATAGCGTACTGTCAGTGCCAGAAGCAAGACATCACATGTGATTGCAATACATCTAGTGGCATTTAGGAGGTCTGAGGACACAGGACTCTTTCAAAGGAGCAGTGTCTTACAGAAAAGTCATTGAATTAAAGTGAAAAATGGGAGCTAATGAGACACAGTGATGATGCAATGAAGAGTCTGAGTAATCCTCAGCCAGTGATTTCTGCTCCCTAAAATTCTGTCAAATTCTCTCACTATTATAGTAAAACATGTCTGAAATCAAGACTAAGACACTACAGAAACCCAAACTAAATCATGGACTACAATGAGGAACTTGTCAAACATTTTGAAAAGTAACAAGCAAGTAGCAAGGAATGTTTTACTTCTGGTTGGTTACAGTTATTGGTATAAAAACTTCCTTGGAGGTCTATGGCTCTCTTAGGATGGCTACCTCGTACACTGAATTGTGTGTTTCCCAGGCAACAAATGCATTTTGCTTCTGTGCTTTGAGTTTATTTAGGGAGAAATGAGCCCATCAGGATGTAGGGGGACCTAAAAAGGGGAACGAAGAGGAATAGTTGCAACAGGAGAATATCAAACAACAAGCAGGAAAAAGAATAAGAGAATCTCGTTCAGAGCCAGGTCCTGTGTACTCTTGTGTCCAAAGAGTAGCCTCAGTGAAGTTAGTGGGGAAAACCTGTGCAAGGCAAGAGCGAAGCTGGTTCCAAATTGGAGGCATTTATCTGAAAATGACTTAGAAGTAAAAAATCTATCAGATTTCAGTTAAAACAACTACAATTCTTTGCAGGTCTGCCAAATGTCTGCAGGCTTTGGGTGATTTATTGTTGAATCAATGCGTGGCGAGCGCTGAGGTCTGCCTTCCTCTCTTTCCACGCCAAACAGAGGAACCTTCACAAGACCTTGGCACTTGTCAGATTTAAATCCTTAGGGCAGTATTTCTCACCTCAAGTGCAAAATTCACCACTTCCCTGTGAAAATCGGTACGGTTGAGAACTGTATGTGCAGCGCAGAGCTCACTGCTAGCGTTTATAGAAGATTCATTATGTGGGTTT
Source organism: Psophia crepitans (assembly GCA_013399095.1). NCBI lineage: Eukaryota > Metazoa > Chordata > Aves > Gruiformes > Psophiidae > Psophia > Psophia crepitans. The sequence continues at coordinate 1,885,332 of VWZZ01004976.1, read as the reverse complement.
TAGGTTTGTGCTTGGTAGTGTCAGAAACTGGGGGGGAAACTGCTAATTCTCCACCCCCTTTCCCAATAAACTTAAAATAGCTCTGTTAGAGCGCAATCTGCTCCTGCCTAATCTCAGTGCTGGTTTTTAGAAATAATCTTCCCATTCCCACTCTCTCAGCTTCTTTGAAACATAATGAATTGGAATTACATGTAAATGCCAGCAATATTTCAAAGGGAGGCTGAACACAATGTCTGGTCTCTAATTAGTTTTGCAGTGTGTGGCCTGTAAACTTGATGATAAATGAAGCAATTAGCCATCAGTGGCTTCAATTAAATGGCAGTAAAAACGGTAACAAAATAAAGTCACCAGTGAGGAAATTTTCTCTGAAAAGTGCTGCTGTGGGTTGGCTTCAAGCTTAACAATGAATCGGGGTTAATTGGCTCATTTGTTCATTGTTTCTCAGGGGCAGCACAACTGCCTAATTGGTGAGCACTTTCCAGGGCCCAAAGGAAACTGGAAGGGAAGATGTGACATTGCTCTTTCCTTTTGAGGAGTGCCCTATCTCCCCATGACAAGCAAATTTCTGTGGGGAGAGCACACTCTTCTCTTGTTCTCCTCTCTTGCAAGAGGAGTGAGATGGTTTGTACCATCTTCTGGACAGTTGCTTAAGCCTTGGATCCCAGAACACTTCTCAGATATTGACAAAGCAAACTTCAGCTCAGCCCCCTCAGACCTTTTTCTTGAAGCAACAATCAGAAATGAGAAGCTGGCTTGCTGGCATCATGCTGGGAGAAGGAAAAGGCAGACCAAGCCTTCAGGCTGCTGAGCCCAGCAGTGCTTTTCAGCTATGCTTCACAGTGTAGCGTGTGACTCCGTTGGTATTAACACCTAGGTGGAGGAAAATAACAATGCTATAGTACTTTCCTAGGAGAGATTCATCAATGTTTACCCACTTTGACTAGGATTTTAGTCAAGGACACTCCCCTTTGTATAAACAGGACAACTTAATGGCTACTGAAAGTACACAATAGAGGAAAAGAGTCAGGCTGGTGGTGAACACTCTTTTCTGTCTGTGATTCTGAATACATTTATCTGTCCCCGCCCGTAAAATCATGCCTAGCAATGATAGTTATCATTATTTTTACTGGGAGACACTGACCGTCTCATGTTTCATAAATGCTTTTCAAAGACTGTGAAGCACAAATAAGATAAAAGCAAAGTGCGAAGACACAAGAGACTTTCAAATTGGGGTTTACGTTTTCAATTAAGAGACACTGTTATTGAAAACAAGAAGCCAATTTGTCAGAAGCGAAGGCTAATTTGTCTTCACCTCAGAAGACCAGAGGGAAACAATATACCCTGCTCACTCCAAACCCTCTGGTGGGGAAAACTAAAGGGCCACTCGATTCCACTTCTCCCAGTCCAGGCTCTGTAGGGACTATAGTACATGTTTTAGAGGATGATGATTATTCCTTTCTAACACTTGTGGTGTCCTAAAACACATTTTAATCTAAATGCAGCAACTGGAGCGGGGGAGAAAGTATTGTAATGTCAACACTGGTTTTGTGATTTGGGAGTAAACTAGTCTGGCCTTGCTGACAAATTCATTTTTGAAGGTGTTAAGTCCATCTGCTTCCAGGAAAGCTATTGTCTTTCACTACAGATTTTACCAAAATGATACCAAGATGTCTTGGAGAGTCTCTGTGGAAACTGCACATTCAGTTTGATAGTATAAAAATGCTGCTATGACACATTGTAATTAACACTGAACTTCATTTTTTTTTTTGGCAGCTCCAGGTTGACATCTTTAGTGGCACTGCACTCATGGTGCACTTCATTGCACAGCACCCTCAGTGTTTTATCTAACAGAAAACAGAACCTTTTACCTGCCAGTCTGCAGTGCTGGGTGTCCCTGCCTGTGCCTCGAGAAGCCCCATCAGTGGGCTCTGCCCAGAGCAGGTCGGGAGGGACTTGAGCTGGCTGTGGGTCAGACCCACACGTTCTGCAGAGATGGCATGCTCTCAGGAGATAAAACCAAACGTTCTGGAAAGGCAGGATGTGTTTATGTGCTAAGTGATTTCCACTTATGTATCTTTAAACTCTATTGAATACCTTTTTAAGCTCAGGAGGTCCCTCAGTATCACTGGCATTCCCCGGAGAAAGACCGAGAACCATTGCTCAGAGAATTGTACCTATTTCTCCCTGGGCAAAATGACAAGTTTCCAACAGTACCCTTCTTATTGATTAAAAACAACTATCTGAAGAAGAAAAATTAAAATTTCAGTGCTGTTCCCTCATTTCCCTCAGCAGTTGAACTGTGGCGTTCAGAAAGGCTTTGTGGTATTTCAAAGAACAATCTACCATTTTGCTTCTCTTCAGGGAAGTGTGAACCGATGCAGTTAACAATCCTGGCTGACATCTGAATTCTTAACAGGAGGAGTATGTTCTTGCAGAGCAGAGAGAAATAACTGAGGCTGCATTGCATCCCCTGCTAGTTGTGGTTATTATCAGTATACATATATTACTAGCAAACTGCTGGGCTGGACTTTTAGCTCATAAACTAAAAATACTTTTAATGTTTTGCTCCTCTGTTCAGAGATTTGCAATTGGAAAAAAATAAGGTTGTTATTTAAAAACAGGCTGCTAAAATGAGACACATAAAATATTGCAGTATTTTTATTATATATAAAATGAAGTCTCTGCATTTGTTTTTTATTATTGTGTTACACACAACAAATGAATATGCGCTGAGCCAACAATTTCTACTCTGTTACACATGTGCACTGTGTTCCTCTGACTGCAGTGGGGTTTGACTGAGCCCTTCTACCCAGTTGAAAGAGTAGGCTGAATGATATTAGCTTAAGCAATGAGAGTCAACAGGAAATGGGGGATTTGGGATCTGAATAGCAAAAGCAGTCTCGGAGCATGTCATTTGCACAATGGCAGTTCTTGGCATCCAGTGGCTTTGTGCTAAAAATGAGAGTTTATTCCTCAAAAATCTCCAATTTGGGGAATGTGTGGTGGGCTTGAAAGGGCTCAGAACCTCTTGCCTGAATGACACTGCTGGGGCTGGAGGGCAGATGAAGACTTTAATCACTTCCAGTCATCTGCTTTCTATGGCTCAACAGGAATGAGTTAGAGCATTGCTGTGAGCAATGCCAGCAAGTAAGACATTTTGAATCAGTGGTATGTTAAGATTGGTCGAATCTTAGAGCTAACTATATATACATAAAAGGCTATGATTTTACTGTTTTATCTGCAGTGGTGACACAATACCTTGCCTACCCACTCTACAGCTCCCTATAAAGTAGTGGCTGAATGCCAGCTAAAATTGCCTAGAAAAACTTACTTTTTTTAGATTCATTGCAGAAAGACAATCACAACAAAATAAAGAACAAAGTCCCCTCATCTTGAAGTAGCTTCTAGGAAACACGCAGTGTCTGGACCTCCTTTTGCTTACTTTGATATTGGAGTGTCATATCTTTGGAAAGATTCCTGATATACATCAGTGGAAGCCAGTAAAGAGTAAGGTCTGATAACCTCATGCAGAGATGAATAACAGAGTAGATTAACAATCACAAATCTTGCGATATTGGAGGAGAACAAAGCTTTTCATCGCAAAACAGTATCTGGATGCAAGCAGCGGAATAGGGCTTTGTCATATCAGAAAGCCTTCAAAAACATATAAACCAAACAAAATTATGATCAAAGAGAAAATTGGGGAGCTGTTTTTTAAAAGGGTCTGAGCACTGCCAGGAAAGCGCTGCTTTCCCCACCCTCCCCTGCCCTAATCCATTGACTATGGTAACACCCTAAAGGTAGGAAGCAAGTCCATGGCCCTTTCCATGTTGCCCCACAGTACAGGATTAGGCTGTGTAGTACATAAACCATGTGTTGTCAAGCAACAGCCTGGCTCATCCTGCATGCTAATACTAGAGTGGACTGATACCATTCCATGCAATTGCCACCTATAGCTGTGCTTTGAAGACCCACATTAAATAGGATCTGAACCCTTTATCCCCAGTTCATCCTGGGCTTAATTCACATGTACCTTGAATGATTACTATATTATCTTTTTAGCGATTGCTGTCACTACTCAGTGAGAGCAATGGGAACAGACTGGAAATGACTACGTGCACATGTGCCCATGTCCTGTGGTCTGCAATTCTCCCTGTTAATGCAAGATGGGAATTTGAAGATTAGTCCCTAGATCCTTCCCATTATAATCTCTTTCAGAGTGAGCTGTAAACCTGTTATCACTCCAGAGAGATTAGTTATCGCTTTGTCTCGTTATGAGATTAAAGTCTGATTAAGAAGGTATAAAATGGCAGGGTGTGTAAAGTCCGTAACACGAAGAGAAACCTCATTTCAGGATTAGACCATTAACCACCGCAGACTGATTCTCTGAGGAGTCACCTGCCAAATGGCTTAGTCAAATATGCATTACTTGACTCCATTTACTCTCTGGACAGGTGAAAATATCACTTAGTTTTAGCCAATGAATATGGCAGGCAATGGCTTAGTGCATGGAAGGTCAAAATTCTTTCCTGATGGGGTACAAGTAAAGAAATATTTGAGTGGAATGGTGTGGAGGAAGATGTGAACATTAATATTCTCCAGAGCTAATATAAATATTATGAAGGATGTTTGTCTAAGTCCTAATAGTAATTAATGAATATAGGGTTATTTAAGACAGATTACTTTCCTAGGAACAAAGGGTTGCTAAAAAACTAGCTGCCTAGACAGCAAAATGTGAAACTTACACAGGTTTCTCTTGTCCTGCCTTTGTATAAATCTATATACTTAGTCACACACGACATTCTTCATGTCTGTTCACCTGCTTCTACAAGTGTTGAAGCAGAAATATCTGTATTTGGAGTTTTTGAATAAGTTGTTTATTTGCATTTAGTGGTAACCTACAAACTACACTAAGATGAATGGAAAAGATTTTCTGTTCTTTCAGGGTGGCTCTCCTTAAATTTGGGATACAGGAGCATGCACATTCCCTTGATGCAGGGTTACAAATGGAAACCAAAGGGTAGCAGTGCACCCTTCAAAATAGTTATTCATACTGGTGAGAGAGATGTTCAGGTGGACCAAATACTTTCCTTTGACCATTCTGGGACAGTAAGTTCTCTGTCTATATCAGGATAGTGAGAAAGAGCATAAATCCTGGGAGTTAGAAGAGAATTTGTATGTTTATATGAGTATTTGCCTGAAAGATTGTAAAAAGGTAGTAAAGGGAATATGCTACCCAAAGCATCTCTTTTGTATGGAAGATGCTTTGTGTAATTGAGGTACAGGACTGGTGTGCGCAGCAGAAGGACGGATGGTTATCTCAGTTAAGCTGCAGTGAATAAAGCTCTGAGAAGGGCTGCCGGGCTCGCTTTTTCATATGTGTTTTCTGCAGCCAGATGAAAGTAATTTTCTAAGAGCTGGTAGTTGCTAACAGGGTGTGCACCGATGGGCGCTATCCAGAGGTGAAGGTCTCTTCCACAGAGGCTGAATGTGTTTTTGGCAGCTTATGTTGCTCAGAGAAATCCATGGTTTTTTGTAACTGTTTGTTATCTGAAGGCTGTGTTATGCTGTGCAGTGGTTTTCAGAGCAAGGTGGATTAGAAGTAGATTAGAATTGCAGTAAATAAGGCTTTACATCAGGCTCTTGCTGTTTGAACTTTCTGCAGTTCACAGAACAGGCCTCCTTATTGCTGAGCTTCTCCCAACCAGGAATCTGAGGAAGAGGTGTTTGTAGTTGATGGGTGCTTTTTTTTTAAATTCTAATTATTTATATTGCAGTATGAAGCAGTGTCCAGAGATCTGACCTCAGATGATTTCCTGGTGTGCTAACACAGTAAAGGCAGATAGTGAGGTAGCCCATACCCTAGGGGAACTTACAAGACAAGAAGATAAATAAAGAAACTGGAAGGGCACAGAGAGGTGTGCAGAGACGATATGATTTTCTTCTGGCTTTGCAATAGAAGGGAAAGAACAACTCTGATTTGTCCTGTGGACATGCCAATGTACTAACCATTAGTCTGTATAAAAAGTAAATTATGTTGACATTCTCTTTTCACACAATTACGTGCTATTTACAGTCCCCTCCTCCTCCACATCTACAGCAGAATTCCCAGAGATTCATTGGGGTTGTGAACAAGGCCTGTGAGTCAAATCCTAGCTCTTGGACATAGATGGTGCAGCACCAGAGTTGTGGGATGAAGGAGCTGGCTGATGAACAAGCACTGCTGGCAGGGACCCTGGACAATATAGGGGGTATGGGGCAGCTAGGTGAAATAGGTGAAAACCTGTACATGTAGGGGACAACTGGGTCTTGGGCTAAAACCACTGAGAGAGGAGATGTTCTGAGTTATAACTGCCACTCTGTGAAGGATGCAATTAGTCAGCTGTGAAAATTACTAGGTTGTCATTGTGCTGGTCCAAAAGACACTCTCTAAATGCTATTAAATGCATGTATGGAAGAAGTATAAATTTTTGAGATCACTGAATGTTAAATCACAGAATATGGATTTTAGTGCCAATGCCAGGAGAAGGTCCTGCTTGTCTTATGAACAAAACTGTACTGAAAGGTGACCAAATGAAGGATGAGCTGGTTACTGCCAGCTCGTGATTTTGTTAGGGCATCCATATTTTCTCCTGTTTTTTAAAGTTTTGGTTCTTGGAAATGTATAATTACATGAGAATCTTAGGGTTATTTTTGTTTCTTATTATTTTTAAGTACATCTAGTCCTTGAGGAGGAAAACTTAAATATGCTATGTGAATACAAATTGCTGAGAAACGAGAAGGCGAATGAAATCATTAGAAAGGGTTGTTGCTTTGCTTTGGTTTGTTTTTCAGAGGCATTGTGATTTTTAGGCCAGTGTCCTGAATTTTTTAAGACTGATTCAATATTTCTGAATCCTTTGGCTTTTCTCTGGCCTGGTTCCGAGAAGACTCTGAAAGAGGAGTCACAAAGACCTGCAGAATGGGCCTGTTGTGTGCTCTCTGACCTGATTTTGCTGCATTTCATAGGAATCCTCATTCCCACCTGGGGATGGTGAAGGACAGTTTGGAAGCTGGAGATCAGCTTTCCTCAGGCACCAAAAGTTAGAGGCTTAGAAACACTTCCCTTCCCTCCTGAAAGGCAAGATGACAGCGACAGAAAAGAGAGGAAGAGAGAGTTAGGAAAAAGGGAAAGAAAAAATGATTGTGATACATTCTGAATACCGCTATGCTACGCCTTGGCTGCTGTCCTCTAATTATTACAACATGCTGCTGGCTAATACATGTGTTTTATTTCCAAGGGTTTTTGCACAGAATTATTCACATTTATGCGTTTTGTGTCCCATAAGCCTGGACATGGATAATGATGGCAGATACCTGACTGTCCTGAGCAGCCTAACGCAAATTGAATGAATTCTCCCATTCAAACCAGCAGTTAGCAGTAGTTTCTGGAAATGGGACTTTTTGATGTGGAAGCAACATTATACAGGTTAGATGTTTAAAAACAATATTGATGGTGCTGTCTTTAGCTCTTCTGCCGGTGAATAGGTATATTTGGCATGGCAGTTACAGTATCAGACATTACTAGACCTAGGATCTTCACCTCATTAGCACAGGCAACTAGAGAATATTACTCCCTTACTCTGTGCAAGGCATAAGGCAATTCTGACTATGGAAAAATGACTTCAAATGGATCTGAACATCTGCTTACCTTTCAGCACTTACACTGTGGCTATGGGTTGTATTAAAATACAGCTTCAGGAACATTTCTGCCTGTGAACTTCACACTCATTAGATGTGAGGTATGTTATTTTCCTCAGTGGCTGGCTCTGATCCATCCCTCCTTACTGTCTTGATATTCTCTGGGACTCACCTAACAACAATGCCACAGTTTATTCAGATTAACAAAAATGTAAACAAACCTCAGCAGGTTCCCTGCGGATATTCGTCCCTCTAAAAAGTTCAAACACAAGGCTTCTGCCTTAAGGACACAATTAAACCTCCAATTAACAAGTACACAAAGTCATACCAGAGCAGAGCTGTCTTTGTTTATTGGGAGCAAAGCTAAGTAGCTCCCATTAAGTGTCCCCTTGACTGAAACAATTAACACCTACTGGGGTTGGTCTGCATTTCCCCACCCGTGCAGGACAGCCAGTCCCTCCTGTGGCAGGCAGACCAGCCGCGTAATCCATCTCCTTGCAGAATAATTTAATCCGGCTCCAGATCTGTCCCCCAGCAGTGCCTGGCTATGTACCTGGGCAGGGCTTGAGCTGCTGGGGCACCTCGCTGGCTGCAGTGTTGGCTCCTGGGGAAAAGTTGTTCCCTCCCTCTCACTGCATCATAGAATCATTTAGGTTGGAAAAAACCCTTAAGATCAAGTTCACCTGTTAACCTAACACTGCTAAGTCCACCACTAAGCCATGTCCCTAAGCACCATGTCTACACATCTTTTAAATACCTTCAGTGATGGTGTCCCATCTCACTTCTCCCTCTACAAATTGAGGGCTGCCATCCTTTACTGGTCTACACAAATGATGAGTGTTTCAGAGCATCACAGCCAGTGCAAGAATTTGTATTTTACAGCCCAGTATTGAGAAGGGGAGGAAAATAAGGTCTTAAACATGACACCTGATGCTATGGTAATGTGTGTACGTGTGCAGAACTAGAGAGTGGGAGACAGCATATGGTCTTTTCCAACTCACTATCTCAGATGAAAAATAACAGTGAAACTGAGCTGCACAGGCATGGTCATACATAAAGGAGAACCTCACCAGTGTGGCGGAAGTCAAATCAAATTGTCCTTATGGGTGCTTAAGCACAGGGTTGCAAGGAGCTGAAGATGCCATTGCCCAGGTGGTTTCCTGGGAGTCTAGGAGGACACAAGCAGTGCAGGGTGCCTGACTCTTGGGACAGCTCTGGGACCCCAGGGGAGCCATAGCTCCATGTTATGCCCTTCAGGAGCCTTTGCTCCAAATCCACTCACTTTACTCTGAATGCCAGGTTTGGGATGTGCCCAAGAGAATGCTACCTTGTACTCCTACCATGAAGTTTTATGGGAAAAGTAAGCTGAACCAGACTTTGCCATATTGAGGCACGGCTGCTGTTTCCTGCCAAATGATTTGTCCTGTGACAGCTACAGGAGAGGTTAATGAAAAATGAGAAGAATGTGCTGGCCATCTTAGCAGTCATATTTCACAGTGTGGTTTTGAAACCGTTTGTTTTCTTAACTTCCTGAGGTCAGTGGTTACGGGAGATGGATGTCACCACATGTGTTCGTTTGGAAAAATAGTGATAATCAAGGTTTAGGTTAGTGAACAATGTTATGGGAAGGCAAAGAAATAATTAAACCCCCCCACCTATCTGTTTGGGACGTAGTCATGATTTCAAAAAAACCTCATTAGAATGTTGATTAGGTAAATTCAGTAGGTCTTTCAATTAACTCATCATGTGTTCCAGAACTGAATAAATGATGCATGAATATTCGGAACTTTTTAAAATTAATATTAAGGCCACCTTGATTTCAAGTAGGACTACAAACAGGCTCCCATCTCTTCCAGTGGGCTTTTGATCTCAGCTTAGCATGAAAGCTTTTTATTATTCCCCAGGTACTGGAAATGCACTCACTTAGGCTACCAGTCGAGCACTTGAAGACATGAATTATTAGGGGAAGTAGTCATGGATGTTGTCTACTGAAGAGTCTAAAAGCTAGGAGGTTTTAAATAAAATACTTCCAATTAAAATGTTAGACTAATTCAAGTAGCAGAAGTGCAATAATAATGTTTTTAGCATTTACATAGTATCTTCATTTCCAGCTCCAAAATGCTTCCCAAATACATATATACATCCTCATTTTACAAATGAGGAAGCCTGATGTCCCTTATTTATGCTGAAGACCTGGAGCCAGCTGTTAGTGAGGCCAGGAGGGAGCGCTGGTCTCCAGGCTCCCCAGCCCGTGCCAGCCTGGGGAGCAGTGGGTTGCCTGGCAGGTGGGTGCATGTGCCCCCAGGACTCTCTTAGTTTTAAAGCCCAAATTAGCTTTAACCTTGTGGCTGCTGGATGGAAATACTGCCCAGCTGGATGTGCTCCTTCCTGGTGGTGCAAGACACCTGGGTACAACCGGACTGTGACGTTCCACGCCAAGTTGGCAACAGTAGTACCTTACTGTTCAGTGCCTGTGCAGTATTCCTCTGGGAACAGGGCATGCTATCCTGTTATTAGCTGTGGGATTTGTCACACGATACTCACTGGCTCTCCTGGAAGTGATGCAGGATGGTCCCCCTAGGTAGGGAGCTGGGAATACACCGCTTCTGGCAATAATAAAGAGCAAGGCAATGCTCCCTCCACTACTTTGGTTTCCTGGCTGCGTCACGCAGTGCATTTATGCGATACTCTGCGCTGGCGAGCAATGAAAAAGAAATGAACTGGAAGGAAAGAGTATGACAAAAACGAATGGTATGGTATAACAGAAACTGGTTACAACGCATGAGACGCCAATACAGAGCAGTTATGCTTAAAAATGCTGAACAGATGGTACAGGACAATGCAAAGATTGTTTCGTATTACCCTGAGGTATAGTGAAATATTGTCAGAGGTGTGGGAATGTAGTGAGGTTTTCCGAAGGGGTCTTCTGGGACTGCTCACACACCCCAGCATGTTGGCAAGCGTTGGGAGACAAATTGAAACTAATAGCTGAGCAGGTGAGACCAACAGGATCTGCACTCGTGTTGTTAAAATGAGGCTTTAATAATAGAGTGGCACAGCGCCGTATATTCGATAGCTATTTTTGTTGCCATTACAAGTAATTTATTTTATGTAGACATCAGAAAAGATAAATTACTAGTAGCTGAGGCGATTAATATGTTAGGCAGAAACACTGCAGCTCTTCTTTCAGATGCCAGTGTCCATATGCAGGAAAATTTACGGGTATATGTGAAGCTATGGCAGGCACTTTAGAGTGCTAGGAATTAAGGCATGTACTAGGTTTAAACCAAACTTGAATAAAATACATTTAAATGAAGGAAAAAAAACCTCAAAGAATCTACTAATTTCTTTAAAAACCTAACTATTACAATTGGTTAATTGCACAAGTGTTTAAAAAGAAAAGAAATGGTGAATTACACCGGATTTTTAAATGTTAATTCCTGTATCATTAAAATAACAAAAAAGTACTACTTCTTTCTTGACTTCTGTATGAAAGTATAAGAGGAAAGTTGTCAAACATTTGCATGTGGTTTCTGTGAAAACAGCCCAAGAGTGTTTTCAGTTAAAATAAAAAATTCTCTAACTTTTTTGCAAATTATATTGACTTGGGATGTGATGAGGCTGGAGAAGTGTTTTCTGTTTTGTTTGTAAAAAGAAAATTTTTCAGAGGTCATATGTCAAACTTGAGTTTTTCTGTTTTCCACAAAATCAGCAGGTGGTACTTGCAAGCAAACTGTATCTTCTAATTTGGCAGAAATTCCCAAGAAGAAAATACATGGGAGATCTGCAGTTTGTTCCAACGTGAAACTTGGCAAGAAAAAAATTTTTGCGTGCAAAAATCCAGGCTTACTTATTACATTAGGCACTTTTTCATTTTCATTGTGCTATGAGGACATGAAACATCTCCTGGATGCTCCCTGGAGATGGACGAAGTTCTCCTGAATCCTTTCTTATGAGAAAAGCATGCACGTAATTTTTAAAAAGGTTTCCATGAAATTGAAAAGTGAAAGCTAAAAATGTTGTGGAGTTGTTTAGATTTTCTTTTTGTTGTTGCCCCAAACAAAACCCAAATAAATCACGTTTTGACAAAACCCCAGAAATTCAAAGACTGATGTTTACTTATTTAATTTCTGCTGAAAGCTTTCAGGAGCTGTTTTCTCTCTGCCTGTCAGCTCTCCTAACCTCTTCCTCTCTTCAGGAAGCATCTCAAGTATCTTCTTTTTTTTCCAGATCACTTCATAAGCCTGTGTTGTTGTTTATAAATATTAAAACTCTCAATGGGAATATACAATTCCTATGAATTCCTCCCTGTATTGTGTTTTTCAAGTCTACATTAATAAAATTAGGCTCTCTGGCTGTTAAGAGTTTGATCCTGCCATTCTGGCCAAGAAAATAACCTTCCCCACGAATGTCAGATGTTAAGATACTGGGACCAAGCCAAATAGCTGTTGGCCTGAAATTCCTTGGGTTTATGAACCTCCAGGAGAGCATGGTTTGGAGGTGGACTCTGGTGACAGGCTGTGCCCTGGAGGGGAGTATCAGGCCTGCAGATGACCGTCACGAGCTGACTTGGGGCGCCATAACCCCATCATGTACCCTCCTGGGATGCTCTAAGCTGCCCTCCAGAGCATGGGGAGGCTCCTCTAACCAGCCTCCGCTATTTGTAGGCCATAAAATATTTCTTCATGTTATTCCCGAAGAGAACTGTTGCCTGCTCTGCTCTCTAGCATTTGAAACCTGTGTTTCCTGGCAGCTGTCCTCATGCATGCATGAGAGTCTAAACAGCCATTAGGATGACTGCACCCCCTTCCTTACCTTACAGCTCCCTTGAGAGCCCCACCAAGAGCCATCTCCCTCCAACGTCTGATTTATTGCTTCTCCTCCTCCCGTTGTTTCAGTAGGTCAACACCACACTGAGGCAGTGACAGTCTCCCTGTTGGAGGTGGCCCCATTTAACATGGCTTTCCTCAGGGAGGTGGGTGGCCCAGCTACGCCAGCGCCAGGGCTGACGTCTGACAGACAGATGAGGAAGTCAGTGGGACATCACTTTGTGACTTTTTTTGCTTTTGGTCTGGTTGTTTTTTTTTTTCTTCTTTCCCAGTGTTGTCAGGCTTTCTGCATGATATTTTTAAACCAGGCTTTCGACAGCCTTTTTTTGGGGAAAAAATTCTGATGTACTGTCTTTTTTGGAAGGTAAAATAACTTAGTGAAGTAGATGATGAAAATAAACAGCCAAACAATGTCAAAATGAAACACGAACATTTAAGTAGAACTTTGTCACTGAAGTCTTTTTTTGATTAGTTTAAGAAAAAAAATTCAAGCAAAAGAATACTTTTAAAAAATGCAAATAATAAAATAAACAAAGCACAGTACATCCAGCAGAAAATGCAGTTGATGAGACCTCTACAGTAAAGTTTAATCTTTAATGCTTGCTTTCTCCATGACTGCAGACAGTGACAATTTGTGTCTGTAAAACTGAATCAATCTTCAATCTTTAATTTAAAGAGAGTTAAATGACCCTATATCTGATTCTTCCCTGTCTTACACCAGGGTATGCAAATAGCGTGGCTGTTGTTAGCAGGGCTAAAATCCAACATCCAAGAATAAATTCTTCCTTGTGATGTACTTCTGCGTTTGCTGAATAGCACAGCTGTCAATATTTTTAAAAATTAAATCAGCAAATTAAGATAGCAATTGTTTCTCATAAAATAAACTATGCTGTGTGTCCCAGACAACACATATGCAGGAATTAATCTCAACCAGGCAGAGGCTTACTTAATTGATTAACTTTTAGATATGGTAAGTAACCACGTTGAAGTCAATGCAATAAATAAAACCAAACATATGCTTTATCTTTGCCGGGCTGGAGTCTTAAAACTCAAAAGGTATAAAAGAGCTGCTTAGCTGGAAGCCAAAAAATTTGTAACTTTTCTCTTTTACTATGTACAAAAGAAAATACCTTGCATTACTAACAGCTTCATATTCTTTGTGAATTTAAATGCAGTTTCCAGAAAATAGCTCCCATTAGGATTTAATTAGAAGACACTGCCACTTTTTCCAACATGTGTTACTCTATCCCTCATGAAGTCTGTGGGAGTTAAGGGTAAGGAACACATTTTATCTTGAACTGATGCAGGATTCAGCCTCGTATTGCATTGTAAAAATTGTCCCCTAATATTTTAGACTCAGTTCCTTGTAAATGCTCATTTCAGCGTAAAACTTCTATCCGAAGAATTTGGCGTAGAGAGATTTAAAAGTAAAAAAGTTATTTTGTGTTCAAAAATTATCCTATCTCACTTCCAGGAGTGGTTTGGATGTGGCTGGTGCCTGTGAGATGCGAGGGACCGCTGCCAGCAGAGGAGAGGTGTGAAGACCAGCGCTTCCACGGAACCCTCTTCAGCCAGATGGTGTGCAAGGCTGGCAACGTGTAAGCACCTCACTTGTAATCTGACTTTGAAATTCTTCCCTAGCATCTCTGCCACAGAGTATTAGGATCTAGATGTGGTGTTTTGAGGTCTTCAACTTCTCCATGGTTTTAACTAGCATGCTGAAAATAGGTGGCATCCCAGAGCAATGGCTGTGTAGTAAGCCATGCCTACTATTTCCCCTCACCCCACTGACTTGTTTAGATCAGGGTTTCAGAGCCATGCTGATAAAGGTAATTGCAGCTCAATTTTAGGCTACGTCCAGAGAAAAAATTAAAAAGTAAGTGAAAGCCCTAATTTTTCTATTTGTGGATTTACAGTGTGCTGCTTATTTTGGATCATCTCTGCTGGCAGCTTGGAGTTACCCTCTCATTACATACCATGCTGCAGTCATGATGACATCTTGTAGTGGAGTGCAAATAACATTTATTTTTCAGGCAAAATATAGACCTAGTGGTTTCTAAATGTTGTGCTGTTTCTTTTTTTAAGTATTTTTTTAGATTATATTGAACCTAAGTCAGGAGTAACATTTTCCTGGTGTATACAGTGCTGGTGGCAGGGTGGTGAGGCTGCCGTGCCTCAGGGTATGTTAGGGGTTTTGTGGAGCTTCTTGTAAACCCCCAGTCCTCCCGTCAGTGATGTTTGGGCTGCGGCTCTTGGGAGCGCTGGATCTGGCTACCTCTATGCTACACCCTTAAGCCAGCCATGATCTGATCCCTCAGCAGGGTGGCTGGCTGGGTGCTTGCTGGCCTGTGATAAGCACTGAAGTACGCTGAGGGATTTTTGGGAGGGATGTGTTAGGTGGTCAGGTACCATGCTGAGAGTGACCTGGCTGCATGGTAGCCCAGGCTGTGCAAAACTCCCTGCCCTGCCCCGAGCAGCCAGCCAGGACTGCCACATGCAGATATCTGGGGGATGGACCATAGGCACAACTTGCTAACGTTTGTTAGCATTGAGAGCTCCTGGCAATTGGTATCCTACTCCAGCAAACGCAGACATTATCAGTCGACAAAAACTCTCTTGCCAAACGCTGTTGTATCATTCTCTCACTTTAAAATAGTACGGGAAGAAAAAATTATGCTTATTCCAATACGTAAAGGAAAATTCAACTAATCCAGACTTCTATATTGCAAAATTTTTCACACAGTCAAATTATTTATTTACTTGTACAGAACATGTGTCAAAAATCTGTTAAGTAAGAGCCATCCAGGATGTGTTTTTGAATGCTGAGTTTGGGCTCTGCTTTGAACAGTACAGTTTGAAAAATTCAGAAATGACCAGATGTATCAAATAATCATATCAGTATTATTCCAGCTTCTATTTTATTTATGCATAAAATACACATGTATGTATATATATATTTTATACATACATGTGTTTAGACAGGTTATATGTAATTGATTTGGACCATATTCCAAACTGGTGCAATATTGGTCTTGTTTCAATGAGTGCTATGCAATTTATACTAAGGATCTGGCTTTTTTAATATTAAACTACCAAAATATATGCTTGACTTCACACATTCAGCTCACTCACTGCTGCACACAGAACATGAAACGAAGTACATACGGCACCAGGCCTTAATTTGTTAAGTCAAAAGCTCGTATGACTTAGTCCAGAGTGTTCCTTTGGGAGCTTTCCCATTTTTCATTAAAGATGATGTTCTGTGCTATAAATGCAATCGCTCCAAAAACAAAGAAAAAGACAAAGAAAGAAAAAAAAGAAGGAAAACAGAGTAAAAATGTAACAAAATATTTCTCAAAATTAAAACCAGGACGATATTGTTATGCAGGCTGTGAATGTTTTGGACTGATAAGTGTGTGTATATATATATACACATACAAAAACACAGAGACAACTAAATGCTAGTCCAAAACATACATGCTGTGTCTGCCAGAAAGGAGCTTTGTGTGAATTTGTGAACTGTTATACAATCAGACGTTTTTAGATGTTTTTTTATAAATATGTAGATAGTTTACTGGGGGTAGTGAAGGAAAATAGGAAAATATCTACCTGTATCATCTCTGCATTTAGTCTGATTCCGTGATTAAGACTTTCACATGGTCAACTTTGGAAAACGGTTGGAAAAATGTGAAGAGCCTAATAAAAGCTGGCAGTGCAGAGAGGGACCCTGGGATGTGACTGTGCCTGTAGTGCTTTGATGCTACAGGAATAAGCACAAGTTTGCTCTCTGAAAGGCTGCAGCATAACCTGCCATGCATTTAAACCTGCAGAAGCAGGTTTTTTCCCCCAACCTTTGGCATGTTTACACCTGAATTCTTCTAAGAATGTGATCTGTGCACGGAGAGAAGGGAGAGAAAGTGTTCAACAGGGAGGAGGGAGAGCTTACAACAACGGAGCACCATCAGCATGAGGACAGACACTGCAGCTTCGAGTGCACGAACGTGAGAGAGCGGAAAGGAGAGCTGAAGGCCAAGACATTTTCTTTCATTGGAAATCACACAGCGTAGGCAGTAATCCTTCCAGTCACTTATAACCATGCTTCCCTTGGACTGTAGACTTTTCCTGTGATCAGGACAGGCAGAAAACATGAAATCAGTTAATTAGCCTTTCAACTGGAAGCTGATAAAAATCAGCAATAGGGAAGGGCAGAATGAAGCAGCTGTAATGCTTAATGATTTTTTTTTTCTTTTTGTGGGGTACATAATTAAATCTCACTTGAGTTTTTCTTACTGGTAAAATATTATGTGGGGAATTCAATCAATGTGTTATATATCTTTCAAGGATTCTGGTGCTCTTTGTAAACTGCTTCCCTTACAATGAAGAATTACTGATCTGTCACTTTGGGTTAGTTGGCCCCGCACTCTTACACGGCGCGGACAGACGAGGCATGTAATTTCATTCCTACTTTCTTTGCACACTTTTCCTTGGCCTGCTGGCAAAAGCCCTCTGGTGCCAGGTCTCTCATTCCAGCTGTTGTGCATTTATCTTACTATTGGATAAATACTTTATCATCCCATAACTTTTTTTTGGAACGGGGCTGCAGGGCAGACAATATTTGTGGGAAAATCTGCAGAATCTGGCTGCGCCTCCTGATACGCTACAGGATGAAGTGGTTTGTTTCCCTGCCATTTAGAGAGGTCACACACAGACAGACGTTTGGCCACCAAAAAGACCACCAAAACACTTTGCCGAGCCCAGTTTCTGCACATTCCTATCAGATGCAGCAGCAGCAGCATTGTACACTCAGGGATACGGACGCTCCTCACCTGACGATGCTTTTCTCTTTGCAATACAAACACGCTCCCCACATCGCTGCTGCTCACAGCCTCACGCTGTAATTGCCTCCTGACAGCTACCTGTGTTTCCTCATCCATTTCCCCCTTTTCCAGTGAAACCTGAAACCAGGTGAAACTTGCTCAGTGTCAGATTTCACTTCCAAATTGAAATTAAAAGCTAAAAGAAGCCCTGGGTCTTCCAAGGTTCACCAGCCTCTCGTCAGCCCAGGACTCAGACACATACCAACGTAAGCCAGTTTAGGGCAGTATGCGGAAATAATGTGATGCAAAGTTTTTTCTCATTGCTTTGGTCTGACCTTGTCTTTAAAAAAATTAATTTACTTAGTATCTTTCTCCTTCCTATTTGCGTGTCTTCCATCTGATAGAATATATTGATTATGTTATTGCATCAAGAGCTTGACATGTCTTGAGTACAGGACAAATGTCTTTTAATGGGTGGCATAATCATATCAGTTAAAATATCTGACAAAAACTCACATGATTCGTAACTGTGTCCAAGACAAACCTCTTTCTGAATTGAGAAGTTTTTCTTGGGTGAAAATAAGCAGGTATGTCCAATTAGGCACAAAGTCTTCACATGGGGATTATTTTTGGTTATTTAAAAAAAACCAACAAAAAAACCCTGATTTTTTCTCTTTTTTTGTGAAAAGAAGCAGTAGTTTACTTTGGATAATTCTGCTAAGCAGCTGGACTTTGAGGAGATTATGTAAGCTGAACTAATTGCCAAACTTCTGATGCTTGTTCCTTGCTAGCCATAATTTAATTTTATATTAAAGTTTTTGGCTTTCACCCCTAGTTCCCCATAATCTGTGCTGTGTGTAGGGCCAGGGATGGTGAGTAAACAGTAACTATGGTAATCCTGAGATTCTTCTGTTCCTACGCCAGAAGTTCGACCCATCCACCTCCTAGGTGCGTGTTAGAGTTGCCTTAGGGCTGTTCTAACTTATGCCTGCTTGATTCCCACAGGAATATTCACACAGCTGGGAAGAACAAGTCTGTCATTACTGCACAGGTTTTATTTATTGTTTCAGGTTAGTATTTATGCCGGCCATATTTTGCATTTATTTTAAAATCAAAGGTTTTCAAAAGTGGTAATTTCATAAAGAAACCAGACAGTTAAAAACATGAGAGCTACAAAACTTGTTAGAGCACAGTATCTTGAAGGTATCCAATTCTATACATAAGCTGCATTAATTTTAGTGATGGGAAAAGCGAGAAAAGCACCCATGTGATAAGGCACCAGCTGCGAACAGTTCCGTGGTCTACAAAAATGCTCCTACTGTTGCAACTGCTAGCGGAGTGACCCGGGGGCGAGGGAAAGTCATGGTAAGAAATCTGAACAAAAATGCAAACACAGACCCAGCCACAGAGGCGTATTTTATCACTGTTTGTGACTTTTTTCAGGATATCAAAATCACTGTCCTATGCTGTTCTGGCAAGATCTACTGTTGACGTTCAACATTTCATCATCCCCAGGTCTCGCCTGGTGCCTGTGGTGGGAGTGGAAGTATGAGAGCAGAGTTAAGTTACTGTATCAAATCTGAGGAAAGTTTTTGATAGGAGAAAATAGCTGAATTCTTGATTCCCATTGCTATTGTTAGAGAAACTAACGTTTCAGTCACAGCTGGAGCTCAACTTCTTTCTTTGCTCGTCCCTTGGGAGGATCACAGGCAAGTCCTGAAGAAGTATGCTGACATCTACGGGGCAGTTTAGCCTAACGAACTGAGGGGATGAATGTGGTGGGGGCAGAACGACAGGCTGTGTTTGCGGTTCTTGCTCTGCACTGCTCTGCAGTGCTTGGTTAGCCCCTCAGCCCTGCACTGTGCTACCTGTGTTTTCAGCATTGAGCGAGGCTGTTGGCTTTCATTCATGCTCATGGTTGTTAGTGTAGCCCAGGGGTTGATGCTTCTTCTCACCATCCTTCCACCAGCCCATGCCTGTGAGGAAGGCAAGTGGGCCTCAGTGCAGAGTTGAACTGATAATTAACAAATAATGCTGGGACAGATTAGATGGTGAACTTCTTTAAATGGATTAATTTAATATTGGTGTCTCCTTTTTGATGCATGGGGTGATTAAAGTGTCGTCATTAGTCCTGAAAGAGTGTGGAGTTATGGATGGAAATTTAGTTATGAACAATTTGCCAACGGCTGTTTGTGGTGGGAGATTGGTTCTCCCTTCCCCAGGTAGATACCCAAAAACCAGCATGACAGCCATGACATACCGACACAGAGCGCACAGCAAAGAGCACCGCACAACGCCTCTTCAGAGCAAACTCATGAAATCTGCTGGATCTTCCTTGAGAATCTGAATGGAGACCCCAGGGCTGGTGGGTGTGGGCAAGATCTGACAACGGGGTAGCTGTTGGCCTCACCAAGAGCTGCACGTCTGCCCTCAGGCTCTTGAAGCCCTCGCAGATGAGTAGGCACAATGATGAGAAGTCAGCAAGGTCTTCCTTCAGTCCCTCCCCATCTGCTGTGGTGGTGACACTGGACCTCATCAGCTAATTGACCTGTTCATTGTTTTTAGCATAAGCACCTCTTGTGCATCTTCAGACACTATCTCCTGCTTTCACAAAGTGACAAGTGCCTGGTCCAGATTTCATTGCCGAGTAGCCTTTCCCAAAGAAATTCCATAATCTGAAAAAAATCCCATCCACTCCTCATAGAATCACAGAATCATTAAGGTTGGAAGAGACCTCCAGGATCATCTAGTCCAACCATCCCCCAACCACCTATTACCCACTAAACCATATCCCTAAGTACCACATCCAACCTTTCTTTAAACCCCCCCAGGGATGGTGACTCCACCACCTCCCTGGGCAACCTGTTCCAATGCCTGATCACCCTTTCCCAGAAGAAATTTCTCCTAATCTCCAACCTGAACCTCCCCTGGCACAACTTGCAGCCATTCCCCCTTGTCCTGTCACTAGTTATCTGGGAGAAGAGGCCACCCCCCAGCTCGCCACAATTTTCTTTCAGGTCCTGCCTCTCCTACAAACAGTAGGTTATTAGAATTTGAAACCGTTTCAAAGGACATTTGTGAGAAATTAAAAGGGATCCTAGGGGTCCTGTCTATGGCTTTGAGTATTTTTCCCTTAGCTTGATCTGAAATCATTCATTCCACAGGAGAAAAAAAAACAACAAACCAAGATCAAAAAAACAACATTTGGGAAAAATGACAGTAAAGGACAGAGTACCAAAGTTCCCCCTCTGATAAGAAGTCACATTCATTGCTTCATTACAACTTGCCATTATTTCCTATTCATTCCATATTATTCACTAAAAAGTTGTTTTCTATTAATTATTGACTAGTGCATTAAAATGTTGAACTGGGTCTGCAGAAAGAATCCTTGCATTGGATCATGTAGCATGTCCCCACCTGCTTCGGTGGCTCAAGAACCTTGCCTCTGAGGTTCACCGGGGGTTCCACCAGAGCACCAGTGCCTTTGCCTGGCTGCGTCAGCCTCGTGCACACCTCCTGTGCCTGCAGGGAGCAAATCTGTGTGAAGCACCAGCAGGTGGGTGAAAGACCAAGTTCAGAAGAAGAGCAGTGCAATCGCTGACTTACCCACCACAAACCCCTTACTCCTGTATCCAGGAAAGCTATTTCTTGCCGGTCATCTTTAATGCCATCTATGCTAATGGGTACTCAAAAAACAAAGACTGCTTATTTGTCCTGTAACCTCAGCGGTCCTTTTAGCTATTGTAGCCACTGTGGATCTCCTGTCTATTATTTATCTCATGATTTATCTGTTTCCTCCGTTTTTCAGAGTTCTCATAAAGCTGGGTGAGGCACCCAGAGGACCATGAAGGATGGCAGGACCCCTCGAGAGGCAACGTACACAGTGATGGGAGATTCTGCTGGCAAAATCCTCCATTCTCAAACCGATGTGCATGTCAACCCCGCTGGAGCTGCAGTAAGCAACTGTGGGTTTCACATTGGTACTAATAAATGGGAATTAATCTCAATAGCTGATTATAGTAGGTAATAGGACTCCTCAAACCTTGAATTCAAACTATTTATCAACAGATTGGTGAATTTGTTTATTAATTATATAAAGGGCTCCCTCCCCTGTTCTGACCCAAATACGTTAGTAAGGTGTTCCTGCTTCACATCTATGCGTGTGGCCGATTTGCTTCTCATGCACCTGCTATTACTGTTAGGTTTCAGTGATGAGCAGAGGCAAAGATTTTCTTCTCTGAACAGTTATTGAATTACATTTATTTTCTCAAGCTTTTTACTTTCCTCTCTGGAAAAGATCTCAGGTTCACAGGCTTAATGCCTGAGTGATCCACAGAGCCCCATTTCCTGCACATTTCAGTGCTCCAGGTAACAAAAGTCATCTCTCTCTGGTCTCTGAAGTGGAAAAGCTAACTGTTCCCTTCAGAAAGAAACCCCCTTTTGTTCCTACTTTATTACTTACGACTAACGACATTATGAAGGGTTTGCCGTTGTGCCTGTGTCCTTGCTGCTGGGGCGTATCACAGCGTGCATTCGCGGGCTTTTTGCTACGCTCCCATGTGAACGTGCTCTTCGCAGCATCACTGTACGGCATGTGCCGCGTTTCAGGCAAAATCCTCCTTGCTTTGGTGAGACTCTGTTTCCTCACTACTCCAGATGACTCTTCCCTCCCAGGGAGGATTACCCCAACAACCTCAAGGGTGGGTTTTACAAAGTGAGGGGTGCAGCTATCGTCTGCGTCTGCCTAGGGCGAGAGTTATCTTCAGTCCACCGCTGTCTGGAATTGCTTGTTATTGATTCCTGTAAATTGTCTTATTTGTCTGAGGGCTGCCCAGATGAACAGCAGACGCCTGAGAACTCTAAATAGGAGTCAGCCACAGAGTTCAGAGATTAATCTGTCCCTTTGGGGTGCTGAGCAGCCAGCAATCCAAACAGCTTGTTGTAAGAGGCTTAACAATGCAGAACAGCTGATTTCAGATTCATCCATTGAAAACATACATTCATGTTGCTAGATGTTGGAATAATGCTAAATCACTTTAATCTAAACCACATTTGAATACGACTCCCACAGTTTAAAGGGCACTGAATTAATCTTGTGAGTAACGGAGTTGCCTTGTAAAATGCATTTGTGTGATGTTATAAGAAACTTGTAAGAAACTTGACTGTGAAAGGGGCAGCGCTTTGAACTTGTAAACCCTCGCTGTTTAGAAATATATAACTGTTTGAACACAAGTCTAAACGCAGCAGAATTTGAACAAACTGTTCCTCCGCTTTCCCATATTTTAATGTGCTCATCAGTGAATATTTATGTACGAAGCCTGCAGTAAGTGCAGTCGTCATTTCTCAGCTGTCTCCAATTGGCAGATCGATGAAAAATTTGGTGTGCTCCCACTCAATTGAAAAAAGTAACTAACAGGCTGCTAGGTCATTTTCTCTCAACGTTAATCCATCATTATCACCTGAAGTGCATTACTTTGAAGACTGAAGAAGGTCCATATTTCAATTTAAATTATGCCCAACAGGTATAAGCTTGACATTTTCAGTTCCCACTAAGGCTTAAAGAGCTGACAACATTTTATTTTGCTGAGAATATATCTTTTCCTCCTCAAGGATTTCTATACAAAGACCTAGCAGTAGGCATGCCTTTATGCTAACCAGAGACAAGCCTAGTTAGTTATTCAGAAATGCTTTCATTTTGTAGGGCTTTAAATTATCGTTTTGTTAGAAAAAAAGTCATGTGTGTTGTGTCCCCTTTTCTCCCCCCTGTAAATTCATGGGAGTTTTTTGTTCTAGCTTTTCTTTTCTTCTTTCTTTTTCTTTTTTTCTTTTTTTTTTTTCTGCTTGTAGTCAAAATCTTCATGATCTTGGAAAAGAAGGATGACATTAGTAGATAAGATACCTGCTTTATTTGGGAAGGGCGTACAGAAATCTGGTTTTGCAGCAGCCAGATGGGCTCCAGCCTGGATCTGTCATCTAGCAGAGGTAAAGGAAGGCAGTAGCCCCTTTTGGGTGAAATGGCAAAATGATCTGTATGGAAATACTTTTGGACGTATAATATAGGTTTTTCAAACTCGCTGCGAACCAGGTCCTACTCTGTGTGGACATCAGGTCTGCCCACAAAGAGAAGGACTAGGATGTTGCTGGTACCCCACACCCAGAAGGAGTTTGGAGAGGGATCCCACTTTACCAGAACACTTTCAGCCCTTCCCTGCCTTTCCCCCAAGGCACACGTATGCACAAATGCGTGCCAGCCGTAATACAGTTGCCAAAGGTTGAGAATGTCAAGTTTGGTCAGGTCTCAAGAACCCACAGGTGTTTCAAATCAAAATGTTACCTCAATAGGAATAATGAGGTGTTTGAGGGAAAATTTTGGTCTGTGCCATTTGAATGGCAAAAATTATCTTTTCTCTGGGCATTCTGTTCATCTGAGCATCTTCAGCTCCAGCCCCTTCCCATAAGTTATCCAGAGAAGAAAGCTGGTGATTTTTCTCTACAACAAGGATGGCTATAATTTACTACCTTACAAATGTCCAGATACACAGTAAGGTATTCTGTACAAATGTGAAGAGGTCTGTTTCCAGTGCTGCTGGGCCAGGGTGCCAGCACCGTTCATGGTACGTACTCCACAGCACCAGGTGCAGAGCCACCCATGGTAGGAAGAAGTTTGGGGAAATGCGCTCCCAGATGCACTTTGTTTCACCTTGGGCACAGCAAAAGCATGTCTTGCAGCAACCAGATGGACTCCAGTCTGGATATGTCACGTAGGGAAGATGGTAGCTCTTTTTAAGAGAAAGGAAGGAGCTGCAGCTGTTAGAGAGCTGATGCCTAAAAGGTCATGGGAGAAGATGGAAAGCATTTTTACATAGCATCCCGCTCTTCCTGGGAGAATCCTTGAAGCCTGAACCACAGCTTTTGCTGGATGTAATTCAGTAGCTGTTTAACTTTGAGGATGTTTTCCCTCCTCACTCCACCATTCCTTAGAGAATTTGTCTCATGCTGAGTGGTTTTGCATAGTTAATTAATAATTACACATCATTTCAAAAAAGTGCTTTGAAATAATTTCCTTTTGTTTACTGTATGGGGAAAAAAAAAAGGAAAAAAAACCCCTTTTCTCCAAATTATAGTGTTTCCTTTACTAACATATTTTGCATGAGATTGTTGTTTTATGGGAAAATACACAGCTCATTAACTGGAATAATTGGTATCCAACGAAGTAATCAAATCACAGGCTATAAATAAAAGTAATTTTAAGGCACAGAATCTTCATTGAGCCTGTCTCCCAAAACGTCCAATTTTTGTATGCATCTTGTCAGCTCAGCAAAATCTAATTTACCTGCTTTACTTGAAATGTTTACCCATCAGAACTGCCTATTCCCATGGGTAGCAGAACATTAAAGGTTTTTAAACATACTGTATTAATATCAGATGAATGCACTGACCTTTTAAAGATGATTCTCAAAAGCGACTAATCAAGATACATACAACAATAACATTTTTAAGTCGAAAGCCTGAAAGGAGACAGGCAACTGAGCAAGAATACCAGTTTTTGAACCTGAAACTTTGTGCAACTCTTTTAGAAGTTACTGGTGTATATTTTCCTGTCTTGCACAAGCTGTAAAACATCACTAATCCCATTCTGTTTTTTCAGTCCATCTAGATTTCTACTGCATTCCCCAGTGTGGTAGCTTGGCCTCATTATCTCAAAACATGATATCTATTCATATATATCATAATTAGGTGATAGGTAGACTATAAAAATAAAATTCAGTAAGATGAAGTTGTAGCTACATATTTAAGGGTCTGATCCTTATGAGATATGAATTTATTTTTACTGCCTGTGCACATCTGCTAAAGAGCTGACAATAATTAAAATAAATAAGAGCTCATTTGAATATACTGAGGGGGAGGGGAGAAACAGACATAAATATATATACACACCTTGAGGGACATAAATATGTCACATTAAATATGTACAAATTCAGATTATGTCCTTTGAAGGAAACTTTTCAGAGGAGACAGTGGGCTTCTCAGAGGATGAAGTAGAGGGCCCACTAAGAGGCCTGAAAACTGGTGTTTTGTATACACAGAAAATTAATCATGTGTATGTATAAACACATATACACATGTATCTTTAGATCAGACTATATCTTCATGTCCTTGCACTGAAGGCAGATGGCCCAGCCAGGCAGGTAACATTGGCCAGACTTGTATTAACGCCCCAAGTGTCATCTGCCGAGTCTCCAAGGGTGTAAACCGGGCGCTCTAACTTCTTTCTGCCTGTCTCAGCCTCCCTGCCAGAAAGGACACACTGCTGAGTCCCCCTTCTGTGGGGTTAGAGCTGAGACCCTCTGAGGGAGCATCTGTAGATAGATCATTTCTATTCTTCCCACGTGTTTTAAAATCCACACTCCAAACCCTCGTGCATTGTCCGTTTCCGTCCGTCATTCACAACCGAGCAAAACAAAGGACTGAGTAACGCTAATGTAAAAAGCAGCAGGCGAACGCAATCTGCAGCAGCAGTGCTGGGCGGGGAGCAGCATCTCTGGCTGGCCTTGGCTTGTGTTTATAGGGGCTGCTGCTAATAACAAACAAGAGTCTCTACTCCTTCGCCATACGATAAGCATCATGTTCGGTATAGAGTTCCAAGATTTGGATCTGTCATCGAAACCTCTGAAACAATACATACGTGACCAGATTTCAGTCATTTGAACTGCTAGAAATATAACTGCTCTGCACAGCCCACTGTGGAGCCCGGTGCTGCTGCCATGAGAGCAGCATTTACAGGCCTTCCAGGGGAAAATGATCACGCTGGGCCAGGGTGGGTTTCAGTATTCAGTATTTGCTTGTTAGACGTACAGAATATTTAAATAGGGTTTATGGCAGCTGGCAAATCAGCTGCCTTGAAATTGATACATATTACAAGGGAACTAAGGAAAGACTAAAAATACAATAATCCCTAATCCAAAGCATCTGACATGTTTTCTGGACAGTAGTTTGGTGTTACCCAGATGTATGCTCACAGAGCTGTCTATGCAAATCAGAAACATCCTTTGTACTGAAACAAGTTTAATTATGAAAGTTTTACTTTTCTAGCCAAGCTTTAATTTCAGTTATTCCTGATTTCACACTACTTAGCCTCTCCTTTTAAATTACATTCTGCTGCATGTCCATCATGTTAAAGCTGCTAGAGTCATGAATGTAGAATCATAGAATCATTAAGGTTGGAAAACACCTGAGATCATCAAGTCCAACCATCAACCCAACACCACCATGTCTACTAAACCACACCCCAATGTAAAAGAACACAAAGCTGATTCCTAAAGATGGAGGTCTTCAAACCTGTATGTTTCTAATGGAATGCACTCCTTAATCATGGCAATATTTTTTAATTTGTGAATTTATTAAAGCAATGAGAATTAATGAGTATGAATACAGCAGTGTATATGTTGTCAGGTCCCAAGGACAGCTGAAACCTACCACCACCTCAGCCCAGAGTACAGCCTGGACAGACTGCTTGCTTAAGCCTTAGTGTCTCTGGTAATGCCAAAACACTGACCTTCTGGAGGTGAGCACTGGGATTTAGCAACCCATGCACAACAGTCCACCAACCTAGAAGAAGCCAACGTGAAGATCATTTTTACACAGTATAATTTCTTGTTTGTGCTAACATGTTGTCCTGGTTGGGGTCTCAGCTGGCCATGCTGCTAAGAGATTTGGGGTCAAACTCCTGCCCCGCAGGAGCATGGTGCACACCAGCTTGGGTCTCCATGGCCCTTTCATGGGCAGGCTGCCTGGGGAAACACCAGCTGGACCACCCCAAACAGCCAGAGAAAAGCCAGCAGCGAGGCAGTGCGGGCTAGCCAGGAGCAGTGCTGAGCTCGGTCCCCAGCCCCTTTGCCCAGGTGATGCAGGCACCCTCGGGTGCTCTGGCCAAGCAGGGCACAGGGCAAGGCTGTCCACCTCCCTGTGTGAGAAGGCATCTGCACGCGTTAGAAAGCTTCACTGCAGCCTGAAATAGCCCCAAAGGCTACCTGTGGTTTAAAACTCGGAAGCAGTGTCATGCTGGCTTTCTATAATATGTGAATAGTAAAAGTAGATAATTCCAGGCTTTTTACTTGAAATTTTTCAGTTGCACAGTTAATATTGATGCAATGTATATTTGGTTGTGGCCCTGCTCATCTGATACCTTTAAAGGATTTAATTCATCCACAGAAAACTTTAAAGACTGGTGAAATCAGGCTGCTTGGCTGACATCTATATTCCTGTGACAGAAAAATAGTACCTTCATCCTTTAAACAAATGATAATTACAACACCGACATTCTCTTTTAAAATGGCTATATCACTTCCATACCCACTTGTTTTGAATTTAAGGTGCTGCAGAAGGCTCCCTCTGGAAATTCTAGGTTAAAAAAACCCATTGCCATAAAGTCAAGAGTATGATAAAAGCAGCCTTAAGCAGCTCTGTTGTGTGCTTGAAAGCAATTATTTGCAGTGCCAGTTTGGTGAGGGACGTCAGTGCTCAGGATCCCGACCTGGCTGGCACTCAAGTGCCCGTCCCTACAGCAACTGCAGTGAGTGGTGTATCAGCTGCGAGGGAGGACAACCTCTGATAGCAGCCACCGTGCCCTCTAAAAACAGAACAGCAAAATATTGTTTGCTTGCCTCTGTGTGTGTATAAATATACACACACCCCCTAAATAATATTATTATTAGGAAAAAACATGCAGATTTTCAGATTCTCTTCAGAGTTACGTTTTTGATTAGTTTTTTAAACTTTTTTTGCAAGTGTGACCTACTAGGAGCACACCTCTTCTCAGGTGACCCTCATCATTACTGTTTGCAGGAACTTGCTATCTTCAGTCCTGCAGAGGAAATAGGAAGCAGCTGTAATTAACAGATCTGAATTTATAGAGCCATTGCAGAGGTCTCAAGGAGCTGGGACTTACTAGTGCTTAAAGATGAGTGGTTGTGCCCTGGTTAGTTAGTGTAAGTATTTGCAGCAATCCCCAATTTTTAACTTTTCTGATCTTGAGGAACCGAGCTGTTGACAGTAAGTTTATATAAATTAAATTTTTTGCTTCTTAAATTTCATAATAATGAAGGGTCTTAATTATAACTAGTACTTTTAGAAAAAGTATAGCCTTACATAAACTACAAGGTGTTTCTGAACTTCTGTGGGTACCTTTGATTCTATTGGCGGACCTCACCTGCAGTTTAAGAAATACAGGGGGGTAAAGGGTTAAGCAGTGAAGTTCTCTTAATAACTGATGATCTTGTGGTTCAGTCTATGACATTTCTTACAATATAAGGGTAAGCTGGTAAATATGGAGTGATGCAGGAGACCACAGAATCTCATAAATATGCAGAATTTTCCAAGTACCTGGGGGAATGCATTCGCTGGGTGTCGGTACAGGAAGCTCTGTGTAGTCCACAATACCGAGTAGTAATGTTTCCACGTTAACTTTCTGTCAGGCTTAAAGACTCAAATTTAGATTCTTATTTCTGAGTTTTGCTCTGGCAGTAGCCATTCTGTTTGTGAGATTTCATATTTGTGAAGGTATCCCTTTTTTTCTTTTCTCCTGCTATTATTTAATATTCAAGTAAGCTTATTTTAACAGTACATTTTATTTTTCATTTTGTGAGAACGTAACTGAAGTAGGATGGATGCAGGTTTCCATTCTCAAAAGCCACTTAGAGTATTTCTTTCACACAGTACAGCAATTTGAGGCAAAAATCTTGTTTTGTAATGAAAATACTGTTATTACAACCCAAGCAGGGTTGAAGGGTGCAGCTATCCTGATAGACTTCAGGGTAAGTGGATTCTTAATGTTCAATCAATTCCTATGTGTAGTTAAACTGAGCTCAAGGTAGCTTTAAAATACTTTGAAGTGTCATTTTTGCTGTGAAATCTGTTTCCTTCAGGACAGTAAGGGAAAGACCTAAGCCTTCTTCCCCCCTCTGACTCGTTATTTGTAGCATAACTATTTTAATTAACTTTTAATTTTATTTTCTCCTTTTGTTTAGAGCTAGCCACTCTAACTTAATATAGTATGGTTTTAGTGCTACTGCTAAGCTTCCTCTGCCCGATAAAAATCGGACAGGTGGTTAGCCACCATTTTATGAGCAGTTAAACCATTTAGCACATCACTGCTAGTTTTGCATTAGCACCAACCCTGGGATTCATTACACGGTTCAGCAGTACAGAAACCTAATGCGTTATGGCCCAGCAGGGTTCACCTCAGGCTGAATTCTCTCTGATTTTTACTCTTGCTAAGGATGCAAAAAGTCAACATTCTTGCAAGAGGCATGGTTACTCTAGACATCTCGTCCTTGGACCATCTCTGTAAACTTGCAATGAATCCAGTTAGTGAAAAGTGCTGAACTGACACCAAACCAGGGTCCTCCATCCACCCTGTGAAGCTGCAGATGCAGCCTGGGTGACTGACATGCAGCCCTTGCTGGGAGGGTGTCTCCCATCTCAGGCTGCTTTAAGGGAGGAGGGGGGAAAAAAACAGGCGGAGGGGGAATAATGGGGGGGGAGGAAGAAAATGTTCATGTTCTCTTAATCACTCGCCCCCACACGCACCAAAGAAGCTTCCAGCAGTTACTGCTAACCTCAGAGATGGTGTTTGTCATGTAGATATGCAGCCATTAGAAATATGAGAACCATCTGGTTCCTTTCTCCTTGGAGAGCAAACAGCTATCTGCCAAGGTGGGCTGAAGTCAGATGGATTGTTTCAAGATAAAAGGCTTGTTTTCTTTCTGTAGTTTCTCTCAGACACCCAAAATAACTGCACCTATTTATTCTTTTCCCTGCTGTTACTAAGTATAGCTATATGAGGGTCCCCTTTTAGCCCTCTTTGTTTGCCGTTTGAGTCCCCTCCCATCGCTTTCACCATTTCCATTTAATTCCAGTTCAGTATTTGCCTCTGAGTAAAGCAGCAAAATAGCAGCGTAGTCAAATCTACAGTAAAGATTAAACTCGATCTGTGAACTGAATTTTAAAGAATATTTTATATATTTCTTTAAGAATGACTGACTTGGATTTTCAAAAGGGGGGGGAAGGTATAATTTTGAACGACTGTTTTTCTCATAGACTTTTACTGCAAATAAAGAGGAGTCTCTTCAGAAATTAGACAACTTTTCAGGACAGTCCAACTCTTAAAGATGACTATATGGACAATCATATATGCAAATGTGGTCTAACAAATCAGTTTGACTTAATTTTTTCCAATGGGAAGTTTGAAACTTGCAGAATCCCCTTTGGGATGTTGGGGGTTGAACCTGTGACCCCCAAGGATCTTTCAGCCCTTGCTGCTGTGCTTGTCCTTCATCTGGCAGCCTGATTTTGGGAGATGCTTGGCCAAGGGTGCAAGGAAGACTGTGAGACACCAGCCATGTCCCCTGGTACCCTGCTCTTTGGGGAAATGGCAAACCGTGTGATGCCAAACTTCCAAGAAATTAGTGAAAAAGAGAATTCTTTCTGGCAAGCAGAGAAACAACAGTTTACAAGTTGGAAATATATCTAATGACATTTGATTTCTTGCTGCTCAAACATACTTTGGAGCTTCATTTAGCCTGAGCTCAACTGCTGGTTGTTTATATAGGCTACTGGCTGTTTACATTAGGTCAATACACAGGATGGACTGTTTATACCAGACCAGCAACAAATTCCACAGCACGGTCTGTGTCTACCACTGCTGCTCTTTTATATTTGCAGAGCTGGAAAGAAATAAAAATTCAGCTCTGGAAATAAACAAGTAACAAACCCTCCTATGTACGAAGTATTCCCTCTTGCCTGAGAAGTGACCAGCACCATAACTTTTTAGTGGTCTGTTCAAAAATATACAGCATGGAGGAACTAGCCAGGTACAACATAAATGGCAAATGATGAAAAGCTGAGAAGAAAGCAAATGGTCCAAGTTGATGTTTGTCTCCATCTACAGGGGACACAGAAGGCCCATCTGTAAGCGCTTCTTGGTCTCTAGTTCAGCTGCAAACACAGGTTTGCAACCCACTTCACTTGGGGTGTAGCTGCTCCCAGCTCCACAAATGCAAAGACTCTAAACGCCTTCATAGGTTGCTTTGACAGAGCTACTAGAATGCTCAGGTCTCCTTCCCTGGATGAGCAATGCTATTTATGTCCTTCGCAACATTGATAAACATTTGCAATGCTCTTAAAAAGCTGCTGGGCCACCGATCAGCAGGTCCCTGTGGGGGAAGGTGGGTTTCTGTTCTGCTGCTTTGTTCAGGGACTGCTGAGCTGAGCCACCAGGGTCCATCCCTGTGGGATTCATCCCAGAATGGACGTAGTGGGTTTGCATGGTCTTGTCTTGGGCCCCAGCTCTCTGCTGACCTCTGTAGCATGCCTCCTTTGTTCCTGCCCTTTCCTGGGAACAGTGCTGCCAGTTGGAGGGAAGACAAGGGAGAAAGCCTGTCTTCTACTTGCTTATCTTGCTGATCCCAGCAGACCCATCAAGAATGGTGTTGACTGTCCTGATGCTGCAGGGGACCTTAGTCCTGTGCTGGGTAAGCATGGATCCTGGGAGACCAGAAAACGCAAGCTTGATGCCTAGACCTTCAAGTCTATATATTTTTTGCACACCTCAGAAGTTTTGTTTTCATTTGACTTTTAACTGCAAATACATTTTGACTTTCTTTTGATTCTGAGCCTGCAGCTGCCTGTGTGCTTTCCCAGCTGAGGCCCTGGGAGGAATGCAATGAGAAAGGGCATAAGGTTGAGCAATACCCATCTAGGAGGGGATTATTTCACCTACTGCCAGTCAGCTTAGTGAGCTGAAGCTAGTCAGCTCTGCACCCGTAACAGCTGATGAAGAGAAGAGGTATCTTCCAAGGGTGATTCTTCCAGCTAGACCCAGAAATGGGCAAACAGCATCTGAGTAGTGTCTCGTCCCACCTCTTCTGCGAACTATTGATTACAGAGGAAGCCCAGATAAGTCGCTTGCATTAGATATCTGACTTCTCAATGACTGCAGTGAGAGCAGAGGAATCCCATCCCACTTCTCTGTCTGTTGAGAGTGCCCACATGTCTCTGTTCCAGTCTCACTGGGGGCCACCAAAGAAGGTGGTAGAAAATGAGCTTTGTGAAGATGCGTGCAGAATTTGCAAGTCTCTGTCTTACTCCCCTGACAGATCCAGTTCCCCTGTGACTCCTGTCCCTTTTTTAACTTTTTTTTTACTTTCAGAGATGCTTTTCTATGTTTTTGTCATGAAGGATCAGATGTGAACTATCATGTTAATGGTAGATTTTATTAATAAAGAAATTGCTCCAGGAGGGTGTAACTGTTTTAGCAGAGCTTACTATTTCCATCAGGAAGTGGAAGCCTGTTGGGGCTCCCCACGCTTGCCCTCAAGCCAAGAGGTGATTTAATGAACTGCCTCCTCTAAGGCTTGGCTTACACTTAATTCTGAACAAGAAATTACTGCCATCCTAGTTTTTCTGTTTTCTCTGCAATAATATCATTGGGGTGAATTTAATACAGTATCAAGGTTTTGACTGGGTTTTATGTTTCATGTGAGCCCTTCTCAAACACCCCACAGTTACAGCGCTGGGTCACAAGGCACCTCACTTGGCAGGTCTCTCTGAGTGCAATATTTTTTAATTTTTTTCTCTACCTGCTCTTCTTGTGGCCTGAAAACTCACCATCTTACGCCTTTGAAATCTTGCAGTGAAATGTTATAACAAAAAAAATTGTTCATGAAATAGGCAATGCTGGATGCATTCCTGACAGTTACACAAGAAGGAACGGAAGCTCGCAAAGAAACAGAAGCTCTTAAATTCTGGCACCATTCAGTAAACTGTCTCCCATTAATAAATAATGGACATAATTTTCAACTTTACTCCTTTAGAGATGCCTCTCGCTTGGCAGCTGGCCTCTTCCCAGCCAAGTCAGGAGTAGTACAAACTCCCGATGGTTTCAGCTGGCCGAAGGGTCAGGAGGCTGAGGCTGGATAGCTGGATGCTGCGGCGTTCTGGGGGGGAGCAGCGGCCGCTTGGAGAAGCCTTGTGAGTAAAAAGGATCAGTCTGATCATCTTTAAAAAGCTTTTCTCTGCTTTTTAATCTCTGGCATGGATACAGTCCATGGGAATCTGTTTTCAGAGCTGCTTTGCAGACTCCCTTTGCTCATCTGAAGCAAAACAAGCAGCGTGGCACATGGCAGCTGTATGGCCCAGGTCTGGGGAGGTGAAGGGTGTGCATCCAGGCAAACCAATGCTTGCCAGAGGGCAGAAGGTGGCTGTACCTTTCTTTCCCTCTCCTCTAACTCAGTCCCCTTTGGCCCAGGCGTAGGCAGGCTCACACATTGGGAAATGATGTTACTGTGCGGCTCCCAGAGCTGCAGTCGCACGGGGGCTGCCTTCGTTCCTCAGCCCCTGCTGGCTCCAGGGAGGGGGCACGAAACGTGCCCCTTATATACCTGTTGCTGGTGCAAAGCAGCACAAGCACCACTAAAAAAGGAAGAACAAAAATCCCGCTTCAGTATTCAAGCCTGAAGTTACAGCCCTGGTAGCTTCTCGTTCGTGGTAGTTTTCACTCCAGTGGCGGAAGGCAGGAGCGGCACGTGCAGCGGGGTGCCTGCTTCTCGCTAGCATTCAGAGCCCGTCCCAGCAGTGTGGCGCTTACTGGTGCCAGTCTCGGGGGATCTCTTCTGTGCTGTGCAGGACCAGGCCTGCAGCTCGCAGTCTGGCTGCTGGGTTCGGTCTAAATTTGGAGCAATTCTGGATTTGCATCCCTGTAAGCTGAAGCAGAAATTTGCCCTTAGCAAACGCGCCACTGTTTGATAGGGCTCTGCGCCTGCTTGTTTCCTGTCACAACTGCACTGGCTTTCGAACAACAGCTTTAAAAGCCATTCATCAATAAATCCACTGGGCTGCTCAGCTTGTATTACATGCCACTGATTAACTACCATTAAATTAGCAGTTAGTGTAATCAGATATAAACATTCCTTTGTGGCTAAGCTGTTAAACTTTTTTTTTCCTTTTTACAATTGCATGTAACACATGTCGGCACGAGACAGGCTCAGTAATTTCACATTACTGCAGCTAAATTATGTTTGTGGGCTCCAGAAACGCTTCTGGTGCTACCAGGCTCGTAAACACCTACCTGGCAAGGAAAAGCTACAACTTCTGCCCCAGAGCATTACGGGTTTAACGGGATTCGGCGTAGTACAGTGAGTGAATTTATTACATAAATATGTGCATGGGCTATGGGCAGGAGATTGATAGGAGGAGTTCAGAATTCATTTGCTGTTTGTTTTCACCCTGGGTCACGTTATCAGCTGGTGTGAGTCAGCACCCAACGTGTTACAAGGGGACGTGAGAGAGAGGTGGGTGTTTGCAGTTTTTAAGGAGAGGGATGTGACTCCGTGTCGCTTCCAGCTCTGGGAACTCCAGACTGTAGTAGTCAAAAGTGGATTTTGATTTTTCAAGAGGAGACATTTTAGATGTATTGATCTGTGGAGTAGAATTAACCGTATTTATTTTATATGTAGTTCTGCGTCCTCTCAATTGCTAGGCATTTTTGTAACTCTCTTAAAGACAGAAATTAAATACACAGCTGCAGTAACACTCAGAAGCCATTTTCTTATATGCCTGCACGATACAGCACGCAGTGAAATTATTACTTGAAGTTGGTATCTTGGTGCCAATGTTAAATCCCAACAAAATAACAACCAGCAAAAATGTTATCATAGTCTTCCATTTCCTCACAATGCAAGGAAACAGCTACAACTGGTGGCACACCGAGGAGATGGATAAACTTATCTGCAGACAAAAAAGGCTGTGGGACAGAAATTTTTAAATGTTGGGGTGATGTTTGGGGGGGGTTTGTTAGATTTTTTTGATCTATATTAAATCTTATTATAATTTTATTATTTAGGTGCCATTGTATTAACTTTTACATGCTTAAATGCTTTAGATTATACTGGCACATAATTACAGGTGAAAATTTGCACCAACAGATACTGGCATAAATAACTTGTCAACTGGAAGCTGACCACTAGATTAGCTGTTTCAAAAACTCAGTCTCATCTCTTTAGAAAGCCTTAACATCCAAAGCACATGATTCAGGTGGTTGGGTTTTGATGTGTTGGGTTTGGATTTGTTTTGTTGTTTTTTTTTTTAGTTGTACTGTTTGGAAATAGTATGTGGATTGTTACACTTGGATAATGTCATTTGCTTTCGTGGAAACCTGTAGTGTCTCCAGCTCTGTTCAGATGGCTTTCCTGAGCCGTCAGCCTTGAAATAGGAAAGGGAGAGAATTCAGCTTAGCTGCACATGTTGTCTTATGCTATGTTTGATGATTTGAGAAACGTGATACAAATGGCTTGGGTTTCCAAAACCTAATAGTGGGCCACTCTCCAGACGTATGCTCTCTGACTATGGGAAAGGGGAATTTCTATGGCTGCTCTTAATATTTTCTTCAAGAGTGTAAACCTGTAGAAACTGGATTAGTATGTTGACTCCCTCAATTAACTTTAATCTAATATCCTGCCCATTTAAATTAGTGTAAACATTGGTGTATAGGGTTAAGGGAAAGAGTTGAACTGAAAAAGATTTATTTAAGGATTAGTGTAGTAGCTAAATTAGAATTAAATCCAGGAAGTAAACATCCCAGCAATGCAAGTTGTGGGAAACAAGAGACCACAGCAAAGACCAGCGGTTTGAAACAATAATGTGCCACCATGGGAAGAGAAAGGAAGGAGGGGAGAAACAAGTAAATCAAGCATTACTGTACAAATAAGACTCTAAGCCTATTACTGCCACACAGGTTGTGGGGAAACTCCCAATTAAACGCAATGGAGAGAAACTTTTATCCTTTTCATCTTTCTTCTTGACTTGCTCAGCTGAATTACATCGTTTAGCGAAATACCCACAGCAATTAGAATAAAAGGATAAATTTGTAGAAGAATCCCTGAAGGTACAGAAATTATCAAATTTGTTGGCATCAGATTTACTACAAAATCTAGCAAGGGTTTGTTAGAGCCGTTGGATGAGAAAACAAGAAGGAGAAAAAAAAAAAAAAGAGGCTTCAGCCTGTTAGGCAGCACTAGGAACCAAATTTACCTAGGACATAAATGCCTAGGGCATAAATCTCAGACATAGCAGAGATTTTATCTCTGTTCTGTCCAGCAGCACCACAGCAGATCCCACGGGCTGCGGCTGGGCGCCTGCTCCCAGTGCCACCCGCGAGGCAGCGTGCAGCTGCCCAGGGCTTGCTGAGCAGCACTGCGCTGGCGCAGACACTCTGGTGCAGAGCCCGCTGCTGTCTGCCTCCTGGACAAATAGCAAGGGTTAAGGTTTGAGCACACTCCTAAAGGAAGTATCTTGGACGCCAGGAGTCCTCTGTGTGCCAAAGGCCAAGAGGAGATGACTACGCTCTCAGACTATGGAAAGTTGCCTTCCAAATTTTGAATAAAGGAACTAACCCTGGTTCTGGGTGTTCAGTTAGTAATGCTTCAGATAGAAACATGCCATCTACTGAATTAACGCTTTTGGACGTGAATTCTTGTTGGCCTCCAGGTCCCAGTTTCATCAAATACTACTGAGTCAGTGACAGAAATCTGACAAAATTCAGCCTGATACAATATGGTTGAAGGCCACTCTGGCTGAGTGTAAATTAGATAAGAACTTGCTCATTCAATAAATGCGGTTTTAACTGGTTTTCTTCCTACATACCTAACAGCCTCAGCGAATGTCAGATGTCCTCTTTTACTGGCAATCCTTACTGGCAGAAAAATTAGCCCATCGCTGCAGTGCTGCCAAAGAAAGCGGGGGCCTGTGTTAGGTGAGGCTTTGCCCATCACGGGCCAACGCAGCAGCACTTCGGCGAAAGGGCCGTGAGAAGCTCAAGGAGGAGGAAAGCCTGGCGCTGCGGGTGCCCGGCTGGCAGATCTCTTCCAGCAGAACACACAGACTGCTTCCCAGCCACGTATATAACCTTTTTTTTTTTTGTAATCGTTTTGGCAGTTTCTTTGTGCTTTATACCCCCAAAAGACTGAAATGATCCAGCCAGCTTATTCCAAAGGAAAATATCTAAATTTCAGCTCCTATGAGATGTGGTCTTGTAAAGGCAGGCAGCTTAGTATTTCATCTTCCTGACTAATGCAGCTTTTTTAACAAGCTCGTTCTTGGCAAAAGGTTTTGGACTTAACCATGACTGAAATTATAACCGCGTCTTAAAAGCGTGCTTTGCGTGAACTGCCCTCCTGCTTGGCAGGAGATGCAAAGAAATGTTGGTCCAGGGGTGACTTGAACCCTTGTAAGTACATCTTCTGAGGGGTTGGCAGGGAGGAGGGAAAGACTGCCGCATCAGTCTTCACACAGCATCCCCTTGCTGGGTAGGGGAGGTGGTTTACAAGGGCTCACAGGACAAAAAAAAAAATCACTCAAAAAATTAATTGCTCTTGTTCTAAATCCTGTTCTCCACCCACACGCTGAGCACCCTGTCAGGCAAACCTCCCGTGGTCCGTTGGGGTGGATGTGGACGGAAAATATGAATGTGACAATTTTGCGTTCCTCGTTTGCCTTAAAAAAAGCACAGTGACATCACCCCCAACATGCAGCAACAAGGTCTCTGGGTAAAAGCTCAACCAAAGAGTTTCCTAAGAAACCTCCCCTGTCCGTGTAATTCAAGCTTTCCCCCCACTTGACACCTGTTCCAGTCGAGCTGCTTAGGTATTTTTAATAATGTTGCTTGACTGTATCCTCAGTTGAGGGGTGCTGCTGTGGCCCCGGGGTGCCCCGCCACAGCTCAGGTAAGCGTGCTTTTGTGTTGGGGACAGAGGGTTCAGCACCCACCCTCAGGGCCAGGAAACTCTCCTGCACCCCCACTTGGCAAAGGCAGTGCTGCCCCAGCCTGGTGCTGCGAGGCACGACTGCCCTTGCATCCTGCCATGTGCACGGCAGAAAGCCGCAGGTACAGAGAAGGCGGAGGATGAGGCATATGTCCATCCCTAATCACCATCTGCTTTAAGGTTTTGTTGATCTTTTTCACGGTGCACAGGGTCTCGCTCTGGGAGTATTGCCCCTGGGCCAGCCATTCAATACTAAATCAGCTAAGCAGATTTGTATTTTTCTGAGAACATAGGAGGACTTAAGTCTTTTATGAGAGTCCTTTTGTCAGATGCTGGGGAAGAGAAGTCTTACTATAAGCATGAAGTGGACCTGGTCCATGTAGAAAGGACAAAATCTGCCCATAGATCAACGCAGTACAGTACCACAGCACATAAATAATTTAATCCTGCTTAATTCTGTTACCTTGGAGTCCTAAAGAGTTACAGGAGGAGGAGTATAAAGAAAGAGTAGAGAGTACTGTTCCAAGGCTCACTCTCATATACCTGTCTCTGAAAATCAGGTCTGAAGAGGTCTCAGCTGGAGTATTAACTCTGGCGTGTTGGGCCAGTCTGGACCTGTTTGTTGGCACCCTGACTGGCCCCTCAAGAACATACATATTGGGAGCTTATATTATTCAGCCTAACGCAGTTTGCTGCCTCCACCAGTGTCTGTCATCTCACCAGCTTTGCAGTAGCCTGGCAAGGGGGAGATTTTGTTTTACAGCACAGCTGGCAGCACCAACCCTGGTTGGTGTTTGCTGGTATCGGTTCTCCGCGTGGGCACATCTACACTTGTGCTGGCCAGAGGGAGATGGTTTAGCAGCAGTGAGGTGTGGTGGCCAGGGCAGGAGAAGGCAGTGCTGCCTCTGTGCCTGGGCTCACCTGTGCTCCTTTACAGTGCTTGTGAGAGCAGCTCAGTGAGTGGGGCTTTATCCATTGAATTCAACAGATTTTCAGAGCAGGTCTTTGGACAGGATCAGTAGGGAAAAAGCCAATTTACTTGGGGTGTCTTACTGCCCATCGCATTAATCCTGCATATAAAAAAGAGATCACATCTGAGTAGTGGTTTCCTTCCCTTGTTTAAATAAATTCAACTGCTCAGCTTCTGATTTCCCCACCCGAGCTCCACATCGGTCGGCCCCGTTTGTGGAAAAGTCAGCAAGCACGTCTCAGCCAGCGTGCGGTATTAACGTAGGAAGCCAACAGTGGGTCGGTTCTCCTTGTTCCTCTTACTGGCTATAGAGTTTCACAGCCTAGGATATTAGTAAATATTTATGTTTAATTACTTTCACTTAAGAAAAACAACCACAGCCAAGAAAACTACAGAGCAATTTAATGGGTTTTAACTTGCCACACTAAACCGCCTTCTTAAACATAATGAATTACATGAAGTCATCCGGTTTCAGGCTCTCTTTAAGAGGTAATTTAATTCAAATAAGGTTGCATATTACTAGCTTCAGTGTCTGAAAACATTTATAGTGCCAGTAACTGTTCCATTGCCCTGAGTTATTCTGCAGCCTGAAAGACAATAACAAGCTAAGCTTAGAAAAGCGTGCTGTGGTTTGGTGTCACTGATAGATGAAATTGCTGGGTTCGTTGCCTCGGGCGAGAAGTGCTGGCTGAGGGTGTTGGAGTCTCCTTTTACGTAAAACAGTCTGGGTTAAAACAAAACCAGGAAAGTAAGTAAATATGGCGTTAGCTGCCCAGCAGCATTGTTTTTGAATGTTTTTCACAAGAAAAGAGTGTACAAAAGGGCTCCTTCCCGCTGGGTCCTAACTACAATGCTGCCTTTCTTAAGTATGGTGATCAGGTTCAGGTATATGTCCTTTGGTCCATTGTTGCAATACAATATAAAGACACTTCTGTTCTCTGGCACCACTGTGGAGCTCATATTCAGGGAGAAAGGAAGGGGAATGTTGGGTTACCTACAGAACTCTTCCCCACCCCCTCCCCCTGACAGGTGACTAATAGAAGGAAGTAAAGAAAAATACCTGTACACTTCCATCCAGAGATCCCCAGCTGCTGAACTATGCGTAGGATTAGGAACATCCACCGGGGTATTTTTCCCTTGTGAGACAAACTGTTATTATTGTTGGTTTGAGTTTGACAGTTAAGAGCCAGAGGGTCTTGCCACAAAGGCTGTAAAACATTGTGAGGCTTCCAGTGTCCTTTAAATGGTTGTCCTCTAAAGTAATTGCATACTCTAAATCTTCTTATGGGGTTTAAGGGCTTTATTTTCCTAGGACAATTGCACACCTTGTGAAAAAGCTCTAATCCAAATCCCAAGCTTCACTCAGCCAACTTTCCAGATGTTGATTGCTAAACTCGCAAAGGCTGCTAGATGTTTATTGCCAAGTATGTAGCCTGCATGCATGCCTATCAACATGTTAGAAGATGCACAGAGAGAGTCCCCTGTGCTCTTGATGTTTCTGCAAAGTTTGATACACGACTCACGTTTCACAACTTCACTCATCTATTATGAGCACATATAATTAATGCAAAACTGAGGAAAGATTACTATATTAGAAAGCTCTGCAAGTGTAATAAACAATCCACACATAAATGTAGTCCCATCATACTTTAGCTGTGAAGATAATACTTTGCCCACTTTTGAATAGGTCTGGGAGCACAGAGAGCACTCAGTGGAACTAGCTTTCATTTCAGAGCTCATGGAGTCCCAAGTGAAATTATAAGATGAGGTTATTTGATGCTATGTTTCCTAGTCATCTACTAGTTCAGATACCTTTCGCCATCAACTCAAGTCTTACCTGAGAACACATTCATTCCCTTTGATTCATAGTCCAGCTCTGAAGGAATTTCATGCATTTCAAGCTGACTGTTAGAAGAGTGAACCTCTGATAGTACTTGTATGGGGAACAATATCAGCTTTTGGATTGTTTAAAATCCTTGAAGATGGCTTCACAGAATGGCAAAGGGTTTCTTTTCAATGCCAGTCTTGCAGGATAGGGACTGTCCCCTTCCAGTGGTCACACAGCATCTGGCTGAATGGAACCGTGAGCTTGTAGGCTCTGCAAACTACGTGACTATTAATTTGGTCTGATTGCAAGGTCTTCACCATTCACATCTGCTTAGCTCTGACTGCTAATTAATTATGTGCTTTAAAGTTTTACTCTCACAGTATAAGAGTCACCCCTGGGAGAACATTGCCGAACGTGCTTGATGAGTGTATGATCTCTTCTTTAAAATAAGCCACATTTAAAGTTGCTTAGGTGTTCTTACAGAAGACTTCTGATAGGATTAAAAGTGAACACAGAGCAGTGGAAAAAATATTCTTCATTAGAAGGGATTACATTTAAACCTTTCAAGACGACTTCATATTTTTTTCCTTTTAACTCAAACTTGAGTCAGCTGTTAAATGGAGCTCAGAGATTATTTCTTGTCAGGATCTATCAAAAAACCCTGAGGTCACTAAGGCATTTGAGCATGTTGAGAATGAAATTTTCACTGCTCTCTGTGTTGTAATTTTACTCTGTCTAAAAAACTGTGTTCACTTCTAAGGATACTTAGCCATCTTCTAGGCAAACAAATTTCATTTAAGATCATGGTCAGTAATCAGTCTGGAAATGAAATCATTCATTTTAATGCATTAAGTGCACGTATATGTTAAATTTTATTGCTTTGTCTGAATTTAAAAGGGCAAAAGCAGGGCAATTTCAGGCCAGCGTAACGTTGCAGGTGCCTGTACTTTACTGCTAACCTCTTAAGAAAGAAGAGCTCAGCATTTCAAACTTTTAGTCCCACATGTCACTGAAATAAACTGGAAAAGTTTCAGGAAGATTTGGATCAAGCTTTTGGACTATACCATTTACATGTGAGGATCTTCTCACCTGAAGATACATCATCTGTAAAGTGCACAACAGACTTGACAGTGTGCTACCATTGCAATCAGTAACGACACAGAGTCCTGAAACTTGCTACCCAAACTTGATAAATGTAAAGATCTATTATGCCAACTGTAAATGCATTAAAGAAAGCATAATAATAAGAGCACAACCAAAGCCAAGAATATTTCCCTTTTTTTTGAAGGCTTCCAAATATTTTATATGCGTAAGATCGAATGCAGAGTTTAGGCATCACATTTCAAGTTAAAGTCAGACATTCAGCTGTAACTTTCAATGTATGGGTTGGAATCAAACACAATATTTTCACATTACTTGAGTTTAGACTTTCTTTGTGGTTTTATGTTCCTGTTCAAAAGAAAGGAAATCCCTGATACCAAGACAAGTAATCTGTGTTCTGAGCCAATAAATCCTCGGGGAATTTGAAGCAGGTAGATTGTAAGAGGCCCTTTTAGGAGCCTGAAAAGCAATGGGTGACATTAGACGGATCTTAATGAGAGTTGCAGGTGCTCAGCCTTTAGAACGAGGTCATTTCCTGTGTGTTGGCACAATGACAAAGGTGGAAGATTGAATGGTTCTTCTAATTCACAACTAGGTAATATATATTCCTTAGCTGGAAACGGCTGAAAAGATACCTTTGGAATGCTCTCGGTGTCCTAACACGTCCTAAACACTGCAGCCAAGTCTCAGCATCGTTAAAATTATATATGCAAATAAGAACCTGATAGCCAGTAATCAACAACAGCTCCTTTCCCAACCCTCATCTTTTGGTTACGTGCTTGATAGAGATGTTCTGTGACTTTGTTGCCATCCTGACTTTAGCGGGGGGAAAAACAGCAGTGCCAATGCATGCATTTAAGAAGAAAAGTTGCTCAGGTGGAGACTGGAGATGCTGAGATGTCTCTCTCAGCCTTCTGGGAAAGCACACGTTTGGCAACATGTCCAGCCATGGGCCAGGCCTAAAACACCATCTAAAATCACCTAACCTTCCTTGTTTGTCTCTTGACC
Source organism: Psophia crepitans (assembly GCA_013399095.1). Classification (NCBI taxonomy): domain Eukaryota; kingdom Metazoa; phylum Chordata; class Aves; order Gruiformes; family Psophiidae; genus Psophia; species Psophia crepitans. The sequence goes on along the minus strand of VWZZ01004976.1, from coordinate 1,842,283 downwards.
TCTGTTTGTAGTGTCACAGCTAAATAATTCAATACAGATTCCCTTGAACAAACATGCAAATAAGACCAAGTATTTACATTTCAAATGGGTTTCAAGCTGTCAATAGGACCAGCACAGGAAAATGTTATTATTAGACCTGAAAGTCTTCAAGGGGATGTGTGAGAAGAAAGGCTAATATCAGGGGACCAGTAATCTGTTCCTAGCCGGCTTTTAATTCCGCTTTGCAAACAGGAATGATTTTGAGTGTTGAATGAAGAAGCAAGCTGCAGAACCTGCACCATGCATCTAAACTACAGCTGGCTGGAACACTATATGCCTGAAGGCAACGTTTTTAAGTTCAAAGGTAAACATTTGGATTTTTATAGAGAAAATTAGTTGTACAGCATATTTGATTTAGTATACCGCTACCTAGTCCAACTCGTAATTGAAATGTATTAAAAAAATAACCCCACTTCCACTGACAGTATGCAGTTTCCTAGAGAGCTGCATGCTTGCTAGTAAACATCAGTCCTCTGGGCCAGGTCTAGAAGACAGAGGTCAGAACTTCTATAACTTAATATTTTTCAAGGCACCCTAAAGACTTCCTCTTGCCTCCCCATGTAAATTGTTTACAGCCTGCTCCAAAGCAGAACTCCCCTGCAGGACTTTGACCGTGCCTGTAAACTGGTAAAAAACCTCTCCCTGGAAACTTCCCCCGGTGAACCTTGCCGTAATATTTTATTGTCTTCAATCCTAAGTGTATACATAGGGATCCTTTCTGGTAAAAACACAGGCAATAAATACTGCTGAGCAAGGAGAGGTCTGTACTGAGGAGTAATGGCGGCATTTTTGTAGTTGTTCTTGCTGTTGGATTAAAAAGGTAAAGGGAGCGTTCTCACGCTGCCCCAAACACCAGTGCACGCCAACCTGCAAAGCTGTCACATAGCATTTGCATGCAGTTTTGGACATTTTAGTATGACACACATAGTTTTTATTTTATCTCTTATAATCGTGGTGCTTTTTTTTTTTTGTTAAACTTTTTAAAAGTGAGGAAAACTTATGCTGCACAATGAGGTATTGAAAGCCATGTGTTCCATGGTACAGAAAGATATGTTATGATTCTTATCTTTGTGAGACTGTGAAAAAATAGTTCTTTGTCCTCAAACTCATTAAAAAGTTATTTAATAAAGAACTTGAAACCATTATCAATATTTACAAAAGAAATGCTTGAGAGCTGAGTTATGTGTTTGGAAATTCACAGAAGGCTCAGTACATTGAAGCAACAATATATGTGATAGGAAGTATAGCTGACATTTTCCAAATATAAAAACCAGATGATGGAAGGTTTAATTTCTATGAATTGGAGCAGTAGCTGAGAGCCTACTAATCTCTCAGGAGTATTTTCAGCCCATCGGGGTGCTCAAAGAATATAAAATTCTCAGCATTTCTGGAAAAGCAGTTGAGATCAACGTGATTTTGCTAGATGCAAAGGTGGCTCCAGTCTTTGACCTAGATTTGAGAACTAAAACAATTTTAAGGTTGTCTTTTTTTTTTCCTGAATGACAGCATATTGGGTTTTTTGTGGGTTTTTTTTTTTTTTTTAATTCTCAGGATAAATAGAGCCAAATCAGCAAGGAATATTTTATAGACTAATAAAGGGCTTTTTTTACACACGTATACAGGTTTTTCTACTTGCAAAATAACACTGCTGACTTTATTGGCTGGTATCTATCGTGCTTTACAGAAAGGTGGGACTAAAAAGCCCCCTGCAAAGTGCAACCACATTTGACTGCGGATATATCTATCTGCAGAACGCTGTAAGAAAAACACCTCCACAGAGAAATGTAGTCATTAGCTGCCTCTCTAAGCACCTGAAATCTTCAGAACTTGAAAAATCCTCAGAAATCCTTCCAATCCTTAACCCGGGGGCACCCAAGCCCTGTTGGCAGGTCAGTCTCCGCCAGCCAAGACGCGGGGCGCTCCCGTTCCCATGGGATACGTGCGGAGCCGTGCAGATGTGAGCACCCAGGGAGGGCCTGACTCTGCACCCACCCTTGGGGCTCAGCCGGCCTCGCAGGGCACTGCTGGGTGTCTCTCGGGGGACCAAGTCAGGGCATTTAGTTTCCTAAAGCTGATGTCAGCAGACTGGCCTTTAAATCCACCTTTTTGTGCTCGTAGAGTTAAATGTGCCCCAGCTGCTGGGAATGAGTGTTCTGCATGTCTCTGCTTCTTCGGTTCATCATTTAACCAGGGACTGACTCTCAGTTCTCTTACCCAGCAGCTGATAAAAACACCAGAGTACAGAATAATTTCTGTAATAGTTTTTAATATACGGTCCATCCTGAGTAGTCATGGTGGAGGGAATCCCATCACATGGTCTCCTGCCAGAGTACTCCAGTAAGAGGCGAGGGACAAGGGATGAACTCTGGTCAGGCAGTACAGGCGTTCAGGTATGTAGGTCTCCTGGCTCATGGGACAATCCTAACTACCAGGTTACACGATGTGGCAGCAGTACAGAGCCTCAGTCTCCCATCTTTCACAGGAGCCCAGGGGTGGCTGCCCTGAATCCCAAGTGCAGAGAGGCATCTCCTTTCGGCCTGAAGCCAGGTGCCTACCTCTGGATTGCACTCTGTACTTGCTGATGAGCTTAAGCAGCCCTTTTCTTGGCCTGATGGTTGCCCTGACCCCCATCTGTAGGCAGTTCTCCCCTGTGGCATTCCCAGGCTCGTCCAGTGCATGACTTGAGGATAAAAATCCAATGAGTGACAGGGCACTGTAAAGCTGCCTGTAGAAATATCAAGGTGCCACTTCTACGTTTATAGCCCCAAGAACCTTGGTCTAGTCTCACTCACACCAATGGCACTCAAAAGTAAGAATTCAGTACTGAAGCGTGTTAGGATTGGAATCGGGACCAAAAATACTAAGCACCGTGTTAGGCAGTAGTAACAGCTACAGCCTAGGGCACGGGCCCTCCACGCGCACAGTGATGCCCTATTGCCCATGTACTTACTATTGCTGCAGGTGTGTTTAGGTCTAAAAATTCTCATCCGGGGTCCACACATACAAATAGTCAGTTCTGAGAAGTGGTTATGCGAGATGTTCACCCGCATGATGTGTGAAAATCCTGAACTGTTTCTGAGTGCAGATCTTGAAGCGTTTTTAAATGCTCTGTCTTTAGCAGGCGGTTGGGGTTTTATACATGATGCAATGCTGATGCTGTGTTTTCTCACCATGAGTGTACTTCACTGCTCATGCTGTCAGGGCTGTACATTTCCTACACTACAGCAGCAGTCGATTAAAAAACATTGAGGCAAAACCAAAAAAAAACAACCCTCACCTGTTTTATTTTTCAGTTTTAACTACACTCCAAGGACTCCAAATTTATACTTTAGCAGGCTTGAAAACAGTGCAACTGGAACGAGAAGATGGCAACAGGGTCACAGTATCACTGCAGAAGATGGGAGCCTGACTGCCGAGTGCATTAGTTTTCCCAGAAGATTCCAACTCGGTGAGTATTCAATCAATACGCTAAGGCTGAGCTTTAAGCAGTAGTTGGATGAGGTCTAATCCATACATCTGGAAACAGCCTGTGTATCACAGAGAATACGTGCAGAGGGGGCTGCTCTTATATTTGTCCCATGTGTTTGCTTTTATTTGATTTTGTATTTGGGTGGGAAAGGGAAAGAGGAAATTCTCTGACATTTTCACATGCCTTTTTTTTAAGTGACTCTGAGAAACAATTCAAACATCTTGTCTATTCAAATGAGAGGCTGTAAAGCAACCTGACATCTTTTGTGGATGCAGTCCTGGGTAGGAAGTACCACATTCCCATCTCTAAGAACCACTACTGCGATTATCCTGCCAGCATCCTTGGAGGTAGATACCAAAGGCACAGGAATAAATTATAGATCTAGGTCTTCCTCTTTGTCATATCCTTGTGAGCTTGTAGACAGCCAGAAATCATCTTCTGAGTACAAAATACTCTGCTCCTAACCCTTTCCATTACTCTCTGCTGCTGGAACAACTAAGATTCAGAAAATATCCTTCTGCACCTCTCCAGTCTGGCCCTTGTATTTCTGCCCTGATTTTAATCCAAAATTGTTTTGGCCCTTCTAAAGTCTACTACTGCTGCAAAGAATTTTATGACCTGGCAAAATATTTGCATTGATATCTTCTGCAAATATGTATAAAAGCTCACGCGTCCTAAAGCTCTTCAAGACTATGGAAACAGAGATATTAAAATAAAAACATTGGTGGCAATTAATTATGCCTGGATTAACAAATGCCAGCGTTTGCTAATTGTTCTGGGAGCCAGGAGGAAAGGAATCAGCAGTGCTCTGCTGGAAGTGGCTGATCACTGCAGCCATCAAAAGTGAGGAGGAGGAGGCCAGGGTTGAGAAAGTGCCATTTTCTCCGCTGGCAAGTGGAAGGACCAGAAGTGATGACTGGAGGGGCTTTCTGCACAGAGGGCAAAGGGAGTGTGCTGGAAGAAGCAGGCTCGGTTGGTGAAGATGGGAAAGACAAGAAGACCACAAGTGAAACCTAGCAAGATGAGCACTACAGGCACAGCGGAGGCAGCCACACCTCCCGGGGCCGTGAGGCAGGCAGAGGGCAGCCACTTCCAGGCAATGCCACGGCTCTGCTCTCTGAAGTCAGATACTTCAGTTTCAGTCCTTCTTGCTCCAGCTGCCTGGAGCCATGGCTGTCCCAGACTTTGGCCTATCCTGATTCCTCAGAACAAGCTCCCAAAGCTTTTTTTTTTTTTGATGGTACTTAAAGAGAAAAGTGATGGTGGTAATGGTAAAATACATTGATTTTAAACCATCAGTCCCAAGCCATTCAGTAACCTTCACTTTTGGGTGACTGCGTGCTATGCTCATGTAGCATCACGCTTACTGCAAACGTTACTGTGATGTTGCCTGAACACTTTGCTTCCCATAATAACTCAGTGAGGCATGGCCAGAGAGCACCGCACCCCCGGCTCAGCAGCAAATACAGCACGCACCCCTGCCCCGCACAATAGCTCCTTTCCGACCTGATCCTTTGCAGAACCACCAGTTGCACTGCTGGGTGGTTACACTCCATGCTGCTGAAGCCGTTCTGTCA
>VWZZ01004976.1:1549589-1826281 GCA_013399095.1 Psophia crepitans | reverse complement strand
GAGCCGGTACCCGCGGACCCATGCACGGACGCCGCTGGGTGGCCGTGGGCAGGGGAGCGGCAGCTGCACTCCCTCGGGCTGCCTCCGCGCCCGGCCCCTCCGGAGCGTCCCCGGCCCCGGTCAGGGGCTATTCGGGGTGAATGCGTTCATGAGTTTCTTTTCCTGGAAATAAAATTCCGTGTAGGTTCAGTCCTAGGAAGGGTTTTTTCCCTGTAAATCTCTGGCAGCTGACAGCCTGAAGTGTAGTTTGTAAGATAACAGGCTTGTTCTTTACTGTCTCAGCAGTTCCCATTCTGGCCTGTCTCTTGTCAAAATCAGCTTTTTTTTTTTTTTTTTTTAAGCCATCCTTTTAAAAGACTTGATTATTGTACAATAAATGATAGAGGGGGAAAGAGCTCTTTCCAGAAAGTACCACTGCCTTCAGAAAACATGTTGACATATCCGCCGTGCCCTCCGCCTGGGGAAGGAGCCAGATGTGTCGTCTCCGGCAGATGTGGCAAATCACATCTAGCGAAAGAAACGTGGAAAACCGGCGAGAGGGAGAGTAGTTTCGCATTAGCCAACGCTGAGGCGAAGGCAGTTTTATTTCGCTCTGTGATGCTCTGCCCATCGCTCCCATGCCTGCCGGAGCGCCGGCGCTGGCCCATCGCCCCCCGTGCCCTGCCCCCGCTGCCCCCCCCGGGACTGCCCGCGGCTCCCTGGGCTGCAGGGACGGGCAGGTGCAGTCTGCAGTGGAAGTATATTTGCTTCGGAGCGGGAAAGAGAGGGGTAGATCATTAAAGCTGATTTTATAATGAAGGGAACTGGGGGGGGAGGGGGGAGCCGGGTCACTGATTTATTGGAGCAGAGGATTTAGTGGCCCGCTAATTGCTTTGCAGTCGCTCCGTGTCAAATGCGGTGCCTGATCTTTTCCTTTCCCCCCGTGCTGCGGTTTCTTTTCTTGCAAAGTTCAAATGCTGCTGTCTGAATCCTGGCTTTCCGTGCATTTTGGTGGGGAAGATGATTTAGTGTGCTTTAATTCCTCCCTGCCCGTATTCGAGGAAGAAAAGAAAATCAAACCATTTGCAGTTAATTGCAAACAATGAGTGCGATTGTAAAGACACAAAGGCAATGTTTGATTTACTGTAATAATGTAATTATAGCCCTGGAGTATCAGAATTAAGGGCGTTGCCATTCATGGGCATAAGCGGTTCTTTGGAGGAATTCTTTCTTCCTTTGCATTGCTGAAGCTGAAGGGGGGGGGATGGTTTGGAACTGCAGCGGTTTAGAAAAGTGCAAGCTTATTTCTGTGACAGCTATTTATCAGCCCTTCTGGTGCGAGTTCACAGTGGTTCGCTTAAGAAGGAGCTACCGCTCTCCTAAAAACAAACACAAAAGCTCAGGGAAAAGGCTTGGCTTTGTCTGGGGCCGGTGGAAGCCACCAGCTGCTCACAGACCCAGCGGTTTGCTGACTGCCTAGCGAGGCCCTGTCATTTGGCTGCTTCAGCTTTAGTGTGAAGTTAAAACACGCAGATGAAATGCTGGGATGGCATCAACGCTCAGGAAGTCACCATCCACGTTGTGATGTCAAAGCAGTTTCTATATGGATTCGTTCGGTCAGCACTAGTGTATTTTTTATTGATTTGTTTCAAATGGTCATGGTTAGGGTGAGAATATTTATCATTTAGAAAATTCATTGAATGAAACAGTGTATCACTTGATGTTGACACTTAAGATGTGCTAGCCGGTCATGATATTTTAAAATGCCTGTATTTAGAAAAGATTTACTTTTCTTTTCATGTGATAGTTAACAGACGTTTTACGCTGATGGCTTCCCTATACGTATGCAGAGCCAGCAGGGCAAGGCAGTTTTAGTTTTAATGTGACAATTAAACTAGTAAAGCTTTGTATACAGTTTGTTTATTCTAAGAGGAAGTAGATGATCCAAGTCTGAAGAAAGTCAATATACAATTAATTTCCAGTGCAAATACATTTGCACAGGGAGCCTATGGATTCTTGAAGGTCTGGTCCTTCCCTGTCCTTCCTGCGTGAATCCACTGTTGTTTTCACAGAAAGGAGTGGGGAAGGGGAGATAAAGCCGTGGTGGAAACAGCTACTCAGGGACCTCTTCCCCGCTGCCAGTGGGTGGGCATTGACTGCCCTTTGTGGTGGCAATGGTGCAGGAATCCCAGCAACAAGCCTTCGTCTGCGGTTGGCTGGAGTTTGACCATGACAACTTTGGGAAAGGCTGGCCTGAATGCTGGGATTGCTGATACCAGCTGGTGGGTGACTGGTGGAGAATTTGTCATTCTGAGTTTTGGATGAGGCAGCAGGAGTTCACAGCTCTTAGGACTGAACCTTTCAAAACCAAGCACCTAATGCGAATTACCCATCCTGGCTGGTGCTGGCTGAGATCTGACCGTGTGCTGTACATGCGGTCATCGCTGCAGGTAGGAGGGTTGGTTTAGACTGGGAATTTTTTCTGATTTTTTCTAAAGTAGCTCAGTTGAGCTGGGACAGGTTGGCTAAAGACGAGTGAGGCTACCACACAAGGTGCAAGACCATGCTGACACCTTTTGTTTATCTGGCATTAAGATCAGAGGAACTTCAGGTCCTGGGCAGATGAGCATGGCAAATCCTGGTGAGGTGGCAGGAGAGGTTCTCACTGCTAGCTCACCACCTTGTTCCTCTGGTAATGCTGCCACCACCGCTGCCCGGTGAGCAGAGATGGAACTGCTTCTGTGTCCCAGTCACTCCACTGCTTGACATTGCCGTAGGTGCAGCTTGCGGGACATGAAGTGTCTTAAGTCACCTGGGCATCCATCAGAACTATTAGTGGTGGTCGATATAGGGTGTCAGCACTGGACATTTCCGTGGGTGGAGAGAAAAAAAGCAGGCAGTGCCACCTACTGATGGCTTGGTGGAGACAGCTTGCTGCTGCTAACAGATGTCCCCACAGCCCCAAGGAGCTCCGGGTGGAGTGGAGAAGGGCAGAGAGAGCAGACAGATGTGGTTTGGCGAGGAAAGAAGAATTACACAAAGTGCTTCTTTATTGCGAGACTGCTTCCCAAAAGGCCCAGATGTTATCCTGCACTTTTAAGAGTGAAGAAAGGATCTGTTAACAAGAACTCCAGAGCTGCTGGAAGCGCAGAGCTGATACAATTGCAAACCAACTCTAGCTGTCTGTGTCACTGGAAGGCAAGCTGTACGTCTTGATGCTGAAGTCACCAGATAATGTTTTTTTCCCATTGAATTGCATGGGATGGCAGAGAGTGTTGTGCTTGCAAAGCCGTAGGCAGGGACAGCTTTCCGTAAGGCACGTGCCATCACATAAGTTAAAAGAGCTACATCGTCTGTCCTTTTGGAAGCAGCATTCATAAAACTAATCCCAATCATTTGTTGAATGATTTCTATGATTGCTTCTCAGTTTTATGTGCTACGTAAATCATTCCAGAAGACTCTGGTTTGAATTTCTACCTCCTTTATGCGAACTGATGACTTGTAACGTCATCCAGTTTCCTTCAGGGGAGCCCAGCACTGATCCTCCCACGCAGCGGCTTGTGGAGATCAGTGGTCACCACAGGACGCTGTGGGTGTGATCAAATTCTCCCTTGCTACTTGCCTTCTTTCGTAGGAGCGACAATGCGTGAACAAGGCCACTCCACCCCATGAATATCCTCGTCTGGAAATTAATTATGACCAGGGCAGAACTGCAAGGGAAAGCACGTGGGTTTTAGAGCTTCTCTTTTCACTCCCCTTCCCAAGTGTGGAGTAGCTAGGTAAACCTCTTCTCCCTGATATCCAGTGATAGGATGTGTGGCAGTGGTTCAGAGCTGCGCCAGGAGAGGTTCAGGCTGGACATTAGGAAGCATTTCTTTCCCAAGAGGGTGGTTAAACACTGGAACAGGCTTCCAAGAGAGATGGTCGATGCCCCAAGTGTGTCAGTGTTTAGGAGGCATTTGGGCAGTATCCTTAATAGTATGATGTAACTTTTGGTCAGCCCTGAAGTGGTCATGCAGTTGGACTAGATGATCATTGTAGGTCCCTTCTATTCTCTTCTATTCTGTTCTGCCCCTGGAAGGGCACACCAGGGCTGGCAGGGCTCTGTTCCTCTGGCCCTCTGCTCACCGTGCAGACACAGAGCGCGTTGGTGGACTCAGGCATGAGGTGGTCTGCACTTACAAGTGTCGCCGCCCTGATTTATGAAGTACCTGTGTCAGAGATACAAGCTGGGGTTTTTAAAGGTCTTTTTAATAGATTTTTTGTGCCAACCCAGTCATCTGATGGTTCAGATTGGTGCTTTGTGGCATCTAACTCCCACTGCAATTTTTCATTTCTGTGATGGCCATGAAAAACCTGACAAGAACTAGTTCTCACAGGCACTATGCTAATACTAATATTGACTCTAGACTAATTTTAAAGGAGTTGTTATTTTTCGTCACACTCAGCTGAACCACTTAGTTTAGGTAGTAGACACCAAACATGGATGTTTTATATTGTTTTAGGCCAATTTGGAATGGCACATTTTGGAAAGAGTTGCTTTTTTCTTGGACTGTGTAGCTGCAGATAGACTCCAAGCTTATTTAAAGCTCACCATGATAAAGTACACAGTGATGTGGCTCAGATACCTCAGAAATAAGAATTACAGAGATGGGCCTAATGAATCCAAATCAAGCTTTTCCAAACATGCAATGCACGGAGGTTGTTTGATAGTTTTGTAGTGCAAAATCGCGCTGTAACGAAGGGTTAATGTGGCGGTGCAGTGGAACTGAATGCAGTCCTGTGGATGGAGGTCAGGGGAGCTTCTGGTCTGGCTATTTACAAGATAATGAACTGGCCCCCAGTGATATCAGCCCATTTCCATTGGAATCACGGTTGTATGAGTGATCTATTTGTCTGCACTGGAAGGCTTTACAAGAGAAGGCTACTTGTGTGACTAAATATTTGCAGGGTTGGGCCTTGAGCTTGTGCAGTGCAATGCAAATTCAAAGTGCTGTAAATGTTTTTAGTAGAAGAATTTTCCACTTCAGAGTCTAAGGAAAGCAGGGAGAGTAAAAGGGAGATAACGTTACTAAACCGTAAGATTATAGCCAACATAATGTATGTCAGAACAGCAGGTATATATGGATATGTATACACACACGTATGTAAAATATATGGAGATATCTGTGGATCTCTGTGGATACACAGACAGATACGGTTAGATATACGTGTGTGTTTCTAAATAATACATTCCAGTTTTTCCGAGCTTCCATGTTTAGTAACAGTGCCAGGTATGAGATTCTTGTACCTTCTAGCTCTTCTGAAGTTTAGTGCTAACCATAATAATGCATTTATAAATAAAAGGCTCGGCAGAGCTGTGAATTTAGAGCTTAAATATTTGAACTACCCACTGCTTGCTGCCGGCCCCAGTATCCAGCAGCAGAGGAAATCCCGCCATGCAGCTTTCAGCGCACAGTTTCGGTCCCGTTCTTGAAAAGTTCTTTGTGGTGCTGGGGACACCCTGTGTGCAAGTCTTTTTCCAGTGAAGCTCAGCGCTTGGCAGGGCTTGACTGCTAGATTTCAGTGAGGAAAATCAGTTTGCTTCTCAGGGGTCATCTCTATATATCCTGTAGCAGGAAGGCTGACGTTGGATCTATCTTTATTAACTTCAGGCCTTTCAGGGAACTCATCCTTTTCCCAGCGAGATGCACGTTACAGGTTTCCAGGTGCTTTTAGGCTGAGTAGGTTTGGCAGTATATAAAAATATTTCAATATATGTTTATATAAAAACATATTAAAATATAGATACAAATATTATGTCTATATGTTATACATAGAAACACAAATACATATGTGTATGTCATATATAGACAAATATATACATATGCATGTGCTTTTGTGTATATTTATGTATTTATATACCAGCAGCAATGAAGGGAAATATTTAAAACCCGAGGGATGACTACATCTTAGGGTGACATAAAGGTCTTAAATCCCGTATTGGTAAATCACAGCTGTATCAGGCAGTGCTGTTTGTTCCTGCTCTCTCAGGGACTGTCCCGGTGCTCCAGGAATGAAAGGTGAATCCAAGGATTTGCTGCATGAAAAATATTGCCTTCACTTTGATAGCAGTAAAATCGCAAGAGCTTCTCGCATGTGCTGTTCTGCTTTTGACATGTAGCAGCTCCAACAGATAGCTCATCAAATGGCTACCAGTGTCAGCTGGTGTTTTTCATTTCCCCTGGGCACCAAGTCACTACAAAATACGATCTCAGCACAACCAGTTTTGGTTAGGTTACCCTGCGTCCGTGTATTTTTGAAATTAAAGGCTGTGGCAAGCATTGACTACTGTTGCTCTTCATAAAAGTGATATTTTTAATTGCACATTTCTATTGCAGGCAGCAGTTAGGCCTTGCTGTAGTAAGTTTGGGCAAGTCCAAATTGGAAGAGAAGAGGATTAGGCTTCTAGAAGTTATTCTGGTGTAGTGCGGTTGAGCCGGTCACTTGTATTACAGCTGCTAACAGTGTTCCCGAAGTTCCTGTTCCTGCAGTCTTGGAAATCTCATGTTCGTTAAAGAAGAAAAGGGGGAAATTTCCAGCTTTTGTGGTTGTAGAGAAAATCTAAAGATTATGAGCATTAAGGGCTAAAAACTAGCAAGGCAAAGAAAAAGATTCACAATGTGTTGCAATTTTTAGGGAAATCGCACGGTCTGTACAGGGGAGTTTTGCCCGCCAGAAGCCAGGGCAGCGGTTCTGCCCGGCAGCGGGGCAGAGCGGAGACAAGGCGGTGGAGCCCCCGTGGGGGAGGGTGGTCGGAGCCCCAAGCCCTGCATGGGGACAGTGGTTGGAGCCCCGCTTGGGGAAGGTGGCCGGTCCCACCATTCCCGACTGAGCAACCAACCTCTATAAATGAAATGTAGCACTTTGGCGGAGGTTCTGGCTTGACATTTATTTTTCTGAAAATCCAGCTAGGGTGCCTACGCTAATGCCGCAAGGCTCGTTGTTTGCACAGACTTACCCTACTGATGACAGCTTAATAAGCTCCTTTATTTTGTGTTTTTATTCAGTAAGCTTGCCAGCTTTTGTTTAGGGGCTGACCTCTGCTTTCGCCCTCCCTCCCCGCCCCAGCTGCTCTGAAAGGGGCACCTCTGTCCCCATAATTTGTAGTAAAAGGGAGTTGTAAAGGGAGGTGAACTGACCGGCTGTAGGGACATGGGCTCCTACAAAGCAGTATAACTTTTGCAGGAGCTTGGCCTGTGTGCCCAGCCTGCCTAACAACTATTGAAGTCAGTGGGAGTTTTGGGTGGATAAAGACCAATGTGGGACCCAGCTTTTATGATGGAGAAAATCCAAACAGAGAGGGAAGGGTTCGGTAAACGGGGCTGCTCAAAATGAGTTATGGCAAATGATGTGAGAACAGGTCAACATTTCATATCTGGCATACGTTTTTCTAAACAGACAGCAAGGCATCCCAATATTGTGACTGTTTGCGATTAGATTCTACACGAAAATCTTTTGGGGTGGCATTAAATGCAGTGACTCGAGATAGCAAAAAGATGTGGGATTGTATTTCGTTCCATTCATTTAATTGGAACCATGCTGAAAAGGCGTATGAAAACCATCACTCTTGAATATATCTGAAGCGTAGCTTTGCGATGCTGAGAATGATGTCCAATCTAATAGAATTTCAGATAGAGGAGATATTTTTGGCTCATCTTTTGCTTCCAGCTATATTCAGTTTCCCCGTGTGGTTATTTTTCTTGTTATTGTATGCATCCAGCTATCTTTCTTACTTCACCGTCTGGGAATACAAACTCCTTTGCTCATTTCAGACCCTAAAGCGGTTTGGACAAAAAACAAAAGGGAAGGAGTGGGAGGGGGAAGTGTTTTGGGTAGTACCTCTGTACTCGTCGTTTCTGTGTTTTAATGTCAGCTTCTTAAACGCAAGGCCTAAGAATTACTGCCTTGGAATATTTTGCATCCATATATATTCTGTATTTTGTAACATCTGTGTGCTGGGTGGTGGTTCATCAGGAGGCGATGAATGTAACCATTTTAGATGCTTAACTGGCTGTTGGGACTTGCCCAGTTTGTAATCATGGTAATTGCACATACAAATATGGCCACGTAATTACATGTGCATTTTTTGCATTTAGTTTCAGGAGTTCATTTAGAAAAATATAAATGCGGCCCAATAAATCCTTTATATCTCTGCCTTCTGTGCTTTTATAACTCTATATAATTAAGTAATAACACTGCATCTGAGAGGTTTTGCTTAAGTAACAGCAATAAAGAGCTCAGGTTAGATTATATATTTTTTGAGTTAGACCTACATTAAGTTGCTCAGTATTACGTTTTTCAGCTTGTAAGATCAAGTTCAGCAGTACTCGTGCGAGAAAATTTTCTTGTGAGAATAAAGAGCAATTTCATATGAAACCAAAACTGAATCAGGTAATTTAAACTTCCACAATGACTGAAGTGATTAAGTGGGCATTGATACAGTAAAATATACACCAAATACTTAGGTACTCAGGCAGTGAAGATTTTTGCCAAGGTACAAATTGGTTACTAAAATTAAAGAATTACTTACGAGCAAAGTTCCAGCTCTCTGAGAACAAATCTAAATCATTATTATTGCTGTTGGCATTCATGGACTGAGATAAAGTAGATACAAATAGGTGGTGTAATTCATTACTATTTATGCTTTCACATGCACATAAAGAGATAATAAGGCTAATTCTCGATATTTTGTGTGTACAGATATGTTTGTATTATGTTTTTATAATCACATGAGTGTATAATTGTTGTTTATCTGCTGTATTTCTATTCCTGGAATGGTTTTCACAAGTGTTGAGAATGACTAAGGAAGACAGATAGCTTCTTTGTATTCATTGTTACCGTGAACCAACGCTTACTGCGATACTGTCATTTCCCAGTCTGTATCTTGCTAATTTCCCTTATGGCTTTTCCTCAGTGGATAGTATTACTGTGCTAAAGACAAGAGCTGAACCCTGCAGACGATACAGAAACAGACGTTAGATTTTGACACTCAGAAGTGAGGGTTATCAAACCTACCAAGCTTCACCCTGCCTTCTTAGTCTGCCCCCACACAAGGGAGACGTGAAATACCTCGCGAGAACTGCAGAATCCAGCTTGTCTCTGAGAAACGATACGTAGTGTATTAAATATTTTAATTTAATTTCGTTTTTTGGTGGTTCAGAAGGCTTAAACAGAATTTTGCCAGTGTGATCCTCTAAGATAGTTTGCAGCAGAGAAAAATTTAACTCCTGCCAATGAGCTGCAAAAGAAGGTGTCCCAGGTGATAGGGAACAAACCCAAATCTGGTCTGAATGGCTCTAGATTGAGAACCAATTGCTGTTGCAATCTTTGTCATGGTCGTGGCAGTAAAGAGAAAGGTCCGGTTTCCCATTTGAAATGTTCATATCAGCATCTATCACAGATCTCTGTTGTGCATTGGTGTCAAAATCTTTTTGGCATGTTTTAAAATAAAATCATCTAGCTCTTTTTTTTTTTGTTTAGGTTAATGTCCGGGTTTAAGCAGCTGTTTTGAAATACAGTGCTGTTTTTACACCGAAAAGAAAAATTGTTTACTTCTTTTACATTTTTTGGCACCCTTTTTTCTTTTAAATGTAGACAGCTACAGGCAGAGCTAGCAGAACAGTTCATAACAAACCCTGTATTTGCTGACTTTAGCCTGGTCTTCGCTTTTCTGTCTGGGAGGATCAGAAGGTGTGAGAAAGTGCTTGATGCTGGAATCTGTGCCGAGCGGTCGTGTTCAGCCTCACCCCGCTCCCTCCAGCGATGGCACTCGCCAGGCTGGCTCTGCTTTCCTGGTGAGTTAGGGTCGGTCCCCGTTCTGGTCTGCATGAGCCTGGCTGCTTCTGCCGAGCCATATCGCAGCCCCTCAGCTCAGAGGAGACCCCCACCAGCTTCCCCGAGCTTCTTAAAACTAAAGAGGTTTGACAAGTCAAATTACTCAGGACAAGGTAGTAGAGAAATAGCAACAGGGCATTTTTGAATGCTACATTTTCACACAGACCCTTTTACTGTATGGTTTATTTGACTGGGTGCAGAGATTACATTTAATTTTATTTCACGTGCATGCTGTTCTGCCTGGAGAGTTGGAATGAGACCCTTCCTTATCAGGCTCATTTAACTGCTGCTCTGCCAGGGCTTGGCAGGGAGTTTGTAAAAGCCTGTCCCCCAGCCCTGTCAGACGTTGTCCCACTCCATATAAAGCAAGACATCTCCTCTCCTCAGTCTTGAAATATTCTTCTTGTGCAATTATTTGTGCAAGTGAAAATTAATCATTCAAATGTCCTTGGAAAGCAAATACAAGAAGGAGCTGGAGCATAGCCGAAATTGCCATTTAAATGCTTTTAAATTGACAAAGCTACTGGCAGATAATATTTTGGAGTATTTGCCCTTCTTCAGTGATACCGCACACAAAAGTCCAAGTATAGCAAGAGACAGTTTCTGGCTGGGAAAAGATAAGTTTTGGCATTTCAGTTGTTTTTAAAGCTATTGTCACTCAACGCACAAACAGTAGTCCTATGGGAAATGTCATTAAAACCTATTTTGTGATGTCTTTTAAGCATGAAGGAAGTCTTACTTAGCCAAGGATTGCATGGGCAACTGTTCCTCAGATAGAGTTCTGATTTTTGATTTTTTTTTTCTCTCTCAAGCATTTTTTGGTGTAGGATCCTGTACAGAGGGATGTGCAGGGAGCACTTCACTCGCCTTGTGCTGTGTGGTGCCCACAAGCGACTCTGCTAGCTAATTTGGGAGTTTTGAGGGAGCATCACTCAAATGAGAGGATCCAAAACTATTGGGAGGGACACTTCAAGGCCATACAGTGTGTAGAGCTCAGGGCCTTGTAAGAAACGCTCACTTTGCACCTCATCCACAGAGAAACTAAAAGCCTGCCAAGATGGGTTACGCTGATATTGCCTGGTTGTGATTTTAATTTTTCTTTCCAGCTCTATGGCTATTGTTACCAAGATAGCAATGACATCCCAGACACGCTGACGACCATCACTGAACTAGGCTCGCCTTTAGAGATGATTCAGCTTTTACAGACTTCCTGGGAAGACAGATTTCGAGTGAGTAACAACTGTTTTAAAGGGGCTTTTAGGAGGGCAATGAGTACAAAACAACATCGAGGATGAAGCTGGGGTTATGTTCTATGCAGTTCATATTTATGAAACATTTGCTTTGCTTATGATTACATCTCGGTTTAGAAACAACATGTAGCACTCCCTTTCTGCACTGTTTGAGGTAATGTGCTATTTTGTCTGTTGATGTTATCTAATTGTGGCGGTTATATGCTTTTCACATGATATCTTCAAACATTTCTTACTTGTTAAAGCTCGAGGCCCAGAATTTTTGGCGTTGAGCATTGTGTTCTGCAACTGGGATTTAAACAATAGAAGGATGTTAGATTTCTCTCCTGATCCTTATCATAGGTTGGATTTATAATTGTTTTCTACTGCTTCCTGCTCTGTTCGTCTTTTGCTGGGGGAAGAGTGAAATAAATGTACACAAATCTCAAACCCAGGTTGTCCACCACGTTGGCAATTTACCAGGAGCACGAAGGTCACATTTATTTGTCCAAAATGAGGGCAGACTGCAGCAGTGCTTTGATCAGGACAGCGCTGTCTCGCTCAGCGTACGCTGGGACATGTCGTTGTCGGAGGTTAACTCCCTGAGACGTTGCGAGGCAGCAGCAAGCTTCATCTGTTTAGATTGCACTTTGGATTGCATGGCTACATCTGTACCAGAAAATTCAAAGTGCTCCTGACCGATCTCGGAGATGAACCAGCGAGGTGCAGCCCACGGCTGTACTGCTGAGTGGTTGCGCTGCCTGAGGGCCGGGCGGCTGCACGCAGGGTGCCTGTTGGAAACGGCCCCTGGGCCGTGCTGCCTTCTGCGTCGCCTCTGGGGACTGCGCGGGAGAGCGGCCTTGGTCCCGGCCAGACCCGCGCCAGACACCACGCTAGCAAGCCTGTGCGTGGGATTGAGTTTCTGTGCCCAGGAATGTTCCCTGGCAGAGTTTATTTTAGTAATACAGACGGAGCAAGTGTGTTCCCCGCGCTCAGCTTC
The DNA here is from genome assembly GCA_013399095.1 of Psophia crepitans. Lineage (NCBI taxonomy): Eukaryota > Metazoa > Chordata > Aves > Gruiformes > Psophiidae > Psophia > Psophia crepitans. Next base: position 1,814,197 of record VWZZ01004976.1, on the reverse strand, counting down.
AGCTCCGTTTTCCTGAAAGAAGTACGGTTTTAATGAGCGGTAGGGGTGTTCGTCACGGCTCCCGAAATACAGGACATGTCTGCGGCTCATCTCATCTGGGGAATGCAAATAGTGGACGGTGGTGGCAACTATGTACAAAGTAAATGCCCGAGAGATATGCTAGGTTATGGATGATAAAGGGGAAGTTTCCTTCCAGCATGGATATTTCTGAGCGAGCAATTGCGAGGGGAGAATTGGCTGAAGGTGATAAGCTGATTCACAGAGGTGGGAATACAGATGAAACGTTGTTGTGACCGCTGTAATGATGTCTTAGATAATGTCATGCTCATTAGTTTGTCTAGGATGTAACTACACAGAGAAGGAGAAGGAAATAAAATCGTACCTACTTGATATGTGAGACTTGTTTGTGGTCCAGTCCTGAACACGGCTGCGTAAATATTTGACCTTATTCCTACAAATAATAATTTCCTTGTGTTGAAGGACTCAGCAGTGAGCTTGCTCCCCCGATCAGCACCTCTGCGCTTAGCAGAGGTGTGTGTTACAGAGCAAAGCCTTCATCTCTGTGCTTAAAGCTTCTTGCAAAGCCTCCATCTGTGTGCTCGAAGCTTGTTGTACAGGGGCGTTAGCAGTCCCAGCCTGGCCGTAGGTACCCAGGGCGGCAGCCCGTCAGGGTTGGTCACAGAGCTTGTCAGTGCAGGGGCAGGGGCTTTTTGGCATTTGAGAAAAGGCAATAATTCCAGATGACAACCTGTGTTTTTATCCAAGCTAAATTCAGGGTTTATTGGCAATTGAGTGTGCGTGTATTATAGGTTAGTTTGGGCTGGATGTGCCGTTTACAGACAGCGTATGGTGGAACGTCACATACATGAATTCTGTGTCCTTCCAGAGGGAAACAAAGGGTGGTCAGGTCTGGCGTGCCCTAACCAGCCCTGCGTTCACCTACACCTACAGGCATCTCCGTGATTACTGTGGTATCCTGTAAGTAGGATAACAGTGTTCTAGTCTGGCCAAGCAGGAGAGTGATCACAGAAGCACGAGATAGTCCTAATGTCCCACAGGTGAAGGATCTATGAGGAATAACCTCAGATGTAGTCAGCCTTCTTATGAAGGACACATTTAGGTGCTTCCCTCAGTATATCATTTATGCCCCGAGACTGAATTTGGATTTGACTACTTCAATGCATGTGGCCTTAGCAGTGTATTTTAACAGAAAACAAAGATTATATATAAGCAATAAAAAGCTTGCTAGACTGAATAAGGCCTGTTATTAATTTAATGCATAGAATAAAAATTCCACTGTTTAACTGTGTTCATATTAATGCTATGTTTGCATTAATACGTTACGTAGTGGACCCTAAAGGAATGCTTGAACTGAGAACAGTACTTTGCTAAGGGGGCTGAGTTCAGCATTCTTGGAGTTTGCTGTCTAGTAATAGTCACACAAGTTTCTATAACCAGCAATTGAAAAGTGCAGCATCAGCACAGAACTCCCACCCCCAGCTGCAAAGTGGCATGTGAAGGTCCACCAAGGTAGACCCACCAAGGCAAATGGACATACATGCTTTACCCGAGGCACGCTGAAGAGTTATGGAGGAGCTGTGGAGCTCTTCTTTCTGGGAATTTACTTCCTTCTCCCCTGGAAAGAGGCAAATGTAAGAGGCACTAGTAGAAAAAAATTATAAAAGCAGTCCAAAGCTGGGGACAGTAGGGAGGCAATACAGACACTGTCTGCAGTTGGAGCTCCAGGCACCGGTGCAGGGCGGTCTAGCCAAAACTTCCAGATCTGGAGTTTGTAAAAGAGCAGAATCAGACTGCGTGGTCTGTGCATAATGTGTTATTAAAAGTTAATGCTTTTATTTCTGTTAAAAGTAAGAATAGAAACAATGAGCCCTGCTTCCAGAATAGTGTGGGAAAGCCCTGGTAAAGAAGCTTATTTTTGCTTCAAGTCTCTAAGGGTTTTACAGTCAACTATGTTAATCCTATGAAAAATACCTTAGTTGCAACATTCAGTTTTGAGGCTAAGTTATAATGCTTATATTAAGTCATATATTTATGAATATATCTTCAACTGAAATGGTTCCATTTATATACTTTGCGCTGAGAAAGTAACACAATGTACCCACGTTTTTGCATTTCAGATATGTCTCAGCTTAGTTCGACTTCTGCATTATTTGGCTCACTCTCCTCTGGGCTCTGTCACGTTACTGGATTTTCGCCCTCGCCAGTTTGTAATCGTGGATGGGGAACTGAAGGTGACAGATCTGGATGACGCCAGCATCGAGGAGAGCTCTTGCACCAGCAACAGCGACTGCTTCATGGAATTCCCTGCCAGGAACTTCACCCTGCCCTGTTCGATTGAGGGACGGTGTCAGAGTATGAATGAAAAGAGGAATCTCTACAATGCCTACAGGTACGTGATCGGGTAAGATAAAAGGGAATTGAAAGTGGGCAAAAAGTCTCCAGCATCTTTTATAGTTATTCACATCAATGAGTATGTATTGTCTCGGAACGTTACCCAAGAGTAAGTGAAGCCATGAATAATTGTTTCATTTGTGAAAACACGTAGCATTTGTAACTTTGGAAATGTTTTGCATACTTAGAGTGTGATTCACCACTTTCAGTCTAATTTTACGTTGGTTTCATTCCAATGAGTTCTTCACACAAGTACAGATTTTCACAGAGGGGAAAGAGGGGTGCCTGTGGAGGTGGGGGCCCTTCGGCTCTGTGGTGAGACTCTTAGGTGTGAATTAAGAGGGGTCATCACATGCTTTCCACCACTGGCTGAGGAGAGGGCTGGGGCTTCAACAGCAGAGTTAGAGCTCAGCTCTCATCCTGTACTCCAGCTCAATGTTCCCCACCTCACCGGAGCCTGCCTTGGTAGGGTGATAACAGTCCCTGGTGCAGCCATGGAGCCACAAAGAGTACCCTCAGTTGCTGACGATCTGGGGTGTAATGCTAAACTGTTGAAAGCAAGGGGTGCTCCCTTTTGCCCCCCTCCCCTCCTGGCCGCTGGTCAGGCCCCATGGGCAGGCGCTGGGCGACTGGCTCCTGGTGCTGCTTCCGCTCCGTGGCAGCACCGTGCCTGTGATGGGGGATGTGTAGGCGACTGGCTATGCCAGACCAGTCGGCCGTGCTGAGGAAAGCATTCAGTCAATGCATCCAGCTGACGGGTGCTGCTGGGGCAGACGGCCGCCTTGTCTGATCCATATAGGAGGATCTCAAAGCAGTGCCATAATGGTGTGCTCATTTCTTTCAAGTATTGTGCCATTCACTGCCTGCCAGACCACAGCGAGGAGAGGCTGCTCCAAAGAAAGTCTTCTGCTTTGGTCCCAGGGCGCTCACCAGCATGTGTGTTGCATTAGCTGACCACACTGAAATGGGCTGCACCACATGACAGCCATCTGCAGTTGTGCAGCGCAGTTTTTAGTGTGTCCTGCAATTTTTTCCGTTTCCCTTTGCTTGGCTTAAAGATCCTGCTTAGCTTGCTAGCTTTTGGTTAAGACCGTTTTCCTGCTCTGGCTAAGATACCCTTTATAGGCATCCATCCGTCTGGGTTGTAAGTGGGGATACGTCTGCGGTGTGGTGGGCAGCGGCAGGTTGCTGGGCTTGCTGAAGGAAGCAGTCTTTTTCTGTTACAGTTGGTAATACTGCCTTTGAACTGCGCACCGGCGTGTAACGCACGCACAGTGCCCCAGTGTTTTCAGCCCCTCCTGTTGCCTTATTTGATAGAGACAGTGGGGTTTTGTTCAGCAGCATATTCACGCTATAGTAGGCTGCGACCACCCGTGCCAGGGCGTTAGCAGCCTAACTCCGCACCCTTGGTTTGGAAGGCTAAATCTTCGGTCCGTTTGGTATCGGCTGCTAAATTTCATGTTTTCGTGGATGCGCTCTGTTGCTGTAGGGCTAGAGATTGCCCTCAGGAACGGGTCGCTGGTGCTGGTAGGTAGAAGTCAAAAGCAGCAATATGTCAAACAATCCATAAACCCCTTGTAATTTTAAAATACAGCATGCCCTAGCCTTGAAAGTGTAATTAACCTATCTAACTGGTTGCTTTATGAGGTAAATAATTAAAGGAGAGAAAACATTTTGGAAAAAACTCTACTATGCAAAACTGTCCCATCCTGCCTTTCAGATGGTTACCTTCTGTCACAAATGTGCCTCTGTGGGTTTTCCTCCAAATGTTTGGAGGTACAATTTTCAAAGCACAGTTTTAAAAGTAAGGATGATTAATATTTTGAACTATTAACCAATGGCTGATACAAATTCTCCGTAGGTGACAATTCTTAAATTAAGATCAGATAGTTCTCAAGAAGAAAGAAGAAAGGGGAAAAAAAAAGCCTGTAGGAGCAAATGTAAAAGGATCTGACAGTCCGTGTTATGCAGATCAGAAAGGGTGCCACTGGCCCTGGAATCGATGAATAACAAATGTTCCTGCAATTAAGTTGTGCAGGCGCCAGTGTCTCTACATGTCACAATTTCACATGCGGGTGTTTGCGTTAGAACAAGTTGTATATTTATATAGCCACGGAAAAACAATAACCTCTGTGAGCTGCATCCATCCAGCATTTAGCAAAGTAACTGACAGCTACTGAATTTTTGCAAAGAACTGTTCACAATCAGTTGGACTCTGCTTACGGGTAATCTCTAAGCAGAAAAATAAGGTAAAATTTATGAGGCAAGTTACTAATTACAAACTGTATGCCGTTCTTTAGATTTCTCTGTGTATTTGTAGTGGCTGTTTCATACTCATTGCTAAGAAAACCCACCAAGGGATAATCCTGCTTAATATCTATATTTAAATATATAAATAACAAAAGTATTACTTATAGATAGATTTTTTTATAAAGGCTGAAAGAGGGAGTTAAAATCTCAATGAAATATTCCAAGTGTAAGTGAAATGTGTCAGCTCAGTAATACCTATGTCTATGATGAGTTTTAGCTTTACTTTACTGATAGTAACTTAATTTTTTAATTAGTGCTTATGTAAAACGTCTGCTAGTCTCCCTCCTGAGCGTGAGTCCCTGGAGGTCTCTGTTTGACAACGTGGTCTCTGTACATGAAAAACCATTTACGCTGTAGGTTACATGTAAAGCAGGGCAATTTCCCGGTTGTGTTCCTGTTCTGCTCATTACCTAATATTTACATCTGATAGTTGTGTTTGTATTGTCAGATCCTGAACTGTCCATCTCGCTCTTAGGTTGCTGGCATTGAGTTTGCAGTGGGTAGTAATACTGGCAGAGTAATAGAAATTGAAAGGAACAATGTGAAAATTAAGTGTACCTCAAGTGATGGTAAAGGCTTATTGTGTTTTTCTTTTGTAATTAAAATGGAGAATATACATCCGTTGATGAATACCTACGTGAATGCGTCTTGAGTTTAGATAAATTATGAGAACAGAGAAGACATTCTGATTTGCAGTGGCATTAAAACAATAGAAAAAAGCCTGTCTCGTGGCCATTCATTTGAAAGTCTAAGAAAACTGTAAATAGTAGTCAATTATTTGAAATAAGCAGAAATTTCATTTATGCACTTTCAAGGTTTGAAAAAAACCCCAAGGCTTTTGGGGTTGGTGGCATCCCTGTAGTTTGTTAAAGTACAGACAGCTTTGCAAATAGTCACAATCCATGGGGCTTCCCAGCAAATTTCTGTATTAATGGAACATTTACACATAGTTACAAGGCAGCCTTCTGTATAACAGCGTGGTCTAGGTATGCCAGACAGCTGTGTGAATAGTCTCAGCTATATATTTATTTGACTATAGAATATGATTATATTTTCTGAATAGGTCAGTGGTTTATAAGCAATAGGAATTTTATTCTTTATGTTGTTCAGTAGTTACCAGACATTTGTAAACTCTTTTTCTTTAAGTTTTTTAATATGGGTTACTTTTCCATTGCAGGTTTTTTTTTACGTATCTTCTTCCACACAGTGCTCCAACCTCACTGAGACCATTACTGGATAAGATAGTCAATGCAACAGGTAATGGTAATAAACATGGTACTGCCAAGTTTTTCCTATTTTAGTGCGACTGTCACGCTGGGGATGTGGGGGATGCTGCTTTTCTGTTCACTGCAGTAGTTCACTGGGGTGAACTGCATCAGAGTGCAATTCCTTGCAGGCTCTGGAGGAACCTCTGTCTCTGGCAAGGGGAATTGTGATGATAAAAACAGGATGCTTCCCCATTGCCAGTGGTAGCAGCAGTGCTTTTATACCTCAGAAGCCAGAGGCAAGTGACATTACCAGAGCTCTTTACTAATTACCAAGGTAGTGCCTTTGGGACGTGAGTTTGCATGTGCCTGTAAATCTGATTTGAGGGGTTTCGGTGTGCATTGTTCTAGGGGTTTTATACCTTGTACTGTGTGTATTCAACGGAGACTTTAATGACGCTGGGCTATAGCTAATTAACCAAAGCCTTGGAGTTCGCTATACTGGCTAAAGTTTGTCCCTGGTGGGAAGCTCACCGCAGTGGTTTCTGCCGCAGGCCTGGGGTTCCCAGCTGGACAGGGCAGCCTTTGACATGCCTGGCTCACATCAGGTGTGAAACCCAATTTGTAGTCACTCATGGACTCCAGGACCACATCACAAGGCCACTGTAGAGCAAGGCACCGCTGGGCTCTGGTGCTTAGGACTTTATTCGAATGCAACCTCGCTTTGTCCTCTGCAGATTGCTCTTCATCTAACTCATTCTTTTTCTCTGCTTTTAAAGGAGAACTTCACTGGGGAATCGATGAGACAGCTGCTCAGCTAGAGAGAGTTTTGAATCTATATAAGAGTGGAGAGTACCTACAGAACACGACGCGGATGCCAAAAGCTGGTAAAGTGGTGTTTCTCAAAACTTAATCAGAGACTGTCTTTATTTTGGGGTTTGAAAATGGGGCTCAGTGGCCCTTGGAATCATGGACTTTGTAATCTGTTGTCTGTTTTTGGCTTCCTGGGAGCCTTCTGAAGCCCTCCTCACTAAATGAGGTAGCTGCGCATCCACAGGTGTGAGCAGGCTGTAATAGGGATAAGGAAATCCAACGGAGCGTTGCTCTCCATAGCGGATTTGCACAGAAAATGTTTTTCATCACATTCACACACTTATCTGCTGTTGGAGTATCAGAACCTCCCCAAACATGAGTCGAGGGCAATCTAATGAAGATGCCGTAATCTTCAGTGGATTTCCCGGGATTTACAGGAATGTCTGGCTATGTAAGCACTTGTAGATCGGCAAAATAAAATTTTTGCTTGCTTTGCAAGAGACAAATAACGTGTCCCTCTGCTTCTACTAATGATAGAGTAAAAAAGGGGAAAAATAAAAAAAAGGACAGGATGAACACGAAGCTGCATAATAGTATCCGTTTCACAAAATCTCTGCAGCACCACAGGTATGTAAAATGCTATCCAAGCTGCTAGGATACGGAGGGATGTATATTCTTCCCGGAAGGATAGCTTGTGGAATTACACACGTCAAAGAAGATTATGTGTGATGGAAATGACTGTTAAAACTAACAATTGAAAAAGCTGTTTTGCAAATTATTTTTGTGTATGTACAATATTCATGTCAAACTGTCAACATAATTGACTGCAAGTTGATAGGAAAATTATGGCTTTGCTGCAAAAGCTCAGTAAAGAGGCAAAGATGGGTTCTAAATGAAGATGAATGTTGGCACAGGGGGTTTGAAAAGTTCAGTGAAGCATTTTCTGTGTGAAAGAGACACAGGAGCCAAATTCATTCCTGTCGTAGCACTGTTAACCTCAAAGGGCCATGACACCGGGGATGAATTTGACCCACTTATCAGAATAATTCAATATTTATTTTGTTGTAAAATTGGCAGGAAAATTGTTGCAGGTGTTCATTTAACTTTCTAATTTTCAGCTTTTCATCACAATCTGTGCTGAGTGATGCCTGTCAACGCAGCAAAATTATTTTCAGCAGTACAATCAATAGTACAAACACGTCCTTTGTTGAAGAAGTGCCAGGAGGGCTGAAGTTTTTCTGTGATGCTGGTTGATTCCAGATTTAGCTGCCGTATCAGGACGAGATGAAGTTTTGGATTTTAGAGGGCTGTCATGTTTATAAAGAATCTTGGAGACTGAAGCTTAGGATGGCGGTAGGAAATGTTACAGTGCAGGTTTCTACTACATGGAGCAGAGCTCCACGTATATTTGGCTACTGTAATAATTACACATTTTTGTCTTAGTTTACTTCCGTAGGGTCCTGGATAATATAATGCCGAATCTGCTGCCCGTGTTCACGATTAGTAATGCCCTTCTGTGCAAGGAGCCCTTGTTGTGTGCAGGACACTGCTTATGGACTTAGGCACTCTGCAGCATGAGCAAAGATGTTGAAAATCCATAGATGCTTTGTGCAGCATATTTGGCCAGTCTACATTAAAGACCATGAGGGTAATACTGAATTCCTTGGTAGGAAAATGTTCTCAACCAACGGCAGGCCTGAGGAATCAGAGTTCTTAGTGGAAATTGCACTTAGATGAGATATATTTTCAGACTTAGCTGCCATGCCTTTAAGATGTGCAGGCCTATTTCTTGTTTGTTCTACGGCTACTTTAACCAAACAGAAAAGGAGTTGTAATCTTTTTCTATTTTAAGGCTCCCTTTCCTTGCCAGAAAAGTATGAAGTTATACCGTGAGGGTGAAAATATGCCTACTTAGTTGTTTGTATCACTTTTATTCTGAACACATTCCTTTCTCAACCAATATTTCGTTGGTAATACCATGCTGGAATTAATTTTTTAATATTCTCAGTCCAGGGATTATGGAATTAGAAATTATTAATTAGAAATTATGCAGAGACTACAGAATGAGAAATTCTCCTGCGGTATGGTGAGGTTGCAGGAAGGGGTGGCAGTGGTGCTGGAAAGGGCTGGTGCCCAAGTAATCCACCTCTCCCTGCTGGCAGGAAGTTCCCAGCTGAGCTGGCGTCCTGACCACCGAAACCGGGGCTGAAATGCTGAGCAGATTGAATAATTTGTGTAACTCCTGCTGGGCGGTGTGAAAAGGGACACCTGTGGTACTTTCCCAAGCTGTCAGCAGAGGTCTTGCTTTGGTCCTATTTGAGGTCTAGGAGGACACTGTGTTACTCTCTGAAAGCAAAGAAAAAATACTATTAATATTGTTGAATATTTTAAAAACTTTTTTGCATTGCCCTACAGTATAATGAAAGTCCACGGAGAGTGTTTTCCAACCTAGTGTTAGGTTAAGATAAAACTGGAGATGGTGGTTTGGGTCTCAGGCTGGCTCAGAGTTAATCAGAGCTTTGCATTCGTACGCCTTTGTGCCAAGGTCGGGCAGCCATAAGTTTACATCAGTTTTGCTCGAAGTGATGGAAGTCTCACAAAGTGACTGGCTCCCAAGATCTTTGCACTCTCAAGCAGTAGAAATGGCAAGAATTACCAATGTCAATCTCCTCTGCCGTCTAAAAGGTTGTGACAAAATAAGGCCTTTCTGAGGTGTGATCTATTTTAAAATCCTAAAAGCAGAACTGGAGGAGAATTCAGATCCAAGAATTGCAAGATTTTGTTGTTTGTTTTTCTTTGGAAAAGAAATCACAGGACGTCCAGGTAATAGTGCTTCAGAATTTGTCTTTGGTCTAAGTGCTTTGAATTATCTGTTGTCTTGGATAGAGCATTGTAAATTCATACTAGGAAAGAAGAGATCATGATCTTGGGCAAGTGATCTAAGGCCGTGACTAAAACATAAACTTTGAGGAAACAGTCTGTTATCTATCTGAACCTATGTTTTTGAAAGGAAGACCTCCTCCTATGAACACCATGAAGTGAGAAAGGTGATATTGATAATCAGTAGGGAAGTGACATGAAGAGTTTTTGTCAACCCTAGTGTTCCCATAAATAAAGTTTAACAAGATGACATAGTCATATTACAGAAGGTCTTGGATATTAAGCTTTCACTGTGCTTCAGTTGTAAAAGATTTTATAGTGCTGTAAATTATATTATGCTCTGGACTTTGCTTTAGTATCTTAGAAACAGAGTAGAGGCACGGGAGACATTTGATAGCTATGTATGTGTTCTGTAATCATAAATCACACTGCTGTTCATGTTGATATAGGAACATTACAGTGTTTAAAACAACACCATGAGCAAATACTTTTATATTCCATTGACTGTTGGTCTCTCTTGGTGGAATCCAGAAGAATGTGAATTAAAACAGGAACCATGTATTTTTTTCTGACATACGTTATCTAAAAGTGATTAAATTGTTCCATTAATTATCCAGATTAAGAAGGCTATTAAAAAAAAAGATAAATCTACTGATGTTCATCAGCCAAGTCCTGTCCCAATATCAACATCTTTATTACTTCAGTCAAGTGACGCTGATTTGTACCAACTGGGCGTCTGGCCCTTGAGCTATACCCCAGCCCTTCAGTTAACTCAGAATTTACTCAGAAATGCGTGAAATCAGCTAACACTAGTAAATCCGATAGCTTTGTTATTCATTAAAGCTAATAGATGACCCATTATTAGGCCTGAGGGTGTGCAAGCCCACAGAGAGGCATAATTAGCTGCTGCTGTTAGTTGAAGGTACGTTCTCAGTGCTAACAAAGCTGGAAGGCCGGACATAAAGCAAAGACACTTCATGTTTTCCTTTGTTTTAAGACAATTTGGCAGGATTATGCTGTATGTAAACATTTACAGTACAACAGTGTTTTGAAAAAATATTCTGCAGGGTCACTATAGCAACCTGCTTAGGAAATTGTAAATCCACCCAAGAATTATTGAAATCGAGGGGGACGTTTGTGTGTGTTTGTGCACGTGTATGTGCGAGAGAGAAATTTTGCAAGGTTGCTGGATTATTGTTTGAGGCAGTTTGTATATCCCACAGCAGGCCATAATGCAAAGGCTGAAAGTGTGCTCAGCGGGGAACGTACTGCAGCCCAGTCCATGCAGCCCAGACTCCTGCTTTATCTGGCACTCGTGCCTTTGGTCTTTCTTTCCCAGGGACGTCAGGGCTGCTTTGGGAGCAGCTGAGGGGGAAAGGGCTGCAAGCACGGGCAGAAGGTCTCTTTCTACACCCTGCCTTGCACAGAGGGCTTTCCCATCGGCAGCCGGGCAGGCCCAGCACACAGAGCGATGCAGGAGCAGGTTCCTTTGCACCCATACGGCACTGGAGACACAGTGAAGCTGTATAGCGACTGGTTAGTTGTTGCTCACGTGTGTCTCCAACGTCATGCAAACCACGTGCCCTATTCACTGAGCCATGTGTTCTGCTGGTGCTAAGCTGCTTTGGGTCCAACTTGGCAGCGTACGGCAAAATGCTTTCTGGGTTAGGTCCTCGGTTCCTTTCAAGAACACGAAGGAAGTCACCGAGTGTATTTTACAAATCCTGTAGGCATCTGTCTCTAAGCTTGATTACCCTGCACACGTGGCCCTGGACTCCTTTTGGCTTGTCCATCCTCAGCATCGTTGTTTTTACGGGCGAGTGGGCCGGACACAGCTTACAAGCACCTGCGGCACTGCCTTGGGCTAGTGGCCTTCAGTAACTTGCTGAGTGCCACAGAGGCGGCCGTGGGTGCCGGGCAGCTCCGCAGCCCGGTGAGCCGCCCTGGGACGTGCGGCATGAGGCAGATACAGCACTCCAGCTGTGTCATGTTAATGGGAATAAAATGTGAGGGAACATGTCGTTCTTCTCCTTATTTATTTGTGTTTTGGTGACAGCCTGCATACCGATTTAAATATGGCTCTACTGTGAGCACAATAGCGTATTAAAAAGCGTATGAAAAGAGGCAAGCCTTACTTTGCTTCCAGCCTGCACGCGGGATACAGCCAAAGGAGTGGGCTATCTCCCGGTCTGACGGCAGACCCGTGTCCTGCCAGGCCTGTCTGTCCTTCCAAACAGTTGGGATTCGTCAGAAATGATTGAAAGCAGAGAGAAGTGGGATGTGCCTAGCATGTCATTTTCTCAGACAAACCAAAAAAAGTAGCTCTGCGAGGCTTGTTGTCAGAAGCGTATTTAAATGTGAGGTACAGAAGCATGAGGAAAAATTCAGCGTAAAATGAAGCATACGAAAAGCGTAAGTGTATTATTGTCTATTCAGGATCTGATTCTGTTCTCCGTAAGCTCCCTGGGAATCGATGGGGACTGTTTGTAGAGCAAAACACCGCTCAATACCACTTTTTGCTGAGATTGGCAAGATCAGGCTCTTTCTGCTTACTTGTAAGCAAAGCAATTAAAAGCAAATCCAGAGTCGTCTGCTAGCGTTCCTCTCGAGAGTGGAGGAGAAGAGGAGGATTTCTCTCTCAAGGATGAACATTACTGTGTCTGTGTCATTGACCCTTGGTGTATTGGCAGGTGATAACTAGAGAAGAGAACAGGGCAAATTTCCAACGAGTAGCTGTAGCTGGTAGTAAAAATGCAATCTGGCTGCTGTGGCTGAAATAAACGGTCATTAGGACTGATTAAAGTCAGATTTAGGGTGATTCAAACAAGCTAAAAAGGGGAAACCACAGGCAGTTTCACATAGTTTATTATATACTTGCGGAGTTATTTGTATGATTCAGTCTAGTACAGTGAAAATGAGTATGTTTATAGATTGTAGTCGGCTTTGGGACAACGCAGGTGATTTTTGATGAAATTTAGAAGGAGATTTTAAAGCATTGACTTTGTTTTGTAGCTCTTGCCCTGGTTAGTGATGCTACAGGTTGCTTTTAGAGTTGCCTCTCTTACCTGTCATGAGAAGGTGCTCGGTTTGAACATCCCCGTGACTACTGTGGGGGCTGGCTGAGGCTGTAAGAAACTTGTGAGAAGATTTTGGCCTGACTGAAACAGCATATTCTGATTGACCAGAGCAAACGTGTAAAAACATTTAAAAACTATTAAAAATATTGCAAACCAAAACTTTGAAGGATTGCCCAGATTCAGCATAGCAAGATATTTGGAAGTTTCAAAATATTTACAAGGCAGGACAAATGTTTTCTAGTAGGATTTATTTGTATAACTGTGAGCAGCAAATCAGCTCCCATATATTGAACCAAAGCAAATCTGGCATAAGTGATATCAAGATCAGGCTTACTGCATTACATTTATTTGCTTCAGTCCTCACAAAATCAATAGGTAGAGAAAAGGATTATTTTTCCATTGTGATACTGATAGGAGCGTCTTACATTTCTCTGACATAGTCCTTACCATTGCCTTGATAGACTTTATTTACTCTGTGTCAAGCTATGTGTATGTACGCAAAGTGTAAATTTATGGCTGCATTTATAGTATTAGGCAAGTATTTATTGGTTTTAAACACCATTAGTCTGGAAATCGACCAGAACTTTGACCTTTTTATGATGTGATTTACTGCCGTGAGCCTTCAAATTCCACAGACTCCATTTAAGCAAGTTTCAGCTCTTGGCAGGACAAAAACCTGAGCTAGGTCTGTCTTTAAACCAGTGGAGTTTTGCTAAATTGAGCAGGTAACTGTGCTGTAGTGACCAGGACGATCATTTAAAGGTGTAGGGGAAGCCTGGCTCCCCTGTGGGCTGGGGCTGATGGAGTGCAAGCAGGAGCAGGAGGCTCCTGTCATTGCTGGGGCACATCTGGACAGAGGGGCATCCTTCAGGAGCACCCTTCTAGTTCACGTGAGGAGCGCGTTTCTTCACAACTTGTACAAGTAAGGGCTGAGGGGTCAGCCTCCTAATTTGTCACTGCATAAACAAGAGATTCCAGAGATATTTGCACTCACTGTGCAAACAGGGAAGGCAGCTACCTTGCTCTGCTCGAGATAAAGTGTGTTTTGGAGAGAAATGCAATTTCCTCAGGCCAGTGCTTGGTTGGTGTTGCAGTGAGTTTCTGATCAGTTCTGACTGTAATAGTTTAAAAGGAGATTCTGCGTTGGCTTCCTGGGGTGGTGGGAGCACCTGGCTGGTTTGGGAGCATGAGCCAGGGTGTGGGGCCATCGTGTGTCCCACTCTCTGCTCCTCGTGGCTGCCTTCCCACAGGGATGCTCCTGGGGTGGGAGCTCCCAGGCAGCTGCCCTGGCTGCCTGGGGCAAGCAGGGGAGAGGGGCTGCCTTCCTACCTTTCCCCCTCGCTGCATCCCACTCCTCTTCCCACAGGCAGCGTAGGCAGGATGCTCAGATCCCCAGACTGCAGGCATTCAGTGGTCTGCCAGTTCAGGGGAGCTGCCAGAAGTTGCCTTTGTGGAGTCCGTGTGACTATGCTTTCACGGAGACTGCAGTGACTGTATTTGCACCTGCCTGGTGCTTGATGGTCTCCCAGCCAAGGAAAATGCTCTTTGCCTGTGGGTTGCACTGCTGTGTACCTGTTAGGCTACCCTGTTCCCACGAGTCGTTGCAGTTGGTGGTGGCTTCCCTTGTGTAGGAACTGCAGGGGAGCAGCAAGGAGAGTAGGGACAGCCGCAGGGCTCTGCTGCACGGTGAGACCACCCGAAGTACCGGCATGGAGGTTTCCATCCTCTCCTGCACCTGCAGGCCAGAACCTTGCCATCACAGTTATTGCTGGCCCGACTCTGTCAATTAATGTGTCCAAGCTGCCCAAATGATTTACCAGGCTCAGTCACCTTGAAAAAGTCAATGGAAAGGGAGAACTTTATCTCCTGCCTCTGACAGAGCCTGAGGTCACGTGTATCACTGCTGCTCTTTTGAAACCTGTTTACGTCAGCAGGGAGCCTAACTCCTGGCAGTGTAATGGGAGCAGCACTGAGATGGAAAGAAGTGCTAAAGGCATATTAAGAGGCATATCTGTGTGCAAAAGAGTTGAAAAATTGAACAATAATTCAAAATATGGGTTTTCCAGAGGTGGCTCTGCCTTTCATAGAGAAAAACACACGACATGACATGGGGCTGCTCTCCTTGCTGCCCTGGTGGTGTGCCGAGAGATGCTGCAGCTCCCTCCCAGCCCCGGTGCGGAGCCGGGCAGGATCTGGCAGCGCCCATGGGAAGGGCTGGGACATGGTCCCTGCTGACATGGATCGTCTTTGCTGCAGCAAGCGCCGTCGTTCTGCGAACATCCTCTGTGGTGTGGGTTTGGCACAGTGTTAGGTGGCACTTCTGTAGGCGTGCAAAGTTGTGGACAGTGACGTTTTATGCGCGGTCAGATGGCGTGCCCGCTGGTACAGATAGCTGTATGTGGTGCCGACAACTGTGAACTGATTTTTTTTTTTTTTGCATCTCATTTGCACACACCATTTTACTGACCTTGGCTGTGAGGTACAAATCAATACTCATCAGCTACCGTACACAGGTAAGGGAATATTATTCAGTTACATCCAGTTGTTGTTACACTGTACCATTGATACAGACGTTTGAAAAAAAGAGACTTTACCTATCCAGCCAGTAGCGGTTTGATTTGTGGTCTGACTTTTCTTCAGAAGAAATGTATACATATTTCTGATGGAGAAATGGCCATTTGTAATGTGAAACTACATGTTTTTTCCTTCATGTGCATGACTGCATTTTCTGAATTAATGAAAACTTTTTTGCCTTTAAGTGGCATGCGATCAGCTCTGATTTTGCTTCTTGTTCGTGAATGTTTCTTACGATACTTTAATGAGCCAGACTTAAAAAAAGAATGCATTTAGTGTACTTGTTCCCCTGTATTTCAGGCTGTGTTGTGTGAACAAGCACTTGTGGATGCGTCTCTCTTTTCCCAGTTGAAATACTGGCAGTTGAGAACAGTAGACGCACTCGCCCCTGACTCGGTGGTGTTCGTACAGTGGTGCTGCCTGAAATATTAGCAAGCTGAATCTGCAATGTCAGGAAGAAAATGCCTGAACCAAAGTGACTTAAGAATGGGCTGTGAGTCAGGGCCGGCAGCTCTGGTTTCCGTAATAGATACAATTAGAAGAAATACAGAATGTTATTTATTTTTTTTGAATAGGATGTAGGGGGGAGAGTGACGGGGGGAACCATCAATGTGTGCGTCTGGACGCTAAAGAGAAATTTTTATAAATGATTAGGTGAATTTGCTGATGCATTCATTAGAGAAACTCCCGTCAGCGGCTGGGAAAGTGAGAGGAGCTGTGAGCAGAGAACAAGAGGCAGCTCATAAAGGCAAGTGAGACTGAACGGCAGCCAAGGGAGAGGAGTAATCGGCAGGGCAGCGCGGAGGCGCTGGGCGAGGACCACGCTGACATGCTCCCTCTGCTTTTTGTTTTTTCTTCTCTTCGGAGGCCCATCAAGTGACTCCCCTTTTGTGCTAATCTGGGCAAGCAAAAAAAGTTTGCTTAATTAAAAGCCTGTCTTTTCTTCCTTCTCTAAAGGGGCCGGAGGAAAATAGCATGCCCTTCTGAGGGAGAGGGAGGGCTAGGAACGCCTGGTTGGGTCTCACCCCGACAATCCCGCTCACTGTTAAGAAGTAGGACAGTGAGTCAGTTCATTCAAGTGGATGCTGTTTATTCAATGGGACATTCTTCCTGTAAAATTCCTAATAAAACCATAGCCTCGCCTACGCAGTGGGGAAGGGGAAAGGGTTTTGTGCACAGACTGTTTATTTACAGACGCTTTCTAGAAAAAAAGGTGCGAAGAAGAAAGGAGGAAAGGAAAAGGAAAGTAAGGTGCAGAGCTATAAACACATTTGGGAGCAACTTGGGGCTGGTACAGTCTAGCCTGTCATGTTTTCCGTCATATATCCCGCTCCTAAGCTGTTGTAATAAACCTGGCCTGTTAAAAACAAGCAGTTTGCTAGAGCTTTCGAAACAATTGCTTTGCTCTGGTTATTTGCAGAGTACAGACGGGTGCCTGAAGCTTTTATCCCTGATGAGAACTACAGATGCTGGCCATCTTACCATCATAAGGGCTGCCTCCTCTCCGTGTTTGATGTCAACGAAGCCATTGAGATCTGTGACAGCTACTCCCAGTGCAAAGCTTTCGTCCTAACTAACCAGACGACTTGGACAGGTAGGTCGCGGATGCTGCGGAGCAGAAGCAGCAGCTGAGCCATGTATTCTGGCTGATTTAGGTGTTTCAGTACAGTTTGGGGAGAGTGCAGTGCTGGGCTGCGGGAGCTGCCAGCAGCAGCTGCAAGTTTCTGAAGCTCCAGCTGAGATGGTCTGTGTTTTGGTGGGGCTTCCCTTTGCCAGCTGTTGGGGCAGCAGGGACCTGCAGGCAGGCTCAAGGGAGCTGGCACCAGAGAGCTGCAGCACATGGACCGTAGGTCTCCAAACCGTGTCATCTGACATTTTCTTTTAAAATACAGCAGCAGAAACAACAACAAAAGCCTGTGATCTGTTTCTGCAGTTAAATGTGCAAGACATGATCCAACATCTGGATTTAAATAAATCTTTCCAATCCATATGGTTGTTGTGGTTTGACACAAAACCAAACAGGTTCTCCTGTGCATCTAGCTGGGACTTCCCAGCTGGTGTCAGAGATGCCTTGCCCTTGGTGGGAACACTGTGCTTCTAGCAGTAGGGCTTTGGCCAAAGGACAGTGAGGAAGGAGGGTTTAAAGTCAGGTAGAAGTAGAACTTCCAGGGGAATATCCCATTTTCTACCACAACTCATTTTCTTCTCTAACAGAATACGCTTGTTGAAAAGAGCAATACGCTTTCCAAAAGGTCTGTGGGCCTGGCAGCCCCAGTGTGGTTGCCCCCAAGGCAGGCAGTTGGTGCCGATTGACATCAAGCGGAGAATTGGCCCTGGCTTGCTGCTGCTGCACCACACTTGTGCCTATTTCAGCCAACTCCAGAGCAATCTGAGAAACAGAAACGTTACAAGTCCATGCTAAAAATCTCCAGTAGCTGAAGCTCCGGAGTGGCTGAGGTTTTCAAAGAGCTGAATGCTGGAGCCGGCTCCCAACCCCTTGCCCCTTCGCCACGTGCCCAGGAGAGCTGCGTGCCCCCACGGCCGGCCCCGGCCAGCTCAGCGTGCAGTGTTCCCCTGAGCACATTGCACACCTTGACTGGTAAAGAAAAACAGGCATGTTTGTGTGGTATAAGGTGCAGCAGACCGAGTCCATGTTCTCTGGTAATCTTCCCCCAAGATAAAACCCCCACTGAAGTCAGGGTGAGTTTTTTTTCTGTGCGTCATCTCCACACGCAGGGCTGTTTCCCTGCCTGTGATTGCCATTTTGTGCTAGGGCCAGGTCGGCCCCCCTGCTCCTGTCTTCGGCTCGGAGGCTTCGCTTTCTGTCTGTACGTCTGCAATCACAACATGCCTTAACCTTAAAGTCAAAGTTTACCCTGCGTGCCTTGAGTTGTGCTTAGCTGAGCAACACAAATCCATGCCCAAGCCAGGCTTATATACATGCCTAGCAGGTCCCCAGCTCTGAAAGCGTCAGAGACTAGTAGAAGCTTGAGGTGGTTCATACGTTTCAGAGTGTTGTAGGCACTGTGCCGCTATGGCTTTCTGCATTTCTTTGTGCTTCTGAGAGGCTTGAACAGAGACTTCCATGGAACCTAGAAAAAACTAATTTATATTAAATTTGCCTGTGGCTAACAGGTGGCTACTAGGTCATGATGTCAGACTATTTATAGTCAGATTACTGAAGTTAATTAATATACTGTAGAAGTAATTATTATGGCACAGGGAAATGTGTAGGAAACTTACAGGAACTTCTGTCTCAGATTATAATTTTAAAAGCAGATAAGACGTATTAGCAATGTTTCTCATGTATCATTCCCTTTACTGTCCTGTTCCTGATGCATGAGCACTCGAGTCCCTGAAATCTACAGCATGGAGATTTGCTCAGTAGCTGAGGCATCCTGTTTGCTGTGTGATACTTTTTAAGAAAGTAAGAGTTACGGGAGCCCCTAGTGAAGCAGCTGGGAGTAAATAGCATTTGGTTCCCTGACGTTCAGAGAGAGGGAAAGCAGAGGGAAAGAGAATAGCTGTGGAAAATTTCTCTGTGGCCTCTGCTTCATGGAAGGGCAATGCCGGTGGGGGTGTGTGGGATGGCAGGTACTCGTCGAGTAGGGATGGGAATGAGATGCCAGGTCAGTGGGGATGGGGAGGCAGAGGCAAACGCCGCTGAGTGAAACCTCACGCAATTCAGCCCCCGCTGGCCTCGGACGTGTGTGAGGCAGGTGCCTTGCGCTGCCCAGGGTGTTGCCACTTGCTGACGGTTTTTGTATGGGTAGAAAGCTTGTTCCAGCTTGTTTAAAACCCAGAGCTACGAAGTGATCAGCGAGAGCCGTTTCAGAGGAAGGCGTGTTTAACGTACATTGCGCTGATCGCTTCTGCAAAGATTAAAGCATGCAAAGACGGTACAGCTCCTGTACAATCAAACGAATGTCCTTCATTTAAACCCTGAATTCAAGCCTCTTCTTATCAGCGGGAGAGTCAAACAAAAGAAATTTGTATGAAGCTCTTCAGACCTTTCCTTCATTTACCGTCGTAGCTGTGCGCAGTCATATCTGGACCATAATTAGGAAAGAGTGAATGTACTGAAGCCAGGGGAGATTCAGTGTCATTTTAGGCAAAAGCATTTCAGGTTCATACCAGTTGAAGTTAAGAGAGAGTTCAGTCTTGGGTTGCCTTAAGAGTGCGTAGGTTGAAGAAGAATATGAAATGTCAATATTTTAAGGTAGACAGCCTTCTGCTCATCACTTCTAATTTTTTTCCCTACCCTCCCATCCCCTTTCCTATTCGGTGCAGGTCGGCAGCTTGTCTTCTTCAAGATGGCCTCAAATCACATCATGCCTGATCCCGACAAGATAACATATGTGAAGGTGACAGACTGACGCCTAAAGTGGCTCAGTGTGACGCGTGAGTGACAAGAGCTGTTTGTGTGTAACTGTAGGCAGCTGTTAGGTAGAAGGCGGCTGTGGCCAGAGAGTTAATTGCACTATTATTCATTCTAATCTATAGAGTGCTAAACAAAACTTTAAAGAAATAACCTGCATGACCAGGATGAATGTGCAATAAAACAACATTTTGAAAATGTGATTTTTATTAAAAAAAAAAGCAAAGCAAAATGAAAGATAGGATACACTGTTACGGTATAAATCAGCTGGCAGCTCTGGCTTTTCTAACCAAGGTTAGCACAAGGTTTCTGACCTGTACGTGTGCGTACAGGGGTGAAAGCTGATCATTTCTGTGGGAAGTCTGTATCCTCCACACTGGTATTTATTTGGGCACGTACAATCACAACAGAGTAACTGAGGCATATCAGTTTGTAAGCTGAACAGCAAACGTTACTGAAGACAATCAGCATTTGTGTTAAAGCTATCAAATACGCAGTGCCGGCGTGTTTGTGGAAAGGAACGAACTGGTTATGTTTAGAACTGCAAGACTGCAGCTAATTTTCATTTTTGCTTCTAATGTTATCGTAAAGTTTCATTTTTAGTTTAAAAGAGCCATTTTGTCAGTCTAGCAAATTGCATAAGCATATGAATAGTCCCACTGAAAAGCTGGGGACTTACCCCAGTGCCGAGTGCTTTGCTGAGCAGGGGTAGGCCTAAGCATATGCTTACAATTAAGCCTGTGCTTAAGACTTTTGTTGAATCGAGTTTGAATTGTTCAGGAAGCCACATCTTTGACAGACTGGCAAAACAATCCAGCTGGTGGAAAGGTACTAGTTTAATGACTGTCTTGCAGTTATTGGTATTTTTTATCATCAAATCCTTGGTTTTCTAAGGCACTGCTTGCTAATTCTTAAGAGTGAATGAAGCAAATGACCTTAATAATGTCAAATGAATGCTAGCCTTAATTCTATATAAAGTGCGTTTTACAGGCATGGTGTGTCTAGAGAATTTGCTTTCAGTGAAAGCAATAAAGTAAATGCTAACGTGACCAATGTCATACTGGTTTGTAGTTTGTACAGTCAGGAAAAAAACAAAGTGCTTTTGTTTCTCAAATAGTTTATTTTTGTAAAAAAATAAAACATAAATACGATTTCTTTCCTACTCGTTTTTTTGTGTGTTGCAAATAAATGCGTAAATCCAGTGAAGACTTACACATAATGCATTGCACGTAAACTTAAGCCTGGGATATTTTTTCCAGGAAGGGGCCGAGGTTGTTCCAGTGGCTTCCAGTGAGGGAGGGTTTCTAGGGTACATGGTGGCTTTACCTACGCAATCGCCTGCTGCAAAGTGAGTGACTGTTGGAAGACAACGCTTGAGCAGCGTTGAGTCGTGCTGGTACCAGTCTTTTAACATTTGGAAGGGGCGAGGATGAGAGCAGAACCTGAAGTGGTTGCTCATCGGGTTAAATGGTGTATTTTCTTTACCAAGGAAGGTGAGGGAAGGAGTAGGAGAGCCGGGGAGGCTGGGCAGCAGTTGTGACCATGCGGGAGCAGTGGTCCATCCAACACTGACACCGTTGGCAGTGGGTCTCGTCTCACCGCGGTTTCTCTGAGGTCACTGATACCCTAATGACTTCTGGCAATTGACTGAAATGACATGCTGCAACGGCTGTAACTCACAAATTATCAAACTCCCAGCCGTAATAGCTCAGCTGATTGTGTCTCCGTGCACTTAGGAACCCATCAATCATGCTGTGGTAATAAACAAACACTACAGATTCTTTTAAAATTGCTACATAAATCATGCCAACACATACTGCACAGTTCATTGAAGTGATATGGGTTGTTAGCGCTGAGGTGCTGGTATGTATTTTGAAAGTCTTTAACCTCCTGTGATTGCTTTCCTATGAGGCACTGTACACTGTTCCAAAAATACTCAGCGTTTAAAAACAATGTGAATGGTTAAATTCTTTAGTTGCATTCCTAGGTAAAAAATATCAGCAGTTAAAAGAAAAAAAAAAAGATATCCAGGGTAATTCTTTAATGTTGTAAGCAGGTAACTTAGGATAATTTCATTCTGTTGCTTTCCGCGCAGTGGAAAAACATGCCTCTTAAGTCAGAAATCGTTTATCCCTGGAATTAAACAAACTTGCCAAACCAATTTACATCCGCTTTTGCAAACAGAGATCAAGTAAGCAAGAAAGAAACGTAGCTGTGAGCCAAGAAGCTGGATTCTGAATTTCAGCGGCAATCAACTTTATACAGGCAGTTTCATAACTCTTTGAGAGGAAGGCTTTCCAGTGGAAACGCTGATTAAAATCTTAATAAGAGAGGCGTGATACTACAATAAGTGAATTTAAGAGCCGTAATAACCACTGGTAAAAGTCTGAATTTATGGGGAGAAAGTGTCTTTGGCAGCAGTGGGTCTGATTCAGCAAAGTGCCTGGCTGGCGCTTGTGGCATGGAAACCCCTGAGAAGCCACAGGGAGGAGGAGGAGGAGGAAGCAAGGCACAAAGTGAGCTGGCAGATCCGGGCCAGTCAGCCTGGGAGCTGCTCTACATTTTCTGCGGAAAAGGCATTTCTGTCTGTTTCCCTCCCCGCCTCTAATGTTTTGGCTGCTTTTTACATTTCCTGGCTTCCTCAAGCCACAAGGTAGAAATATGAAAGAAGACACCCACAGGGCTTTGAGTGACTGATGCCTGTGTGCGTGCGTGCACGTGTGTGTATGTGTATACATATTTATGTATGTGTCACGCTGAACAGGGAGAGCTTATTTCCTCAGTGAGAAACCAATTGGCTGTGCGCAAAATGAAGTGCTAAACAGGATGCTGAGTTCATCTGGAGAGGTGAGAGCTGTGTATAGCGGTGGGTGCTGCGGCTCTGCAAGGGGCTGTGCTGAGGTTTGGTCCCACCCAGTGCCATAGTGCCCCAGCCGGGCTGCACCTCCAGGAGCTGCCCTCCATCTCCGTGATGCCGTGGTGAAGAGGTGATGCCAGCCCTACCACTGGGAACAGCCTCCAGGCAACGAAGCGGGTGCTGCTCAGCACCACCTCTGGCCCAGCATCCCGAGGGAATTAGTGGAGGCATGCTGAGAGCTTTGGTCTTTGCTTAGATCAAAATAAAAAGGTGTTCTATTTTTCTGTATCTTATCTGAGCCTGCTGTTTGTGGTCATTTTTCAAAGCTCTCTCCCCAACGTCAATGCATTTCTTTACATGGAAAGCTGAGGTCTCACGTATTCAGCTCCAAAACCAGGTTGTTAGAAGTCACGTCACATCTAAGAGAACTATGTGGTGAAACTTGTGATATCACCATGAGCATTCATCACCCTGACAGAAAGCCTGAAAACAAGTGGGCCCTGTTGCCAGCTGAGGGCTTGGGTAAGTTTGTGCAGAGAGTGAAGGGGGTTGGCTGGCCAGCGAGACACTGGTGAAGAGTCACAAGAGAGGTGTTCTTCCAGCATGAGATCAGGGAGTTGAATGTAAGTATGACTATTCCTGATGTGCTTTGCCCTGCCTGTAAGCATTTTACTTAGTACTTCTGTCAGCCATGACCACCAAGTTTCCCATGAGATTTGTGAGAAGGATGGCAGCGTAGGGTGCAGGGGGGGATGGCAGCTTGGAAGGAAGGCAGGTCTATCACCAGCTACTGTATGTGGTGCAGTAACCACTGGGGACCACTGTCCTGGAGCAGTACCTGACCATAGTGGGTGCACAGCGAAGACCTTGTCCTTGCCTCTGAAATTCAACTGAACAAACAACGTGTGCTCATGGTAAGTCAATGCAGCCTTGTCTTCGTACCAGGTGAGCAAAGGAGTAGGCTCAGTCGCTAATCAGTCACAGACAAGCATTCTGAAAGACGTGGCTACCCACATGGGCTCTCTGCTGCGGCTACGGAGAGCAAAGCCCCAGCAGCTCTCTGCAGGACTGCCCTGCGTGGCTGCCCGCTGTCACAGACACATGGGGACGTGCAGGAGGCATCTGCTGGAAGGAGGACTGGAGGGGTTACTCCACTTCTACTGGTCCTGACCTTATTAATGTTTATAAGGCCCTGCGCCTTCATGCACAGTTGCTATTTAGAGCGAAAAAGACGCTCTTGTTGATAATAATTTAGATTAAGCAAAGGATTTAGAGGACTTGTAATTCAAAGCATATGGAAGGTGATAGTGAACATCCAGAGATCATCTTGTGTTGCCTGTCAGAAAGAAATATATGATTATGGGAATGTTCAAACGTTGATAGGGAGAGGCCTATCTTATATTCTTTAGCACTGAATTCTTTGAAGACTAACTAAAACCTACTACAAAGGGGAAAAAGAAAGAGAAAAAAAAAAAAGGAAAAATGGAGTGGCAAGACTGTTCACAAGTTTTTCCAGGAAAATGTATCTTTAACCTTTTGGCCAAAATGTGAAACACTGTTGAAAGAAGTCAACCAGATTTAGGTTGAAAAGACTCAAGTGAAGTTTTCATCAGTCAACTGCAGAAAGAAGAAAATGGGGCTCAAAGAGGAAGATCTGTGAAAAGTGAGCAGTATATAAAGACTTTACAACCATTCTCTACTTAATTCTTTTCAAGATATGATCATTTGATCCTTCTTTTTTTTAAGAAAACATATTTTTTTCTGAGTTTTAAGCAGGAGTGAGACACATTGGACTAACTGCCTTTGAGAACTCCCAGGGCATGCAGGGCCCATGTCCTTCCTTCAGCACAGACATGGACCTTGGCATTTTAACACTAACAAGTAAGTTGCTTGCAAGTGAGTACAAGTGATTTTTCTTTTTTTTCTAAGTTGACATGGAGCCTTTTAAGAGCTGTGTTTTAAAAATGTGAAGGAAACAAAATGTCTCTCTTCCCTTCATAGCTGCATGCAGTCAACAATTGCGTTTGTGTAATAGGTGCCCCACTTCCCCATACAAACTGAGGGGAAATATAATTTAGTAGGAGCCACCCTCGTTATGAAACTGTCTTTGATGTCAAGCCAGAGGGAAAACACCACATTTATTAGAAATTGTGACTTGTAAACAAAAAATCCCTGCTAACAACAGTTTTTCAGCAAATGACTGTGAGGCTGAGAAGGAAGACTAAACTATCTGGTGGCTACTGGAAATGATAAAGCCAGAGTCTGATCTTACTTAGCTTGATTTTAATTCAGTTCATCCTTGGTTTATGTTCACACAAAACCAGAATCAGACTGCTAGATTTTAAAGTAGATATGGCCATGTAAGTGAGGAAGAACCCCACTGATTTTCCAATATATGCATGCACACGTGTGTGCATGAGCACGTGTAGGTTCCTGTGAGAGTTAAACAATGACAACATGAAGATGTCACTTACTTAAAATGGAAGCTTTAGCAAAACACAGCAAATTAAAGATATAGTATTTATTAAATAATCTCAGGAAAGGAATAAGAGTTCTGCACACACTTGCTGTTTAACGGGTATAACGCCATTCTTCTTTATCATCCTTGTGCTGACTTCAAGTATGCCCTAAGAACAATTTCCAGTTTTCAATATTACAAGTACCTGGCATGTATGAAGATAATGGTACAAACTGGTATTTAGGAATTGCAGCTTTCTATAAATACATTAGAAGGAATGTGGAGCAGCCAGTCAGACAAACAGGTGACCAAGGGCACGGTGGCACATTTAGAAGTGGGTGTACTTAATGTTTTATACAAGACCTTGGCTTTGTGCAGGTTCACGACCTATTAAAAACCTTATATGACTTACTAGCATGTCTTACCTCATTCTTGCACACAAGCTGTTATTCAGCGTGGACGCTACAATTTCTGTATGTTTTACCATCCTTGCCTTTAGTCCCAAGAGTGACAAACCTAAAGCTTGTTTGAAGAATGGAAACACTTCAATTAAATGTCAGAATTTTTATCTGAGTACGGCTCTGATTTCTGATTCATTACAGAGTTTAGATAAAAGACAGCTTTTAAGCAGAGGGAGTATCGCAGAGGCAAAAACTGATGCCTGTTTCATCGTATAGGGAATGGGTTTGCAAACAGGCTCTGCACAGTCTACCTGGAGAATTGGAAAGTTTAATGACTTAGATTGTGGGTCAAGGTGGCAGATGTGAAAAAAAATCAGCATTTTTCTGCCTTATATTACAACATATGTTCCATGACCTATAATTACTCTGATGTGTAGTCCATTTCATAAAGACTGAGCTCCTAGAATCGTGTGTTTATATGAGAATACACTTTTCTTTGCTACTTTTTACCAACTATTAAGGAGTATGAATAAAAAAAGAACTCCATAACTGCAACAATAATCTCACAATTCAGAGAGCACTGTAGTTGTGGTGTGACTGATTCTGCACAACTTCTTTGCAGTAACACTCAATGGACAAGAGTAGGCGACTAAAATTAGTGGTAATTCCAAAGTGGATCTTGATGCTGAACAAAAATCTCATGGGATGGCAAACACATCTCATTCTAAAAGTAACAGGAAAAGAGGAATGAGAACTATGAGAAAAAAAGGTATAAAAAACCAGAGATGTCATTCATACAATAAATATTTGTATAATTTGCTGTGGGAGAAAAACAAATATGCAGTACCAAAAATTCCACCCTAGATCTCAGGAATAGATTAACACACTTACCTGTCTGAGGTCACCAGCCCTTGTAATATCACTTCTCGGTTTCTTTGATACCCTCTGCAATTTACTTCTGCCTGAATTTCAGTCTTCCAGTTCTAGCTCAGAGATGGTGGACTCCTTGTGTGTGGCAGAAGGAAAATGCAGCAACGCAGTGACTGCTCAGCCAGCCTTGGTTCTTGTTTCGCAGTTCCCTCACCAAAGTTGCATGGAACGTGCCTTTAGCTTGCTTGGGATAAATTCCTTAAGTACTAGTGTTCCCAGTAAAAATGACTATGGACTGCTGACAAAAGCTACCTTTCTCCTATGATGAGCTAAAGAACCCTCCAATGCCATCTAGCGATGCTGATAGAATCTTTTCCAAAAACCTAGATCTTGTGCCTTCCAAGTAATTTCTGTGCGTGTGGAACTATGAACCTTATGCTTTCATAGCAAACCCAGAACAATTTTTCTTACTACTTTCAGCAGTTTTTACTAAGTTACTCAGTTAATCTACCGTACTATTAGTATGTTGCAGTTTTGTTCCTTCCAGATTGTTTGGCCATGTAAGAGGCCGCTGAATCTGCTCCAGCTGTCACCTGGGAAGGGAAGTTGTTTGGTGCCATATTCCATGTTGAATGCATTTAATCCAAACTCTACCACAGGACCGTGTGAAACTGGCTATTCAGTACCATCCGAGGGGCATGCAGCTCACTTTAAAGCAGAGCTCTGAATGCAGAATACTATAGAAAAATATTATATAATTAAAAACCGGCACATTATTTATTGCAGCAAACCAAATACGAGTGGCGTCAAATTTCTGTTGCCATGTCCTCTCGGAGCTGTTGAGGCTGATAAGCTCAGCCACAGAAAATCTGGGGAACGGAACACAGAGGGGATGAAGGAGGGAATGGCAAATTTGCTGTGTTTAATGTATTGGACACCATCTGTATTTTATTCAAATAGGGTTATATATTTTGTGAAAATAAAAACCAGCCTCATGAGTCAGTGTGTGCAAGGCAGTCACTTGAATATCTATAATGGGAAACATGTTTTAGGTTGGAAGTTGCAAAGGGAAATCAACTGTTTGAAGTGTCAAAGTTGGAAAAATATAAAATACGCCTGACACCGTAGCTATTGAAGCCAAAATGAATAAATCATCATCTCAGGAAAGAAAACCCCACCAAGCTCTTGGCTATAACCTTCATTTTCCTACACTCACATAAAATTACATACAACCTGATAATTTAACCAGACTTGTCAATAAGAACTGATGGCTTCAACAGACACTATCACTTCATGCTTCAGTGTAGGCTTCAGAATCATCCAGTATATTATCCAAGAAATAAATTTAATGTCAAACTTTTCTCTTTAAGTTGATAGATAGAAGAACCTTACGCAGTGGAGCTGATGTAAAATATATGTCATACTGCAGAACACTAGAGTAAAATGAAATTAATGCCAGCTCAGTAGTTTATTCCCCATGTACAGCTTTTCCTGAGCAGTTATATCAGAAGTAGGGCAAGCATGACTTCCAAGAAGGAATTTGAGAGAAACCTTGAGGTTGCAATAATAGGAGCCTGAGTTTACACTCCAGTTTCTGGTACAGTCTCGGCATAGATTCTGGTCAAATTTTAAGCCATTTTCTCTTCACGTTAGGCTCAGTGTCGTAAATGTGATTTGCAAACATACGAGCACCTTTCTGCGCCTGTCTGGGGAATGTGGTTGGGACATAGTATTTTCTGGCTTTGCCTACATTATGGCTTTATTTATAACAAATGAAGTAGCCTGATGGAGAGATGAGAAAACTGCCTGTTTGGCTGCAACTTGATGTGCAACGCTTTGGGCAAACTGAGGACTCTCGTTTAGCGTTTAACATGCATACATACCTATTTATTTATTTGTCAGAAGGGAATAGTCCTGGAAACTGCAAATCAAAATAATGCCTCATTTTTGTTTGCTGAAAATAACCTAGCTGGCCTTTCACTGGCTAAAAATAGATCAGTTTGTCTAATGCCTCTGCTGTGCGTAGCCTGAGCCGAATGCGCTGATAGGGAAAGCGTGATTGGGAGTGACTTCAGCATCCCCAATCTCTCTTTCACTCTGGCCCTAGATTGATGTTGCTAAAGGCTGTCATTACCTGTTTGGGCTCTGTACATGTCTCAGAGGACTGCAGCCCCTCTGGGAGGTTTTTGGAGAGATGCACCTTTTCCACCATCTCTTAATTTCCTTCTCTTTCCCAGCTGTGACCCATAGCAAGCAGTGCAGCTTCTTGGCCATGGTTTTATATTGTGAGAAAGCCCCAGCTTCACATTTACCCCACCAAATTGTGTTTAGAGGTAAGCTGGACGTCTACAGAATGGTACGAGGTGGGCAAACTGGGCAGATGACACAACCTCCAGTGCTTTCCCCAACACTAAGCAGCAATTAACTTTTGAAAGGTCCTATTGGCCTTTGAAAGATCATGTGAAGTTGTGTCCAAAACTGGTCACACTGAGAGTCTGCCACCCAGGTAACTTTTGTCTGCTCCAAAATGATCCTGAGGGGATCTGACCAAAGAACTAGTCACCCTGTCTGCGACGTCTGACAGTGGCCAGCAACTGACCCCAAAGGAAAGCGTAAGTACGGACCTGACCCTTTCTTCAGACACTCTCCTGCTCTCTGTCAAGCAACAGTTCAGCCTTTCCATGAGGTTAAATTATGAAACCAACTCTAGTCATTATCTGCAGGAGTGTCATGTCACTTGTCTTGGCAGCTGTGGCAGAACCAGTATCTCCTACTTTGAAAATAAATTCAGCTTTGGCTTGGTGCATATACAGCAGCAGGAAAGCGTTATTCTGTAGCTGAGTGCTTTTCTATTGACATGATATCTTAATTAAATCTATAAATGGAACACGTCTTTAGTGTTTTCAGTAATTTTTTTTCCTCTGTGAATTACTTTCAATATTTGTTTGTTCGTCAGCCAGAAATGCAGTCCAAGGGAAGTTGGAAACAATGCTCAGCTTAGGATCTTGATATTAGCACATAGAGTCCACAAAAGGCCATTAAAAACACATATTTAGCAAAATCTCAGCCTCCACAAATAAGGCAGGGCTTTTCACCATCCTTGATTGTAAACCTCTATGAGTGGATGATATTGCTAGGTATAGACTGGAATTTTTTATTACTCACCTCTTGAACAGTTAGTTAGGAAAGTTTCTTAGAGCACTTTTGCTGATGGAACTAAAACCATGCAATGCTGCATTCTTTTTGACATATATTACTGTTCTATAGATCCGGACTAAATAAGTTTCTGCATTTTCTGGATCTAGTTTATAAAAACAACTGAGGCAGATTCAATGCTGTCTGATTCCATAGTGCAGGATCTCCAGTCTCAATTGCTCAGTTCTGATCCACAATTACCTTGTTGAATGAATGGATTATAGATTGAACTAATTCAGGAATTATGGCTAGGTAACTGAACGCTGAATTTGGGCTATTAATTTCAGATGACTGTGTAGGTATGAAATATCTAATGTGTCTTTTTTTTTTTTTTACAACATTGCTGTTAAATTCACTGCTTGGAATGCAAGTTTTAAAGCATGTACAAAACCTCTTATGAGGTCACCTGTTAATCAAACATACTTACTAGAAGACATTTATATGCATGTAATGGTTATTGTTTTCAAATCTCCAATTGCACTTAATGTGATGAACTTGAAAAGCCCAGTGATCAAAGGTATTAATTACTCTGTTTCATACACTGAATACCTTTGCTGTAAATAAGCGTAAGAGACCTGATCCTCTTTTAATCTGCATGAAGATTTTATGAATGATTCATTATCTCCAAATGTCTACGTTTCAAAGCTGTAGTCTGGTAACTGTAGAAGACTACTAAGAACAAAATACAAATGACTAAGCAATTGGAAAAGCTGAGATTCCCTTACTCTTAAGAACAATCTGCGTCCTAGCTCCTAAACCAGAAAAATGTTTGTGAAAAGCTGCTGGAGGACAGAACTGAGAGGAGGAGAGAGTGAAGCCTGCCTGTTTTCCCTAAACTGTTATGTTCCCTCATGGGACTCGAACTCAAAAAGCTTACTGCTGTCACCTGAGGTACGTGAGAGGCAAAGGGGGCTTAAAACATTTACATTACAGCTACTTTAACTTGCCTTTCTTGCTCCTTTCGGTTTCTTGCTCTCTAGCATGTTACGCTACTGTTCACATGTAGCAGTGATGGCTTAAGTCTGTTTTGTCATGGAAAGGTCAAATTCCCAGTGCCAACCCACCCTTCCTGAGCTGGATTGCAAAAGGAGGGCTCCTCATGCAGCCTTTACTCTCTGGCTAGTCCTAGCCCAGGACAAACAAAGCCATTGACTTCACCGTGCCTGCCTGTATGAATAAGGCCTGTAAGATACGGCCTGTACATTCCAAAATGCCTCTTTTTTTTGTGCCATTCACACCAGGGATTAATATCTGTGGGAGGCTTTTGTGAAGCCTTCACCCTCTTGCCCTTCCACAGTCCAACAGTAGTTGTGACTTCAAGGACGCAGCTATATTTTTTTTTAATACATACTGGCCCTTTGTAAAACAGCATTTCAGTTTAGCATGCAAAAAATGAAAATTTTCTTCCAGTCTGCAATTTAAAGTCCCAAACTGCCTTTCTTGGAATACTGTTGGAAGGGCTGAAAGCCAGTGCTTTTCAGTTCCCACTGCCAGCTGATACTTCCCTGCCCTCTGTCAAAATTTCAACCTT
Organism: Psophia crepitans; assembly: GCA_013399095.1. NCBI lineage: Eukaryota > Metazoa > Chordata > Aves > Gruiformes > Psophiidae > Psophia > Psophia crepitans. The sequence continues at coordinate 1,783,236 of VWZZ01004976.1, read as the reverse complement.
AGAAAATGGCAGTGGCTGTGGAATACAAGCTGTCCGTTAGCTCACCTAAGAAATGACGCATTGAATATTCATTGTTCCCTATTGCAAAATGACATTTTTCCGTGAGTACTGCTTGAAGCAGCACAGAGAATACATTTGCATAAACCATTTGTCAGAAACAGAAGAGTCTTTGTGAAGAACTATTAAGAAACCACATAATCTACTTTTCTGTTCTTATGCAAGTTCCAGGGAGGACACAGAGCTCCTTTGTAAACAGAATCTAAATACAAGTGCTGGGTATGTTTTTTCTGCAATCAAGATTCCATAAATAATAAAATTGGAGTTCAAAACCAGAAGTACCTGAAATTGTTAAAATGTAATGTTAATGATTTCCTGGCAGTATTTGAGATTCAGAAAGTTTAAGGCTATTAATACCCACGCTATTTTGACTGAGCTGAACTCCCCATCACCGGTTCTCTTAAATAAAGCTGTAATTAATCTGCAATACAAATTTCGGTATCTCCAGTTCCTGGGGAAAAGCATTTTTATAATACATCAGGGGAAGCTGATTCTGTAAATTCAGTTGTGGGTTTTAATAGCCTTCATAATTCATTGCTGTCTCCATGATTTTTCCGCTTTTACTGCCTGCCTGAGCCCTTTTGTCTAGATAGGTGGCCTTGAAGGTTGCTTTTTTTTATGATACCACCTTTCCTCCGTAACATTTCATTGCCCTTCTCCAGTAGCTGATCCCGTGCACGCTTTAAGAGGCCCTCCACCACCTCCACGATCACACAGATTGGGATAAGTAAGCCAGATAAGTCAAGGCAAACAAAGCCCGAGTGTGGCACACTGAGCAGCCAAAGAGATTACTGCTCATGCGATTAACATCCTTTCATGCCCCTTCTCCCACCACAAGATGGTCTTGTTTCCTTTTCACTGGACAACATAGTTCAAGTATTGACTTGTTGCATTTCCCCGCCGGGAGTTACGCAGGCGTTTCTGTCGTTCCCCGGGAGCCCTCCTGTGCCTGGCTGTGCCGCGGAGCCGAGGTGCAGGGGCAGCGCTGCTCAGCGGGGAAGAACTGGCAAAAAAGCTCCGCACGTGTTTTGCTAGGCCGTCTTGGCAGACACCACATTAATGTAATCGCTTTCTGTTTTATTAATGGATAACTCCGTGTTTAAGTTGAAATCTGAAACCTTTGCAGATAACACATGCCCTCGGCGCACTGTGACAGCCATTTGGATTAGCAGAACGCAGCCAGTTACCTGCAATTATTATCAACAAAAGTCATATGGACTAATTATATACCACCTTTAAACCCGGTGTGTCAGTCTGCTGCCAACATTCATTTACATTGGCCAGTCATGCTAGGTGCTGAGTGCCTCCTGATACCAGGCAAAGTCAAGGTGCCCCCGCGCTTCCCGGGGCAGCGCTGGGCCTGGCTGCAGGCCCCACAACACTGTGCTCTGCGCCTGGTTCTCTAGCTGATTATGTTCCAGAATTCTAATAGAAAATAACTAAATCGATGAAGGTAGAAAAAAGAAAGGGAAAAGTGTAGGAGCCACCAAATGCAGGAGGCCTATTTTAAATTACCCACATTTAAATGATTGTATAACGGTACTTTGTAATTGCGCAGCTCTAGATTCAGCACAGCACCTACACATAAAAGCCCTGTGAGACCACAGTGGCACTGCAGGCTAAGCCCAAGCCAAAGTAGACCGAAATATTCCTCGCTGCTCACCCCTTACAGTATATCCCAGACTTGGGGCTCAAATCCTTGATCTGTCAACTTCTTAGTTAATTACACAAAAGAACAGCACACATTCAGCGAGAGGAACTGAGATCTCTTTTCTCTCAGGAGCGATAGATAGTGGCATCGGTTGAATTCTGCAAATGTCTTCCCCAGATTTTAAATTAATTTATTTGGCTCACAGGTGTTTGGTGTTTGCTTTCCATAATGTTTGTGTGATCAGACTTTACTGGCTCAAATATTTGCAGAAAGTGGATTACTGGAAAACTTGAGGAAACTCATTTCAATGTAAACACGAACTGATTCCTTCCGTATGTATTTGTTCACACATTCAGTGCAGGAACAGCCAAACTGGTCCGAGGCCTTTTGGCCGATCTCTATGCAGCACAACCCAGACGTGCTCATCAGTGACTCCAGCCAAAAATGAAAAGCGTATCTGATTAAGTGGACTGAGTTGTGATCGACTTGTGTGTATTGAGAAAAGAGGCAAATTTAATCAAACAAACTTTCACGGGCTTGCCGCAGCCCTGACTGAGGCTGAAGGTGATTTATTTTCCTGCGGGATTTTGCACTCCAGGATGTGGTGTGTGTCCCACGCCTGCCTCCGTCTCCTTCCCCCCTCCCTGCGCTCCCTCGCCCTGCTCCTGCGCCTGATGGGGTGTGCCAGCTCGTGGTGGGAACTGATTTAAGACTATCCACAAAACTCCTTTCCCAAACTAAACAAGGAACAAAACAATGCAAATCTGAATAGTAGTTGGTGGAAATAGGAAGTATTTAATTTTAGCTTACATTTAATCAGACTCAAGAGGGTTTCTTACATGCTAAATGGAAAGCACGGAAGATAATCAGAAGCAGTAAATGCCAAATGGTAAACACGTAAGATAATTAGAAGCGGGTTTAAATATTTTAAAATGCATTGATGGCTACATCAATATTTTTTCATGACCATTTTCTCATTATTTATGTGTTTATTTCTTTCATAAATTACTTTTAGGATGCAGTGAAAGAACTACTTACCTTCTGCTCTGAAGTTTTCCAACTGCAAATGAGTTTTAGAAACACATTTTTTCCTACCAGTATACCTCTGTTTTGAACTCTGGTACGTAGCAGCTCATGCAGAACTAGTCAGCGCAGTTTGATGGTGTAGGCAGAGAACTGAACAATTAACTCTGAGGTTAATAGCAAAAGTATATCCCATGTACTTACTCTTGTATCTATAGATCCAAGAGCTTGACAACAGCTGTGCTCTTTAGGCAAATTATTTACTTTTGGTTAATAATGACATTTAGCTTAGCATCCATGGGTCCAAGAGTTAGCATCTTCGCTGGAATGCAGAAGGGTGCCAGGTAATAATGGTTTCATAGTGTTAATACACAAGACTGGGGTGGATTGGGTGGCTTCAGAGAGGGGGCTGCCCTGTGGTGGTGTGCGGGTTTTATATTGGCAAAGGGCATCTGCTCCAAGATCTCGTTTTTCCTTCAGTATTTACGAAATACGCTGGCTGGCTGTCAGAGTACTCTTTCCAAGACGGCAAAGTTTTGTTCTGTTTTGAAATGTTTCTTAATTGTAGTTGTGTGCCTTTGCAAAGTCCTGGCAAGAATACGTTCTTTTTCTGCTACTTCCTTGAACTGATGGCTGTCACATGGGCTTTTTGGGCTGAGATTTGTTAAGTGATTATTGCAGCCCGACAAAAACCGTCACCTATAGTTAGCAGGAGTCAATCCTTAAGCTCTTCTGAAAACCTCAGCCTTTTCAATGAAGTAGAAATTTGGGTTTCTGAACTGCCCAGATGAAATTACTCTACAGAATAACCGTGCATAACAACGGGTGAAGGGGAAGCCTACGCGCATTTTGTGCGCTATCGCTCTTCTGGCTGCAGAAACATGGCACAGCTAGAAAACCTAATCTTGAGTATTTTACTAAAAATAAATGATAGCTCTTTAGAGACAAAGAAGAAAACAGTATGAAAATAAGTCCTGTGTTCAAAGTATGTCCCTATATGTCCCTTTTCAGGGATTTTCTTCTGATCTTTATGTTCCCCATACTCCATATTTATATTGAATAAAAATTGTACCTGCATATTTCTCCCCTCATAAATATGTTAATTCAACATATATTTGTACTGATAAAATGAGTTACTAAAAGGAAAACACTGCAAATGAATTATATACCTTGTGACATGCTGCAGAGAGGGGTGCTTAATATGACCCCCAAATGCAAGAGGTTTTGATAAACAGATCTACAAGCTTTGCCCTGCAAAACCCAAGTTGGTCACATGAAGTTTTTTGCAGAATGGAGGCCTGCCCAGAGCCACGGGTTTTTGCGAGCTCTTGCATCCGTTCCCCCTTTCTGGTCTGACTTGTGTCCAAAATAAGGTGCTGGCAGTCAGCAAGTTGCCATGTATCTTGCAGAAGCACTAACTTGTTAGCTGAGTGATGACTCCAGACTCAGCATTCCCTCAGCTCTCGCTTGTGACAGTGATTGCCAAAGCTAGTGGTGAACCAGATAAGGTGGAAGGAACGAGCACAAAGTACGCCTTTGGATTCCTTTTGAATTTTTGAACAGTGACACATCATACGGCCTTATGTTCTTTAGACAGCCGAAAGCCGTGCAGTCGCTAAGGAAGACTGCAGAGTCATTATTTCTCACTCTCTCTTCTCAGGCATGAAATTAAGATCTGATATGTTGTACCAGAATTTAAGAGTTTGTTACTTTAGTAGCAACCAGAATTACTAAGATCACCTTTTTATCAAGCCCAGGTGGAAGGCTAGCTTATCAGAGCAGCTATAGCTGTCAGGAGAGCCTGGGCACCTCCAGGGCTTAGAAGGAGAAGGCAGGATGAGAGGGGCAGGGCAGCAGTTGCTTTGTTTTTCAGGAAAGGTTAAGACAGTGCTCTGGCACAAAGAGAGGGAGCGTGATCTGCTGGAAATATCTCTGCCCAAGCACTTAGGGGGGCAGTCGCTTAGGTGTTGCTTGAACCTCACCATTTCTGAAGACACGAGCTCTGCCGGGTTTACGCTTGTGCCACAGAGAAGTGTGTAAAGCTGTGGAGGATCCAAACCAGCTGGTGTTGCAGATGAAGGATTGGGAAAAAGCAACTCACCCTAAACAAATTCCTCCATGACAGATCCAGGGTGGGTGGAACCATCACAGGAAAGTGGTAGATATGTTTATTTGGCAAGAATTCATTCTAATAGTCCCAAGACACTCACGATATTTAATATCCAAACAGAAGAGTAACTGTGACATGTAACAGCATCACCTTGGTTTCAGGACATACTTTCTACTGGCTAAATTTACTACTTTTCCAGTCATTGATCTGTCTGGGAATCCTTTTCAAATTCATGTGAGTTTTATTAAATGTTGGGTAATATGTGACCCCATCAAGTGAATGCAGCATCCACTTGGGAGACTTTTGTTCTATTCAAACCTTTGTTGACAATGCAGCAAGCTCTGCTATGGGTTGCCGGGGGGCGGGCAGCCGGGGCTGAGCCGCTCTTTGATTGATTTGCACAATAGGAACGAAAATATTCCTGAAACTCTTGAGATCACTCAACTCTTCCTGCCAGACTTCCATGAAATATAACATGCAATCAATTTAGCTTACAGCCAAATTCTCCCCTTTCAGCCCCCTCTTTCCTTTGGTGTGTCAGCGAAGATAAATGAAAGAAGCAATAAGGACTACAAACAGCAGTAGCAACGAAAGCAGCAATTGCTTGTGTAGGGGGGGACTCACGGTGCCAGGCCAGAGCAGAACCCACAACAACTTGACCAAACACAGGAATGAATGAAAGGTCCTTTTGAAAGGGCAAAAGAAAGACCGCGTTGACCTCTTGGCAGAGAGAGGAAACTTCAAAGGGTTTACAACAGTTAAAAGACCTAGTTACACGCAGCAAAAATGACTTGCATTGGATGCTAACACAGCGAAACTAAACAAGCTCACAGTAAGAGATACAGCAGAAGGTGGAGTGGAGGGGGCATATTTTCCGCTAGGCACTGGAAAAACGTCGAAAAGGCTAATTCTGTCGGTTTGGTGTTAGGCGTGGGGTTCCTTTCGAAGCTGTACATGTGAGGAAAACAGAAATTTAGACAGAACGCCTAACAGGCTTTGGAAAAGTCAGGCACATGTTTTCTTTTAATTTTTCTTACCAAGAAATGTTCTCATCATGTGCTTCTTTTGGAAACATTTGGTAGTTCCTTAGGTATGACAGAAACTATGTTTGAGGAAGTTAGAACTAATGAAATAGGGTTTTTAAAGAGAAAGCTTCTGAATGACCTGAGTGTTGGATATGATTTATGAAAACTGCATTGAAAGGGGGAAAAAAACGTGCTAATTGCCTGAGATAGTTGCATTCTGCTGGTTTTCTTCATATGAGGTTTTTTACTTGCTTGCTAGAGCTTGGAGGGTATTTGATCGCATGCGTAATTTTAAAAAGCAAGAGAGAGGGTGTCTGGCTGCAGTGAGACTGTGTTCAGGGTTAAGCAAGAGCATAAAACCTTTTGCTAGGCAGTGGTCTTGCAGGGCTCTGTCTCTGAATTCCAAGGATTTGAGAGCAAGTCTGTCACAGCACTTCAATGAACAAAGACTTTCCTCTTTAATCTACTCTAGTTGGGAAAGATAAGACCTCAAATGGAATCTACTTCAGGACTAGATTACACATTAAGATAAGCATAATATGATAAGGACCAACTGACACAGCTTCTGTAAAGGCAAATTGTGCTGCTCTATCTTCCAAGAATTCCTTGAAAAAGTGCATAAAGTAAGAGATGAAATCTATCTTTCGAACATACTTTACATGGAATTTCAAAAGGCTTCTGACAGGACCCTGTGCTTTGAAATAAAATATGTAACAAGTCATGTTGCCAACCTACAGGATGCCTGAAATTCATAATAAATAGCCAATTTTAAATTAAGAGGGCAATGAGAAAATATGTTGGGCTGCTGTTTATTATTTGAGTTATTTTGGAAAGAGAGATTGAATGCAATTTGTTAACACATGATTCTGGATTGGTAACAACTACAGAGGACCATTAGACACTCCTAGAAATACCTGTATTTGCCCAAAGCCTTCATTTTTCCACCCATCTATCTATCAGCATTCTGGCAGCTCTAATGAAAAGTAGTATGTCTTAGAAAATATAATAAACTACTCATTATCGTAATGGACTTTGATCTAACATGGTTCCCTGAGGAAACAGATATGAATCATTGTGAGTATTACAGCTTAATGAATATGCCTTTCCAAAACAAACTATCAAAGAAATGCTTTACAAAACTAGTATCTCACTGTAATAATGATGTAATAGAAAATTATGGATGATACATTTCCAGTTGTACCACAGTTAGGTTTTCGATGCCTCAGTATAAATGAACATGCTATGCATAGAAAGCGTCTGGAGAAGAATAACAAAACCAGTCAAAGTTACGTGAAGATTCATATGAATGATTACTTTGACTATGGGTATTTGACATCCAAAAGACAAAGTTAAAAAAATAACAGGCAAAATCAGCTTTCTTAAATTTAAGCTTTGGAGTGCCCACATTCAAATTTGTGGGTTTCTTATGTGCTTAAAATAAGCATATGCTTACCGATGCATGGTCAGTCCTTTTCAGCCTGAGAGAGGGGAACCCATTTTTACGAAAGCCACTGACATTGTATTTTGCAGTTTCTTCTGCAGAGTTTTTACACAGTACTCCATGAATCCCTTTATCCACAGCTCACAAGCTGAAAACGCAGGATACTGAATGTCCATGTGAAGAGTAGCTATACATTTCTTTCTTCTTTGCCCCACCGTATAAACATAACAAAGCAGCTGACCGAACTCAGATGCAATGCATTCAGAACAGTCAAAATAAAGGCAGTACTTCTTTATCTAGTATTACTAGTAGTCAGTTTGTGCTTCATTGGCACATGTAACTGCCAGAACATGGGCGTAACATCTAAAATCGAATATAGGTCCTCTGTGGTACTTGAGTATGCAACGGTTTGGGCTGATCCAGCTTTTCAAATCTACACAGGAACTTCTAAGTTTTAGGACAATTCCTCAATTTTTTTTTTCTGACAAAATGATAAAGTCTTGTGACTGGTAAGGATTCGACCATTTATTTATTCTCCTTTTTTTATTTTTTTTTAATCCCCGATAGAAAGGCATCTTCTCTAAACCTTTAGATATGTAAAAGTCTTATCCTTAAACATGTTACCAGTGATGGCAATTCCATTATATCATTTAGCAGAACTTTGTCCTATAGTCAGTAGTATAAACACTCTGAGGAATTCATACTCTGGTCTTTACTGGGAAATAAGATCATATGTTTGGAACCAAATATCAGTTTATAAATCACTGTTTTTTCCAGAGTGCAGTAGATATCAAAATTCAGCATGACTAAGAAATATGCAATATTGCCTATTGGGTTGTTTCATCTGTCTCTGAATATATCAAACCAATAAAGTGAGATGAATGCGTAAAGTGAGGCTTTGTAAGTGCCTGGTATTAAACTACTGTATTCACATTAGATATGACATGAAAATAAGAAGCTACTGCCTTCTTTCCTGTCTTGGCGAGCTGCTATTTTGATACTTCTAAGTGGAGGAATAAATGGTACATGCTTCAGCCTGTTGACTCACAGTTACTGATTATTCTTATGTGGATAGCAGCAGTAGCATGAAGATTGATTGCGCTAGCTCATAGGCAGCAGCTGCCATTTACAAATGCCAGCTAGTGCTTCTCATGGGGATTTGTGATAGAATACAGAAACAAGCCAGAATTAACTTCTATTAGCTGAATGCACGCCTTTTTTCTCTTATTTTGAGTCACACTCTGTGTCCCCACAATCATCTTTTTTACAACGTTAACTGATTTCAAGTAAATTTGACAGAGGCAGCTGAAGTTTAAAAGGCAATTGCGTTCTTAGAAGTAGTGTCAAAATCAGTGGTCATGTAGAAGAGAGAAAAAGATGTTTTGGAAGTGTCCTGTCTAAAGGAGAGGCTGCCACAGGTATTTATTATACATCAAGGAATCCATACACCCAAGAAATCTAAATGCTTGGTGGAGTCACCATCCCTGAGGGTGTTTAAGGAAAGGTTAGATATGGTACTTAGGGACGTGGTTTAGTGGGTAATAGGTGGTGGGGGGATGGTTGGACTAGATGATCCTTGAGGTCACTTCCAACCTTAATGATTCTATTCTATTCTATTCTATTCTATTCTATTCTATTCTATTCTATTCTATTCTATTCTGTTCTGTTCTGTTCTGTTCTATTCTATTCTATTCTATTCTATTCTATTCTATTCTCCCAACAACAGGGTTTTGTAATTTGAAGATGGAAGCAACACTTCTAGCCAGCCTGGTACATGTGTGTCAATTCATGTTGTGTGTCATCTTGTGATCACACAGTTGTGCTCTTTCTGTGGCAGCTTGGCATTTAAGAGGCAAGCCATAAACAAATTCCTTCCGTTCCATTCTGTTGCAGTTCTCTTGATTTATGATTAATGGAGAAATAATCACTTGGTGTTTTATTTAACAAGGTGTGGTCATACTGGAACCATAACACAAATAATTCTACCTACTTCAGAACCTGGTACAGTGTAGGTATATAGAATTATAGAATCACAGAATACGATACGTGCGTGCATAGGTATGTGCGTGCATATATGTGCATACATTTTATACAGTGCATATCCTATAACCAAGACTATCAGGTTGGGAGCTTTCTTCAGCATGTTTTGTTTCAAATAGAGCATATTTCTGCCAGCTTTACTCCCAGCGTATACTATCTGCTAGTGACTTATTCCACTGGTTTATATCAGATTACTCATGGAGTAAAGAGCTAATCAGCAGGAGGCAAAAGTGCTGCCAAGTTTTTCAATTTTATCACAGAGTCTTGTGATATTTGGTTTTTTCTGTGCCCTAGCTGCTGGAATAAGGGAAGTTCATGAGAATCTAAGCTTCCATTAAATAGAGGGACTTGCTAGCCTTCCAGGATGTGGATAAAAGTTGAAAATATGAAGCAAATAACCTCAGAGGGTCAAGAAACAAGAAGTCAAATATAAACATTTTTCTTTCTTGAGACATCCTCATAATATCTCATACTTTTCCGGTGTCAATGATGAATGAATTGCAGTGTCAGAATTTCTTCCTGAAGTTTAAAATGCTATGGGGTGACTTCAGCAAAGATGAAACATAGACATTTGGTTTTCTGCATGAGGAGATGGATCAGCATAAACAATATGTGGGGCTGAAACAACAACAAAAAAGTACCATTATGGACTGAGCAGAAATATGCACCTTCATCTATGACAGTTGTCAGATCCATTAATCTCCTTTCTGGAATCAGATTGCTGAAACTATCGCAGTATCCTTACCAAGCACAAGCACATGTGTCTCTGCTCATTCAAGACAAGCGTTGATGTATGAGTTTCCTGATGACAGTTTTACAAAACTTTGTGTTTCAGTGAAAGAGACACAAAAGACTGAAAAGCTAGAAGGAGCTAAAAAATAAGGACATATCTTGTATGCAGCCTGGGGAATAATAAAATGGCAATGCAATGATGGCAAAAGGGATTCAGAACTTTGAAAAGGAGCGCTTTCTGTTCTTTGGTTTTGGGGAATGTCTACTCAAATTGTATGACAAATAGAATGGCATTGGACAAACTTTACGCCATCAGCTGGAGTGGAAACTAATAAAAACAAATCATGTCACCCTGAATTTGGGTGCTTAAACGGTCTATGCACTATGCAAAGTGGTAGTGGCTTGCTAAATAATTCACCATTATTTTTTTAATGTTCTTGTTTGTGTGCAGTTCAGTTCCTCATGAAGTTAAGAGTACACACTAAAATTTAAGCAGCAGTGTAATAAATTGCAGCAACCTAAGAAACTTCAGGACTGTGCCATCAGGAGTAATGGCCCAACAGAAACAACACATATTTTAAGAAACACTATTAATCAAAATCACAGGCAGAAAACCAAGTTTAATGTACTCTGCTTTAACTTCCCAGAAGTAACAGTTTTCCTCTGCTGTGAAGGGTATTCTGCATGAAGCCACCTAAAAAGAAGTTGGAGCCAAACCTCTAAGCAGAAGGTAATCAGCTAGTGAAAAATTCCCCAGAACCTCTCCGTCATTTCCCTCTCACTTGTTATTTTGTCTTTGGCTCGTCCCCAAAACAAGCCATGTTTCCTGATACAGCTCTCCATGGCTCCTGATGTTGTCTCTCTCTCCCCCATGGATACTCTCCCCAGTGAGAGTATCACATTGATATCCTCTTTTACATTTTTTGTAATGTTCTCATCTCTAGCTGTAAAAGATTAAATTAAAATACTATTTGACCTGCCTTTCCTGGTCAGTGCCACTCTAGCAAGCAATACATCACGGGAGGAATGTCAACTTCATGACCCATTACTCAAGTGAGGCGCCAACTAGGAAGAGTGAGCTGAGAGATCCAAGAGTTTTAAATTTATTGTCATGTTACATCTAAAAATAAAATAGACTCTTATAGTGTGGGGAGTGGGAGGCAGAGAAAAGAAAGTTTAGGAAGTCTCTCAGGTCAATCAAAGACTTTAAATAATGCAACTCTGGCAAGCAGGGTTTCCTTTCACGTGAGAGAGCTAATTCTGCTAAGTTCATTTTCATCCTGAAAAAGGCAGAATATTTTTTATCTTCCCTCAGTGCAGCCGTTTCGCTAGATTTTGGACAGACTTATAGCATCAGATTGGATTTGGGTGAAGATATACCAACCACTCCACCTTTGCGTCATGAATTGTTATCCTGAAGCAAGAAAGACCAGTTTTTGCCTCATCTGCTGACTTGCTGCAGTTTTTCAGACCAGATTGTTTAAGCTGACTCTTATTTCAGGGTAAACAGTTGGGGCAGCTCCAGAAGTTTAGTTTGACTGTCCTAGGCCTACTACAGCATGGCCATTCTTCCTGTTCCATACTTTTTCCAACCTCAGGTTTTCCTCGTGGCTTTCCTGCAGCCTCACTCTCCCTGCCCTGTGGTTTTTTTTTTGTTCACCTTTCCTTTGTTATTTCCATTTGGCTTTTCCATAAAGGTTTCCCTTCTTTCCTTTTTTAAAATTGCATATCCTACTGACTCATCTCTTCTGGGCCACCCCTCCAGCTGTACATATCATACATATCCTTGAAACGAATCTGGGAAAGAAAGCAAAACAAATTCTTTATGGACATGAACTCGGCTCTCTTTGCTGGCACACTTCATCCCTGTTGTCCCACTCAGTCTGATACATCTGTATAAACATCATAGTCTTGCAGAATGGGGCTTTTTAAGGATTTCTGTAGCCAAGAGATAGTTAAACGAGTACTAACAGAGCCCCCAGCATGCCACGCACTTCAGGATGCTACTAGAAGGCAACAGGGGAGGAGGGAGGGCTAATAACTGTAAACTGTAAGCCAGGGCACAGCGTTTCAAGATTTAATGCAGAACCTAAAACGTCTGGTTCTGATGAAGAAAGGCTTAAACACAACATTCAATGTGGTCAGAGGTATATCTGTTTGTGCCATTGACAATCTTCTTTTAGGGGGCCTGATGAAAAAAGTACAACCGTGGGAGACTCAAAAGTAAGGCATTAAAAGGATGAGCAAAGGACATGAATTCAGCCTGGTCTCTGGTGCGTGACATGTAATGTTTTGGAGTGCTCCAAAAGAAAGAAATTCCAGAGACCCTCCAGGACTGGAGGAATTTTTTAAAGACTTTAAAGAGTTCAGAGCTGCTCTGTGTTACAGTATTTTCTTTTAAGTGTATATCATTTCACAGCTTCTGCAGTGCCAAGGATTTTTTTCATTAACTTTGTATTAGATCTTATGAAGTAATAACAGTGTATTATCTTACTTATATTAATACAGGGCAATATAACTGCACAAGGCATTTATGAATTAGTTGATCGGACTTTTGAGGGACCCCAGCCCAGTGGAACAGAGAAACACATTTTCTGTGCCAAATTCTACCATAAATTTTACCTGTATGACTCTGCCTCTGCTTGCAGTGGTTTTGGTAGGAGATTAGGAGAAATTCCTTCTCAGAAAGAGTGGTGAGGCATTGGAATGAATTGCCCAGGGAGGTGGTGGAGTCACCGTCCATGGGTGTGTTTAAAGAAAGGTTGGATGTGGTACTTAGGGACATGGTTTAGTGGATAATGGGTGGTAGGGGGATGGTTGGACTAGATGATGCCAGAGGTCTCTTCCAACCTTAATGATTCTATGATTCCACGGTAGGATTTTGAGGCTAGAGAGAACCGAATCCAGTCTGTTGATATAAAACTTCTCCTCACACATGTGTAATGGTTCCCACCTTCTCTTTCTCATGAGTTCTCCTACAGCCCTTGCTTGGATCCTGGTTTTGCTGCAGGCACTGTTGGATCATTTCCCTAAGCTGCTGAGGACATCTCCATGGTCATTTGGGATTTGTCTGCTTGGAGTTTCCTCTAAGATTGGGGCTCTTGCTGCTTGGAAAAAAGACAGTCTAATTCATTATGTTTGACAAGCACCCAGAAAAACAAAGCTTTAAATATGAGTATTAATGATAATATTAATGATATTATTAGTATTACATTTTCCTATTACATTAGAGTATTAAAATATGTTATTATATTATTTTTATTATTACAATCATTTACTTCGTTTCACTGTAGTGAAACTGTTAAATATATATATATATAAAAAGAGGGAAACACTTTTTACAAACCTAGCTTCACAGCTGCTGAAAATGGCTCATTTTTGAGGCTCTGGCTTTTTGCAGGGATAATCCCCAGCACAGGAGTAAGCCAAGACACCATAGACTGGAAACAAAAGTATATGACTCAAAAGAAAGGCTCTCATTCATGGCAGAATTACTGCAGCAGCTCACACTTCTGTGCTGGGACAAAGCGATCTCCAGCAGGGTGTGATCTTGGCTGAGAAGAAGCAGTGTAAGTCCAGTCCTCCACCAGTTTTGGTTTATGGTGTCTCATGGGCTGACAGGAAGGTCAGTCCCTCCGCAATATCTCGCCCTTCCCCGAGGAGCCGTGAAAGGCCGTGCAGTGCTTGCTCCTCCGGCCACAGCTGTGAAGGAAATGGGCTATCCGCACGCGAGCTTACCAATGTGGAGGTCCCAGAGCAGCTGCTGGCGCTCCCTGCCTTTTTGGCACTGAGAACCCATTCTTTTTAAACCGTACCCTCTAACAGGTATGAAGCGTATCTAGGCATTGCAATTTATAATGCCACAGAAGAAAAAAAAATCTTAAAAATGGCAATATGGCAGTGGAATACTTAGCCTAAGCCTTAGCAAAATAATTATCTTTGTGTGCTATACATCATGTGATTTATAGTGTGGTTTCAGGAGAGACCAAATGAAACCCTGGGGTAAATTTCACTCAAGGAGATCAAAAGCAAGATGAATGAACTGGAATTCTTTACCTGTACCATTTATATTATTTCACTGGACAGAGGGGTCACTTTCGATGCTAGGAGTCTGACCTATATATTTATATTTTAATCTACTGTTTTTTACATTTTTTTGTATAATGTAATTTGCATATTTACTCACAATTAATATTATAATTTATTATAGTCCCCCTAAATGTGCCAGGTGCTTTAGATACTGTTCCACATACACATAGTTCTCCATTTCAGAAAGTTCAGTATCCGGAGACGTAAGATTGCAAACGCCTACTTTCAGGTATGGTTTTCCTCGTGTTAGGTGCAGCAGCGCTTGCAGGGTTGGGCCCTGTACAACCAACTGGAAAATGGATATTGCAGACTTGTGACTCAGGCTTACTTCGAGGCCATTTTTTTAAACCTTTTTGGAATCAGAAATGAGCAGGCTTAATATTCTTCAAATGTAGCTTTGCTTGGAGATTAGCTGGGGATGTAAATTTGGGGGAAATAAATACTTTGGAAACATCTTCTCCTTCATTCTTCTCTCCAAAAACCATATCAAAATATAGCAGTACAAAGGGGATCCGAAAAACCCTTGTGAAAGAAATTTCCTCTGCAAGAGCATACTGTATATGGCGATAGTGTTTTTATAAGGAGCCTTTGCTACAGAGGTTATGCCAGGGCTGGGGATAGCACATCAGAGCAGGATTTAGAAGAAATTCCCAGCAGTGCTTTGATCAATATATTTGAAGTAAATCCAAGGTTTCTCCAGTCCGAAGAATAGTGATACTGTGGTTGTTTGGAGGGTTCAGCTTCAATATCTTCCCCAGAGGATGAAGCGTTTCAACAAAATGCAGCATGGATTCACAGAATGGTAGGGGTTGACAGGGACCTCAGGAGATCATCCAGTCCAACCCCCCGCTAGAGCAGGATCACCCAGAGCAGGTTGCACAGGATCACATCCAGGTGGGTTTTGAGTATCTCTGAGAAGGAGACTCCACAACCTCTCTGGGCAGCCTGTGCCAGTGCTCTGTTGCTTTTTCACACAGCAGTGCTGCTGGTTCCCTGCCTAAAGATCCAAGGAGTCCCATGAGGTCTGCGCTGCCCACAGAGCCCACCAGTCCCGTCACTGCCCATCGCTGGGCTGTTCCCATCCAAGACTGTCACTAAAACAGAGCTGCTTCTCCCATATACCATGATTGCTCACCAAAAATACTTTTTGGGCCAGCCTAATGTGTTTCAGCGTGGGAGGGCACAGCTGGTCCCTTTGTGGCAGTGGGCATGGGCTGTGGTGGCCATGCAGAGTTGCTGGGGCTGGCTGGAACCCTGGGGCCTGGCCGCAAGGCCTGGCCAGCACCACGGCACCATGCTGCCCGCCCTTGCTGGGCCTTTCTAAATATTCCCTTTTCCCCAACGCAAACCAAAATAAACAGAAGTGTCCGTAATGATGATGAATGCCCACCAAAGGCTAAAATAATGTGCAAGTTTCTAATTTGTTTTTAAATATAGAGATTTTATTTGTGAGGTTTTTTGTGCGAGCCTCTCAAACACCATTAAACTCATACTCAAATATTTACAACGTGTTTATACTTACCGTGTTCACCTCTGAACAAATTGTTTGACCTTATTTGCAAATGTGTTACAAGAACTCCCAATGACAGATGATCTTTCATAGGAAATCACAACATGTAAGTGAAATTGAAGCTACGCTGCTGCCCCGTGCCGTATATCAAAGCCCTCTGATCTCCCCAAAACATAAATTTGCAGCTCAGCCACCCTGGGAGACCCTGGGTGGGGATGGAGGAGAGTCCTCCTTTAACCTCTCGTGCACAGGCGTGCACTTCAGGGGTCAGTTTACGCCATGCGGGGTGAGGGCATTTGACGTGCAAAACCTGCGGGGCTGATGCTACCCAGTCACTCAAATCACATAATTAATGTGCTTCTGGGTTCCAATAATAAACAATTCTGATGTCTACTCACTACAGCCAAACTTCCCGGGCTAAGTAAACAGCTCTTTGCTTAAAAATGGCTCTTATCCAAAATGAAGTTTTTCAGCGATCACCCAATCCTGCTCTGAGTTTATATTTCCATGGTTGGTGACACACACACCCCCCCAACTGGTTTAGTTTCCCACTGATTATGATTGAAAGGACTCATTAAAGAATTATTTATGTTTCTGTACCTATAAATTTTATGCCGACATTTGCTCACATTATCTCCAGACACAGTAGTCGCACTTAAACCATGTCATTTTAGCTATCTAAATATTATTCTAATTATAGAACTAATGGAAGGCATGGAAAACATGAAAGAAAAGGTAGAGGGAAATTGGGATAATTCAAAATATACCTTTTTATATCTGAATGACTAAAACCAGTCATTGGAGAGCAAGAGGAGGCATACTCATCATTGCGTGTCTCACCCCATCGAGGAACTGGAAGCATTAGCAAAGCATTTCCCATTTGCCAACAAAATGTTTTAGTCAGGCTCTTCTTTCATTGCTCAACAGCTTTACCAGCTGAGCTCTTCATAGGAGGGACGCACAGCAGGGAAGCCTCTCCTTCCTCGGGTGGTACTGCATGCAACTTACTGGTGAGAAAAATGGTGAAGAGCCCCTCTACCCAGTGACCCAACCCAGCCCTTCCATCCACAAATTTTATGTTGAACTCTTTCCATGGATGTCATTGAAGCTGCTGTGAATCAGCAATCCTGATTTACTGTATGTGTGTCCAATAAAAGAATCAGGCCAATTACAGTTCTTTGAACAGGAGGCTAAGCAATGTCTGTTCCCGGTTTAGAGACAGACTAGACATCATTCTTCAGTCATCCTAAAGCCTTTCTGGAAGGACAATATTTCATAGTGTATTTGGTTTGTGTGGCAAGATTTTGGTAGCAGGGAGGAGGGCACAGGTGTGGCTTTGCCTATGTCTGACCAAGCCCCAATGCCAGTCGGCTCCAAGATGGAGAGTTAAAAAGCTGGAAAAACCTGCACAATTGCAGCTGGAGAGAGGAGTGAGAATATGTGAGAGGAACAACTCTGCAGACACCCAGGTCAGTACAGAAGGAGGGGTGGGAGGTGTTCCAGGCACCAGAGAAGAGATTCCCCTGCAGCCCATGGTGAAGACCATGGTGAGACAGGCTGTCCCCCTGCAGCCCCTGGAGGATGATGGGGAGAAAAGATTCCACCTGCAGCCCATGGAGGACCCCACACCGGAGCAGGTGGAGACACCTGAAGGAGGCTGTGACCCCATGGTAAGCCTGCGCTGGAGCAAGCTCCTGGCAGGACCTGTGGCCCTGTGGAGAGAGTAGCCCACGCTGGAGCAGGTTTACTGGCAGGACTTGTGACCCCATGGGGGACTTGCATTGAAGCAGTCTGCTCCGGAAGGTCTGCACCCCATGGGAGGAACCCACGCTGGAGCAGTTAATGAAAGACTGTAGCCTGTGGGAAGGACTCATGTTGGAGAAGTTGGTGGAGGACTGTCTCCTGTGGGAGGGACCCCAGGTTGGAGCAGGGACAGAGTGTGAGGAGTCCTCCCCCTGAGGAGGAAGGGCTGGCAGAAACAATGTGTGATCAACTGACCACAACCCCCATCCCCGTTCCCCTGTGCCGCTGAGGGGCAAGGGGGTAGAAAAATCGGGAGTGAAGTTGAGCCCAGGAATAAGGGAGGTGGGTGAAGATGTTTTAAGATTTGGTTTTATTTCTCATTACCCTACTCTGACTCAATTGGTAATAAATTAAATTAATTTCCCCTAGGTCACGTCTGTTTTGCCCATGACAGTAACTACTGAATGATCTCCCTGCTCTTATCTCGACCCATGAGCCTTTCATTGTATTTTCTCTCCCCTGTCCAGCTGAGGAGGGCAGTGACAGAGCGGCTTTGGGGGGCACCTGGCCTCCAACCTGGGTCAACCCAGCGCACATAGTCATGTAATCATTGGGTCTTTGTTGACATGAGCAATACGAAAGTCAGTTGATGTCAGCTATAGTGATGATTTTGTGATGAGAACATCTGCCCAATTTATTCCTGACGAGACTTAGTCTTGGTCACTGCTAATTGGGCTGGGATGAAATCTCCAGATCCTGTTACAAATCCTTTGAGTGCACTAGTTTCTCATAATTTTTTTCCCATAGCTTATCTCCTTTGATTTGTAAAATTGCTTCCACTTGATGCTTTGGGCCCAGGTGCCTTTTCAGTAATAATAAAACTTTGCAGCAAGCCCCTGACAAATCCTAGTGTTGCTTTCTACCTATCCTAACAGCTTAGGAGATGCCACGTCTTCCTCTGTCCTTCACGGTCCTTTAACTTTTCATGTCTGTTAATTAATCATCCTGACACACAGAGTTCTACCACACCAAAAAATGTTGTAAATACCCTATATATAGTCCTCAAATAGGACTAGCGACTAGGGATTTCTGCTTTGTTCTTTTATCACACATATGTTTTACTTTGATGTAAACACTGTTTCAAAAACAGTAAAAAAAGCTTTTTCATGTTATGCATAGATTATTCCATAAACATATGCATCCTGTCAGACACAGTAATAATTAGAAATAGCTGTAGTTTCATTGCCAGCTCCATGTTACTTCAAACTGCTTAGATTTTAAGCAAAAATCAGATCCATGTCCTTGATTCTGGGTAGGAACCTTTCAATTTCAATTCAATTGCCTGTCACTAAGACTCATTTAATGCTTATAAATATTAAATAGTAAATGCAATAAACTCATACATTTTTTTTCAAATTTTACAAGAGTAAAATTTCTTATTCAAAAGTCACCTGGGTAGAGTAGTTGAAGTGGTTTAAATTTGAAAACATCCCATATAAAAATTGCAGGTGAAATTCAGAAGTGTTCTTACAACATTCCTGATTTCTCACTCTTCAGACAAACTGGTGACATATATAAACCTCTGATGTATCATGCAATTGCAGTCAAAGAAAAATTTAAAATCAGAAAAAAAAACCCCAATGCACAAACCACCTTTCAGAAGGAGGATGCATTTAAATGAGCCTTATGTTTCATGCAGGGATATAATGAGTCTTCTGTCCCAAGAAGATTGGAGTGCTCTGGTAAACACCGACACGTTTATTTTTAATTAAACATCTCTGAGTGCAGGCAGCACTAGATGGTCTCTTCATAACATAGGCAAAGTTTAAAGGTTTTATTTGCTCTTACACCTGTTCATGCAGTGAGCGTCAGGCGGAACAGTGCCAAATAATACAAGTAAAACCATGGGGTATTTTTAAACCTGGCTATCACAGGTAGCAGCAGGTTTGTTTTCATCATATTTCATGGATCAGATTCAAAACTCAGTGAACTTAACAAAAATATTCACAGTGCATTCAGGATGGCTTGGGCATTTTTATACTGTCTGGCCTTAAAGTTCTGTCTGGCTACAAGGAAACCATCTCAGGCAACTTCAAGACCTCTGCAAAATGCTGTAGTTCCAAGTCACATTTGTCCCTTCCGGCTCCCCAGCTCAGAGCAGGCACCGTGCAAAGTGTTGGGGCTTACCATTAAGCCAGGCAGAGTCTCGTGGCTCTAAACTAGATGGCTTCATCTAGCAATACCAAAATTAGGACCTGCGTGTCAATGGCCAATTGTGCTTGCCAGCTTCGGGTCTTTCACTTTCAGCCTCCCCTGTTTTCCCTCTACCTTTTTCACAAACAAACTTTTCAGGAAAATTTTGCTTTGCAAGGGGTTGTGCCAAGTGACATGCTTAGTGAACTGTGTTACCCTGGATAATTAAGAAGAGCTAAAACCCAGGTTTATTACAACAGCTTTAGCTACAGAGGTGTTATTGACACTGTGTAATTATCAACAAAATAATCTCCCACTGATCATTCTTCAGCTGTTATTTTTGAAATAAATTAAATGAACTATTGCTACCACTAATGTGTCTGAAGATTAATGAAGAGGGTTGGGGAGAATTATTTTTTTTAACTATAGACCAAGAAGTAATCTTTTCTGTCAGATATTTCCAATGCAACTCTAGGAAACCAACTGGCACATCGTCTTAGTAATCAGATTGGCTCAGTGGGAATTTCCAGTACAATTTTTTTGTTTGTTTGTTTCAAAATTATACCAGCTAATAAAGAACAGACAAAAAATGTTTTTCTTTGATGACCTTGCAGCTACAGTTTTCAAGAACATTCAGATGGATAGCAGGTAGTTTGATGAATCCCACACTGTGCCTGTGACTTTGGTGTATTTGAGATAATACCCTGCTTGTCTATCATTGAAAGACTGGCAGAGACACCTTCTCTCTAATTCTCTTTCAACAAACACAGGATCTGATCTTCTTCCTCTCTTCCCCTCCCCTCTGAGGCCAAGGAAATTCTTTCTTTGCTAGCATTCAAGCCAAAAGAGCATTTCTGTTCTCAGGTATGCTTTGACGTTGCTCTCATTCAGCATTTTGTCCTATAAAAATTCAGTACTGTTAAAATGAATAATGATCCCAGGATTCTCCCTGCTGCTTGGCCTTCCATGGCAAGTGGTGCCAAGCCTGAGAGGGTAAACCAGAGTTTTCCCATCTCGCTGAGCCCTGCTGAGTCCTGAGCCATTCTGCGTTTGAGGCAGCGGGGTCCATCTGGGGTGCTCCACCACTCCAAGCTGTAGTGTCTTTATGACCAAATAGAGATGTGATTCAAATACAAAGAAGCAGCAGGACCCCAAATTTAAGTAAGTGTCTTAATAGAAAAGCGGATAAATCACTGATTATGTGCTGCCGATGGCCCACTGTTCATTGTTCAGCAATAAACGCCCCTAGCAATCCTTCAGCAGTAATGATATCAGCAATACTTATCAGAAGCAGACTGATGCCTTTTGTACGAATGGCTCTGATAAAGACCCCGTGGAGCAGAGCAGGCAACAATTTAAACAAGTGGGACGAACAAAGAGCTGTACAGTTTATCTTTTGTGGCATTTTCCACGGCTTCGGAGCCAATGGGAATATATGCTTTCCATGGTAACGGTTACATACGTGGCTTGCGCTTCCGATGCCTCTGCTGGAGCACGCACAGCCTCCCGTCTGCTGACACAGGGCAGGGCGGCTCTGGCACATGGCATCAGCCACCACTTCAGCTATCCTGGCCTCAGAGTGCAGGGTGATCTAAGGCCCTGTCTCAGGATGGTTGTGTTCCACAGCTGCGCCTGTTGGTCTCCGGTGAAACGCAGTTTGTATTTTTGTCAATAGTTACCACAGTCCCCAAACCGGAGCCACAGGGGAAACCAGCAGCGTTACCATTTGTCACTATTCCGACTGCTAGAGCGTTGCCTTACTTTATCTGCACTATGCTGTGGGTTTTCTGTAAGGAAATATTTCAGTTCTCATTTTAGTCCTTATTTTCAAGTGATGACCCCCACGTTATGTCCACCCATATCCCTCTCCCTGTGCTTCCATCAACAGTGTGTAAAGATGGAAGAGGGGCTGGTGCCTTCTTTGCTTATGCCTTAAAATAATCTTGTCTCACTTCTTAATTTACAACAAAACTATTGAGATCACTGGGAAGGACTCTCATTCCATCTACACCATGTGAAAAAAGCGGAACTTTTCTCTCTCCCTGCCTATCAAAACCTATTCTTGCGCTTTCTCACTCTATCTTTGCTGCCTTCTTTCCCATTTTCCCTCTTTTTTTCCACTGCTGGCTCTTTACTCATTAACACAGTATCTGATCCTGTGAAGGCTTTCTTTTTGCTGCCTTTCAAATAACTGAAAAAAAAAATTTACTATTTATGCTGTCTGAATTTCAGTTTGCACCTATTCCAGAACGAGCTTTCTTGGTCTTGCACTGTGGTAGAGCAGCTTCATAACAGCAAAAGCAGAGTGCAAAGCCAAGAAGAGTTTTATAAGATAGCCTGGATTGACATTAAAATAATGACTCTTTGCTCTATAACAAGACATTGGAGAATATACAGCAGCACAAGGAACAGCTTTCCAGTGTTCATTGGATACCTGCTGGTGAAAGACCTTCTTGTCAGG
The DNA here is from genome assembly GCA_013399095.1 of Psophia crepitans. Classification (NCBI taxonomy): domain Eukaryota; kingdom Metazoa; phylum Chordata; class Aves; order Gruiformes; family Psophiidae; genus Psophia; species Psophia crepitans. The sequence goes on along the minus strand of VWZZ01004976.1, from coordinate 1,761,161 downwards.
CCCTAAGAGCAGGCGCAGAACTCCTATCTGAGCCATAGTTTAATGTCCAGATTCCTGTCCTTATCGCACTGTGGAATACACAAACACAGATACAGCGCTACCCAGTTCACACACACACAAACAAATGAAGAAATCGAGATGATTTACAGTCTGTGTTAAACTGAAAGCCGAGTGGCTTGAGAAAAGTGTCAGTAGGGACTGCGTGTTAAGCAGGATAAAGCTCCATTTGATCTCTCTGCTGGTGGAGCATTCAGCAATCTGACATCCTAGCTTGTGAGAGTAAAATCATTAGTCAGCAACTGCCTGTCACCTCTTTGGGCAATAATAAGCATCTTTTTCTGATATAAGCAGTTACCAGTAGTCTGAAAGATTGTATTTTTCAAACGCATAACTTTGGCACAATAATGTTGCTAGACAGGTTGACCCAATGCTTTCCAAAGGAAGTCCTGCACTGATTTCACTGAACTGAGGCTCAAACCCAATGTTTCCCTATATGAAAATGGGGACCCTTGTTGCTGCCAGTGACTGCTTGAACTATTACTTCTATCTCCTGGTTGACTTTATACAATATGGTGTCAACAGAACAAGCTAACTTTAACATTTTAATCAGGAAGTTGAAGTTAATAGGTATGGAGGCTACCTCTGCTCAGTCTTCTAGGTATGGTTCTCGCTTACTGAAAGGAATGATCTGTGGAGACTTCATCCCTTTTGCTTTTTCAGGCGGGTGTTAACTTTTCCAAACAGCTGTCTGCAATATGTGTGGCCCTGTATCTCATGAGAGACATTTTTGATACCCTCTGAGGTTAAGGTTTCAAAAATGTTATTGAAAAAATGTCCCTACTTAGAGTATTCTTACTTCTGCTAGTTATAAAAGGGGAAACCCATGCCCTGAGTTTGAAATCCACATGTTGCTGTCCATGTGGTTCACACATGTGTAAGATAGGCATGTTTTTATGAATCGTTTGTATATTCCGTAGCCAGACTCCTGTGTTTAAACAAATGTGGAAACAACACAATACAGCTGTATAAAGAATTTTTTTGTTCATAAGTAGGATCTATAGGTTTTTAAAGCTACACTTTCAGCAATAAAGAAATTGACCATAGTGCCTGAATGTACTTGATGCCTTGATAAAATCTTTCATTCTTTTGGTCTGGAAAGAAAAGACCTACGAACATTATAATGATGCCAACTTTGCATTACAAGAGTTAGTAATAGTCAAGGCTGAAGGTGCTATTCAGTACTAAGATATCAAAACAGGCCTGTCTACTTGGCAAGAAGATTGGATCTGGTGTTGTTTCCAAAATTAATAACATCTTATTAAATGAAATGCTTCAGACCTTGGAACAGTTGAACACTAAAAAGACTGAAAAATTAAATACAAAATGTATGGCATTTGCTGGCAGTTCCCTCCGAACATTTTTCTATCCCTTCCCCTTTCTTTTAGACCATGAAAGGAATAGCTTTGGATGGTTGCAATAGCATATGAGAAAGTGGCCTCATTCCTTGTACTGGATGATTTAAAATATTACTTCCTGAATTACTGTACTCTGAATCGTCCAAGAAGTAAAGACCTAAAAGCTGAACGCGTAACCGCTTGCCAAAGTAAAGTGCTGAATTTGGACAATATGAGTTTTAGGTGTCAGATGTAAGATGGTCTACGTGATAAATTGTCTGCTGTCCGCTTCACTACTAATTTGATGAAAATTAAAATTCTATATTGTCAGTACAAAGAAAATGAGCTGCTTTTTACTGGCATACCATTCAGTCTCATTCCTGGGTCTCAGACACAGTGCAGAACGGTGTTCTGCTCTCACTAGATGTACATGACTGTTTGGAAAAGAGTAATTTCTAGGCTTCTCAAAGGGCTACCACACACTACCTTCCAACAATGTCTCTGACTGCGTGGCAGACTGTTACTTTTCTCCTCTGCTGAATTCACGTCCGAGGCAAGTGTTGCACAAACATCCAGCATGTTCATCACCAGGTTTGGTATTCAGGACAAAATTTCATATTCCCTTCTCATCTTATCTTCCCACTGGAAAGATAGTACTGGGCTCATCCTCCTCTAGGGCTCTTCAAGAAAACTAATAAACAAGCATCTTGCACAGACATTATTATTTTTGTTCGAATGAGGTTTTAAAAATCTGGTTTGTAGCAGATTTAAAAAAAAAAGTAAAAGTGTTTTTTCCACAGAGTATGACTTCAACCCAAAATATACATGCCCACATGAGCCCAGTTAGTCAATTCCTGTCACTAAAATAATCAGTAGTTATTCTAGTTGATTGATGTTTAAACATTCTCTTATTAAAAATATCGGTTAATTAAGATGATCCTCTACTATCTATGGAAAGAAAAGAGAAGACTCCTCCCCCAAACAAGTAAGAACTAAAATAAACGAAGCCAAAACTAGAGTTTCCATTTACTTTCCACAAATTGAGCTTAAACAACATTAAGCATTTTTGTCTAAAATATAGTTACCCAATTCACTTGTGGAGAAGGCTGCCATTCCTAAACACTCCTGAGTGAGCATAGCACGGGGATTCATGCCTTGGAAAGTAGTCAGTTCTGAAATGGTCTAATAGGCACTCTTCGCTGAGTAAGGAAAAGCACTGCCTCACATACAATATTAGATACGCTCCGTGCTGATGTGCCATTTTTTAACCCCCAGCATTTTAAACTGTAGTTAATATGTACCAGGGCAAATAGATTCACAAGGGTTAGACACTGACTTTTTTATTTTTACTTTAAGTTAAACTGGCAAACTCAGTCTTTCAGAAGGAATTGCGCCTGACGCTTCTTCACCATAGCGTACGCCCTACAGCTCAGTGCAATTATCACTGACGGTTTTAGGAACTGGCTCTTAACTGAAGGCATGAACCTTCCCCATCCAATTGTGTAGGATTCAAATCTGTATTTAAATCATTCTAGAAAGAATAGTATCGCTGGTTTAGTGGAGGAATTCTAGCCTTGCATACGAATAATGTATTTTTCCATTCCATAGCTGCATTATGAAAAAAAGGAATGAGAGCAAAAAGGAATGGAGAAAATTTTAAGAGATTAACAATTTTAACATGTAGAAACCCTGTTTGAAGTGTTACTGATCTCCTTTTTTTTTTACTCTACTATAAAGATTTATGTCAGTTTAATTAAAAAAAAAAAAAAGAAAAACCAAAGCATATGATCATGTGATTTTAGAAATGTCCTGATTAAGTGGTTTGACTTTTGTGGATATTTTTTCAGGATTTCTTTGTTGGTTTTCTTTTGTTGGGTTTTTGTTGCTTTTTTTTGTGGTTTTGTTTTGTTGGGGCTTTTTTGGCTGAGATGTTGCCAAAGCTGATCTAGATTTTTAGTCATTAGGCAGCATTTCTGGTCTGTGTATTTATGTTGTATACTTTTGTTTTCATCCACTGTTATCCAGAAGATGAAGAAAGGTAAGATACTAACAGAGGCTAAAATGTGTCCTGACACTGATACCAAATGAGAATAAATGAGAGATTTCCCCAATTTTTCCCCAAAAGAAAGAAAATTTCTGATTTCTTCAGAGGAGACTAGGTCATAAAGGGTGAGGAAGAAGAGTTTGGTCCTGTGACAGAATCATCTTCTAACTTAGTTTAATTATGCTTTGCTAAACTTGCACTGCTGAAAAAAAACTGCTAGAAGGAAAAAGCATCACCCCGTTATTCACTATTCCCCTCTTTCATTTGTACTAAGAAAAGAAATTTGAAAACTCTGAGAGCTGGAAAAAAAAAATAAAATAAAGGCCTCTGTACATATTCACTTACAGCAAATTCACTGATGAGACAAACAATAAACTCAGTAAATGTAGTCATCGGGTCCAGCTTATAGATACCCTGCATTACTAAAGCAGTCAAAGCAGCCGGAGCTAATCACTTGCTCTGGCCTGAGGTCTATATAAACATCAGTAGAACAGTCTCATATAGATCTGAGGCTGGGACTGATTCAACAGAAAATTTAGTAAGAGACGTCTTGTTGGATTGCTGGCAGGATGCGCAGAGTCAATATTTGTAATAGTAATTAGTTCTGGAACTGAGACAAATGACTTGATACAGATGTTATGGCATTGTCCTTTAGGTCCTTCCTTTTGGAAGTAAATAGTTATGTTAATCTAATCTTGCATAAAGTCTCTTCCTCTCAGTCCTATACTTCTTTTATAAGGGAATTCATCTACTTTACCAGCTGCTCAGAGGACAGCTTCTTCCTAAGAAGTGAAGTATTCCTGCTAAAGACTATCAAAACTAACTGATTGTTAAAATGTAGTGGGAAGATTTAAAAAAACCCGAAAAGTACGCTGCAGACTAACATTGAAGAATGCATTTTGTCAGTCAGAACAAAACACATTTCAGATAAGTGCTAGCTAGACACGTTAGGAGGCCAGCTTCTTCCCTTTGGAAGCTTATTCTGAGACTTGGAGACTACAAAACCAGATGGAGGAAGTCAGTCATTTAGTCTGACCTCCAGCATAATGTAGACATAGGACTTTCGTAACCTATTTCTTACTCCAAAAAAGCATCTGATTTAGAAAACATTCTAGTCCTGATTTAAAATGGCCTGTGATGGGAATTCACTATAACCTTATTAAGCTGTCCTAGTGGCTAATCAGTCACTGTACAGAATTTGTCTAGCTCCGGAGCTCAGAAAGTTAAGCTGCTTATAATTTGATCTTTTTCAACCCTGAAGAATTACAACATTCATGTTGCCAGGCAAGTCACCCTTTTATATTATCCCTGACACAGAAACCTGTTGGGTTCCTGAGTGTTTCAGTATAAGGCAAAGATTTCAATTCTTTGCTTCACTTTTCGAGGTCTTTTCTGGATTCTTCATGGCTCCTCACTACTCGGTACAGAGTTGGACACCAGTTCCATAAGTAAATGTGCGGTGACTTTCCTTGTCGTGTTTATTAGTACCATGTTTCTTCATCTCACCTAATTAACTCTTTCAGCTGTAGCACAGCATTAGAGACACCTCCAGAGCCCAAGTATACCCAGCGTTACAACCTGCCAGACGTAGCCTGCTGGCTTGGCAGTGTTCACTTTGCATAGCTGGATGTCCTGCTCTTGGCCATACTGGAACTCAGATTTATAGCCATGCCTGTTTCACACAGCTGTCCAGGTGACTCCGTATCTGTCACCTGGTTTCCTAAGTGTTTGCCTTCTGTATCATCTTCAACTTTCTCATCAAATAAGCAGTCAGGGATAGAACTGCTCAAGCTTATTTCAGCTCTGTAGATCTAAGATTTGATTTTCCTTTTCTCATTTCTCTTTGGAGACCTATTCAGTTGCCCAGCTTCAGGCTATTTCATAAGGCTGTATAAATTTAGCAGAGTGCTCATTTCTTATTCCAAATGTCACTGGGTGTTAACCTAAAATGGCTTTCAAAAATCTTGCTATATTACACTGATGCTACTTTTATCAGCCAAACTTCTTGGTTTTTGTGTCTATCTTTAGAAGACAGCATTAGACTTAGTTTTTTCCTTTAACTAATTGACACTAATTAAACAATTTTCCTTTGCTTTTTATCTGTAACATATAATGCCAATTATTCAGACTTGTTTCTCCTGTGTCTTACTCACTATGTTTAAATATTGGCACAGAACTAGCTTCATCCATCTCCAAGTAATTTCTGAAAAGTGTCACAATTTCATGAAGATCTAGAGTTGTGCTGATGAGAGTTCATTTGCCTTTTCTTTTTTTAATTTTGTAGGAGGTTGCACTGCTAAAAAACGTTCAACTGCTGTTACTGCTATTCATCATGTTTCCTGTTTATTTCTGTAAGGAAGATTATTTTGCTTTCATGGAATGATAGTAGGTGTATCAAGCCCTAAGACAGCACTCTCCAGCTATAGCATTCTTGAACATTTAGTTATGGGCCAATTGTTTGTATCACTGACTTTATGTGTTCCTTTATTTCATACAAAACCCCCACATAACTGAAGACTAGACCTCAAAATAACACTATGTTTTAGGATCAATTCCACTTTTCAAATCAAAATATTGCCTCTTTTTTAAGAAGGAATTAATGACAGGTTTAATTGTATCACCTTAAGGGTTCAAAATTATTTTCTAGACATGCATACTCTCTTTTTCTGGAAAAAAGTACAGTTAGGGCTCAAACAGAGAACCACAGTAAAGACATTCCTCATCAGGCAATCCAGCTGACATTTAGTCTCACAAGATTTCTCTTTGGGTGCTTGAGAGCATGCTCAGTAAGATGGGAGCTGCACTGGTTTGTCAGCCTGTCGAGTCTATCGTAACCTGTGTGAGGGGCACAGGGTCTGTGGTGAACCCAGCGCTGCAGCTGTGGAAGAAATCCAGATGTGTGGAAAACCCCTGGGAGCAAGGGCTGCAGCGCCCCAGAGTCGCCAAGCCCCTTGTTTGAGGGCTGCAGGGTATTCAGCCCCAGGAGCAGAATTCCTCCCATTCTGCAACAACTGTGATTGTATAAACATACAGCAGGTCCTGAATAGGTTATTCAAGAGGTAAATACTCTTTTATAACTTATACTCCCACGCTTTCCCTTCAGGCTGGTGTTGATTTGGGTCAGAGTTCTGTGTGATAACAACAAAAAGAAACTTGGATGCTGTTTTGGAAATAGGATAGCCCATCTATTTCTCTAGGTACCTTTACTTTCAGATGTTTAATAATAACTTTAGTCCTCAGCAGGCATTCAGATTGCTTATCAACCTGCAACGAAACCAAGAAAAATAGAAATAAGAAAAATGAACAATTCAATAAGCTGTAGATAAAACTCACAACTAGACTTCTTTCCAAATGGATTCCATATGGTGAGTCAGATTCTGCTTTCCATTACATGATTATAAATCTGGTGTCACTCAGCTGATTTCGCTGGGGCAACTGCATTGAAAACAGGCAGCAGAATTTGGCCCAATGCGTAGAGATACAGCTTATCCTATTGCTGTTGATGTTCTTGCAATGCACCAATATACTTGCGAATATTTAGTTCTGTCGCCACATGTTAAGTGTTCTAAAGCCCTTATTTTGCGCTTGGTAGGGCAGCAATATTTGGGCAGCTAGAACACAGAGTTAAGGTGCTCCTGGAACTGGTTGTTTCCCTTGCTAAATAGCAACAGAATCTGCAATGAGCTGAGGATAAATGCCTTTTGCAAAGTGAGTGTGGGAGCCATTTGATAGTAATCAGGAAAACAAGAAGAAACTCTAAACCCCGATTTTTCTCTGTGCATGAGAAAAAGTTAAATAACTTCCTCCTCTTCTTCCAAAGCCCAGCAGCCATGTTCAAAAACCCAAATCGCATGCTTCTAATAGAAATCTCAGCATGGTTAAAAAAAAATTAATGAGCGTTCATTAGCTGAATGTGCTAGGGTTCAGACAGACAGCTGAGTTATAGCAACTTAATAAGTTACTGCCTGGCAGCAAAGCTGCAGTAACTGTTGGTTACTGGCCATATCTGTCTCCAGTCTGTCCCAGTTGTAAACTGATATAACATAGATTAAAAGTCAGTGAGTTTTAATCCTAGTCTTTCTGCTTATACCTTCATCAGTGTGAGAGCACTGGTGCTGCACTGCAACTGATTGGTGGTAACTCTGTAGATCTCTGGCCCTTCTGGTGGCCAAAACATAGCAGTCTTATGAATTTGATACTGTATCCAAGCTAATTGCCAATTACTGAGCTATGACTCAGTCCCTACAGAACTGGAATTAACTACCAAAACACTTTGACTGTTCCTCGTGAGTCAGATTCTGTGAATTTTTATTCACATAATTCATGTAACTAGTTCTGTTGAAGGCAGCGCAGGTATCTGGGACTACAAGCCCAGGTCCATGCACTAGCCAGTGAATCTGTTGAACCTGTACAGTCTCTTTCCCAGTGCACATGTAATTCTGTGTCTGTCAGGAGCAGTGCCACGCCAGCAGTAGGAGGCTTACCAAATGATTGCTGGGGGTTGGAAGATAACGCTGCATGGAGGCTGCAGAATGTTGGAATGGCTGACCTGAAGCATGGCAGAAGCTGCTGGTAACTGGTTTTTCCCCTGAAAGAAAAGCGAAAGCAAACTAGAAATCAAAAAGCAGTCCAAAAAGGTAGCAGGAAATGTCCCACTCTGGGGTTGCAGAGTGGTCCCTTTCAGTGAATGCTTTATTTCCTCAGCTTCTCCTTCTCATCCTGCCTGAGTCGAGGTTCCTCTTTGTTGTCCAGAGATCAAAGGGTGTACGATGTACAGACACTGATTTTAAACAAAGGAGCTTTAGAGAGTGTCTTCTTGCTTTGTAAGTTTAACTAGCTCTACAATGAAGAGTTTGTGTCTCTGCTAAAATGATTCATACTGAAATTCAAATGCGATTGAAGAAACTGAATTTGCAGTATCTGCTTAGACACAACTCCAGATGCCATTAAAAGAGACCAGATGTCAAGTATTTTCTGTTATATTCTAAAACAAGGGGCAATAAAAGTTTCTATTTGACTTTACTCATTTTAACCTAATGGTGAATCACAGTGCAGATATGCCCACATATTTTAGCAATATAATCATGACATAGGAGGCATGGATGCTCTACAGCCTCATGATAATATCAGCATGTTCAAGACAACGTTGAGGGAAATGATCTCCAGATTCTCTATCTTCATTGTTCTGGTCACAGATGAAGACTTGGCTTGACAGATACACAGGACTGAATTTTCCCACAGTTTCCATCAAAACAGAACAGGAACGTGGGGGGATGAGCAGAATCACTCTTGTTGCTTATTCCCTGTCACATATTTGATTTTGACAGGGCTAAGAACTTTATTTTTATGTTTATTGTGATTACTGAGAAAAGTACCAAAAGAAAAGCTCTGTGCTTGTACTTTATGCAAAAGTGAGCTTCAGGTTTACCTCTTGCTTATCTCTTAACATAGCTCCAGCCTCTGTGAAGCGCTGGAGAAAGTTCTTCATTTAAAACATATGATCCTTGGACAGGATTGCTGCCATGCTTTGAGCTGAATACTCTCTTGAAGATTCCTCTGGACCAGAGCCCAAATGAATTGACAGTGACATTCTGTCAGATGGTGCGAATCTGGTTCATCGGGGCAGTGCTGGGATACATGTCTCCTTTTGCAGGTTTTCCAGAAATTCCCAAGAATATTCCATTTCCATCAAAAAAATGTTTGTGAAGTGAAAGCGCACAGCACCACATTTGATAGCTTACCAGGAACGTGTTGAAAACATGTCTCTGGCCTGTCACCCTGTGGCGGGTGATTAAGATTCTGCTTTCGATGGGGTGGTTCCTCGATTTGCAGCTGGTACCAGGTGTGCGCCAGATAAACTTTAGGTGGAACTTTACTGATACCGTATATTTCTGAAGCAGATCAAACAGAAATTAGAGAACCTGCCAGTTTTGTAGGAAGAAATAAGCATTTCCAGAAAATGACATTTTCCATCTGTTTAATTTTTTTGTGGTATTTGGGCTTTTCTGTGGTTTTCTGGAGCTTGTTTTGTAGCACTACTGAGAAAGTTGGTGTTTCAGGCTTCCTGGGTTTCATGAAAACCTTTGTTTTGGCTTTGGTTTGAATGAGTTCATGCTCAGGAATTCCACGTTGAGGGTTAGGGTTCAAACCCCAAATCTCAAAGCAATTCTGTGTGAAAATGATTGAGCTTTAGGCTGTTTATTTGTTGGAACCAGGGAACTTTCACCCAACCATAGCCTCACCGAGGGCTCAGTTGAAACTTGAGCCTAGTTTTGCTAAAAAGCATCTCAATTTACTAGCTAGGTATATAAATGAACAGAACAGTTCTATCTGAACACTTCTCACTCACAGATAATTTTATCTCATAACACACCACCAAGGGATGAAAATATTTTCCCTGACTCATGTGGAGCTTGAAATGTTGGTCTGAGAGTAGATCAAGAGCGTGTTTGTATGTGTGGGCGCACACGGACAGAAACTTGCCCACGCACTGACCTGGCTGGCCAACGCAGGTTTGGGTCTGAAAGCCCTAAAGTTGATTTTTCAGAATGCTAGGGTTGTCCTAAGTGGGCAGGTGTTATTCAAATACAGTGCTGCAATGGTGTAGCTGTATGAGTGTTACCCAGGGTCTGGCTTGTGCCTCAGCATCTCAGAGGAGGATTTTGCCTGCCTGTCTATTCTTGTGTGGTGCCTCACAGAAAACAAATGGTGGGGCTGGGAGTCAGACGGAGGCGTGCTGTCCTGAGTTGGTGCCGTCCGACATTGCACCCGCCCGGCCATCCTGCCCTCCTCCTCCGTACCGCTCAGCTGCAGGAACCTCAAGTCTGAAACCTGAAACTCCTGGGCCAGACATTTTTGCGCAGACCTCGTCCTTCACAATCCATCCGTTTGGGGAAGGAATGAAAGCTCACAGGCTGCCTCCTCCTCAAAACATTTCAAACTTTCACTTATCTTCACTTAGGATAACTTGCCTGACTGGAGCGGGAGTCCAGGCAGTCCTAATTTGTCCATTTGGCAGAACACTTTGTAAGCAGTCAGCTTCTTATCTTTTGTGTGAGGAGTGGTGGGGGGGGGAGGAAATGACCTTATTGCGCTAGCAGGTCATGTCATAGGTCATCCTTTCATTCTCCTCACAATCAACTACATTTGCAATCAAAGAGACAGCACATTTTCCACTAGCAAAATGCTCCTTTCAAAAGCAATTGGAATGCTTAGTGTGCACCACGCTTGTCCCGGGTCCATGAATTTTTAAGGGGAGAAGAGAATGAGGAAAACTGAAAGATACAGTGGATTTTAATTTCCCTGTTTCACAGAGGGGTATAGTACTACACTGCACAACTAGATGCTTTTTCCTATCAAACCTTCAGTAATTTCCTCTTTTTTTATTTGTTTAATTTTTTCATTTCACAACTGTCAGAGCCGTCATGAAGAGTGGGGGTCAAGTTTGTTTGCTTTTTTCCTTGTAATTTAAGCATTCCGTCCTGTCAGGGTTCACTTTCCAGTGACCTCTGAATTCATCTAAAATTGCCCAAAAGAACCCAAGTGCATGCAAGTGTGGGAACTCATCTGTTTGTCATCTCCACCCGGAGCAGACCTGCAGCACAGCTTGCCATTGATTCTAAGTGGAAAGGGTGAGAGTGCCTGCGCTGGCAGCGAAGGCTCGCAGGCTCTCTGAAGTGTATAAAGTTTGGTTGTTAGGCTCCATGTTAACAAGAATCTGAAAGCAGCCATTTTTATGACCCAGAGTTTCTTAAAAGAGTAGTAGTTTTTGGTGCCTTCGTTTTTATGTGTTTGAACGGAGAAATCGCGCAGCTGGTTCCTGTAGAGCCACGGGGATCCCTGGGTACATTTGAAAATCTTAGGGTATGCTTTTGTTTTAGGAAATACACCTGCACTACCTGACACTGAGAATAGAGCAAGAGCAGAACTAGGAGAAGATGTGTCTCTTATTATTTTCTTCTGGAATTTTCTTTAAGCTTTTTTAAAACATGTGATTTTTTTTTATTTTTTTTTTTTGCTAGGTGAAGGCTTACATGTTTTTGTTCCTGTGGTCTGTGGGATTGGATGATATCAGTCTGTTTCTCTTGTAGCTGTTTAGCTAGCATGAATAGAAAAACTGTACTTTTTTCTTTTCTTTATTATCATTTATTAATGAACTGAGTGTGTATTTAGAACATTTGGGTCTCGTTTAGTCTGTTCATAAGTCTGTATATATGGTGAATTTATTAATGGAAAAATGGTAGAAATAAACTAAGTAGTAAAATCATCATATGTTAAACAGCTGGTTTAAATATGAATATAGTGTATATGTAGCATATAAAACCTTCAAAAAGAACTCCATGGAATGCTGGAATTCAGTTTTACTCCATTTAGTTTACAGTGTAGGTTTGCAGATATTATACAGAAGTTTTGAGGGAAATTAGGTAAGCACTGGACTTAGGGCAAATTATTTACAGCAAAATATTTATTTGATTAATTTAGTTCCTCTCCTGTACATGAATTACTTGCAAACAAATTTATATTTTATAAAAAGACTTTGCTATTCAAGTACAGCCAGGTCCATTGAAATCTCTGAATGTCTCACATGGACTGCAACAAGCTTTGAACCAGGGAGCCATCCAAGCTCTCCTAGAAGGTAGTAGGAGATGGACTACCTCCTTGGTGAGTATATCTCAGCCTCCGTATTTTTTGTAAACTATTTAATTACTGTTTAGTTCAGTGGTTTTTCTGATATTTTCAACTTCTGCTCCCCTAGCTTTCATCTAGTGAAGGTACGGCACTCTGTATTCAAGCCTATGGACAATTTCTTCTGGCTTTGTTACTTAACAGAGACTCCCAGAGTAGAAGTAGTGCACGGGCGTCTATGGCTTTGCAGATCACACAAGATTTAAAAAAACCCAAACCACGTTGCTGTAGAGTAATCTGCTATTCGTGAGAAATGAGCAGTCACTCAGTTACACAGACTTCACTTCTCAAATCCTCCCAAAATATTTTTTTGAAAACACTCTTAGTCCAAATACTGGTGCAAAGGCATATCTGCAACGCAGTAACAGGGTGTTTCTTTCTGGGAAGGAGAGAAAGAGAAAAAGGGAGAGAGAAAGAGAGAAAGAGAGAAAGAGAGAAAGGAAGAGAGAAAGAAAGAGAAAGAGAGAAAAAGAAAGAGACAGACAAAGAGAGAAAGAAAGAGAAAGAAAGACAGAGAGACTAAGAGAAAGAAAGAAAGAAAAGAAAGAAAAGAAAGAAAAGAAAGAAAGAAAGAAAAGAAAGAAAGGAAGAAAGGAAGAAAGGAAGAAAGGAAGAAAGAAAGAAAGAAAGAAAGAAAGAAAGAAAGAAAGAAAGAAAGAAAGAAAGAAAGAAAGAAAGAAAGAAAGAAAGAAAGAAAGAAAGAAAGAAAGAAAGAAAGAGAAAGAAAGAAAGAAAGAAAGAAAGAAAGAAAAAGATTTTCATGACTTTCACATGACTGTTCGGGAACAGTTCTACACACTGATCAGTCTCATAAAGCTCTGCCATATGCCTGTCAGTATTTCCTCATTTCCTTATTTTTTATGTATTGTTTTGTATGTTTGACAAACAAGCAATCAGATGATAAAAAAAATAGCCTTTGACCCTATTTTCAGACTGACAACTAGTAGTTTCGTATTTGTTTAGACAGATCCTGTAGGGCACAATCCTCCCTGGTGCTCATTACGCAGTGGACTGACATTTGCACCCACTTCGGAAAGCTTTAAGATCACTGATCCGTGCTAAGCCAGTACATTCCAGCAAACTCTTGTGCCAAGGGGCATTAGTTCTAACACACAGTGCCTTTCAGGGTAGGAAAGAAACGAAACTTGGTATCTAACATCAGTACATCTTCTTTGTCCTTGGCTATTGTTACAATAAACAGATTCAATTAACTTCTTAATTTCCTTGTCAAATTTTTAGATTTCTCAAAATCAAGGCATGCTAATAACAAGTTCAGTGAAATTCCCGTCTTTTTGCAACCTGTTCAGCTCCTCAATGTGTTTAGTTGAAACTGCAGCCACCGTGCACCTAAAGGTGGGATGCAAAATGGAGAAAGGGAACTGTGCAGCTTTTACTTCTGTAAAGGACCTGATTTATTAATTTATTCAACATTTGTTTCTTTGTTGGTTACCTAAGAAAATGTGAATAATATGCAGTGTTTTTCTGGAAAGCTTACTTGGTCTCAGTTGAATTTCCTTTCTATTTTCCAGATCCTCTGATTGATAGGCTAAAATTTCAACAGGTACCTTTTGGGGCATTTATCTTGAAAAGATATTGAAAAAAACCAATAGAAAAATACCTAACAGAATAGCTGATATTAAATTCTCCCTACAGACTGGCCTACAGTAGTTTAATTATTTATGTCTCTGATTCCAGTTCCACAAATGAACACTCAGCTGATTTCAGTCAGTGCGTAATAGAGAAAACCTGAAACAACAACTGAAAACAAATAGCTGGAAACAGAATGATCTGGGTACTCTTAGCTTTTTTTTTTGCACATTAGAAACAAATACCAAAAATACACCTACTCCCTATCTTGTACCTCAGCATCATTTTTTAATTGTAAACTTTGCTTAACTGCAGTACATGTAGCTTCCTGGAGTAGTTTGTGTGTGACATGACACAAACTTACTGATCTGATTGATGTTCAGCAGGAATGGTACACAACAACATGAGATTACTTTATTTTATAGTTAATTATGCAATTTCTTTCATTAGGTTGCCTAATTATTGCTCTTATAAAACTTGTTCATCTTTACTGGAAATTGTCCTAAAGCTAAAGACAAACCTAAATCTACACTGTTGTCACTTAGATTCTTTTTTCTTTCTTTTTTTCAGTGCCTAAAACTTGGAGCAGAACTTCACTTTACAGTTTTGGCAGCAGTAGTCAGAGAAGAAAGATTGCTACTGGTTTCCAACAAAAGCATTTATACAACGCAATATGATGTTTTCCTTCCCACCTCTTCCCCTTTTTTTTTAAATTTCCAACTGCATGGTATATCTAGTTTGTAAACCACTGCTATCCCCAAAACCTTTTCTGCAGAAGTGATCATTCCGTGTTCTGAATTTGTGCAAATGATTATTCCTGACTGTTTAGAGCCCTGCCATTGTGCATATTAAATTGCATCCTACTCCTTTTTTTTTTCCCCAGGATTGCATCCTCCTGCTATGTTTTCAGACCGTTTGACTGCTTCCTCTGTCATTCTGAAGCCCAGTCTTCTTCAAGGTGCCTGCAGCCCCTTTAAGCTTTCCTATTGCTTGAAAATGTAAGAAGAAATTTTATTAATGAATAATATTAAACTGGCCTGTGAGGGATGCCTAGGAAATGCCATGTTATACAGCCTTGTAGCCTGACAATGAGCCATTGCTCATTTCTTTTTAGGTTTGCATTTTCTGAAATTCTGCACAGTAGTTTTGAATCCAATAGGCATCTGTCTTGGATCAAATATTATTTTGTTTCCCTAATTTGCTTATGATAATGTCACCTGAGACAATATAAAAAAAAACTTTTTGAAGCTGAGATACAGCATCTTATGCCGCTTTTCTGCCCACAAAAATCTCTTGCCTCACTAGAGTGGGACATAAGAATTGTTTGACATGAATTGTTCTTGACTGATTCATGTTGGCAGCTAGATACAAAGCTGAGCTCTATAGCAGTTTTATGGGAAAAAAAAGGTATTTTGCACACACAGAGGAACTATTATCTCCTGTGAGTGTTCCTGAAACTCTCATTAATTGCAGTAACAATCACACTGTTAGTGTTGCCAGCTCTCAGGATTTTATCACGAGTCTCACAAGTAAATCCATAGTTCCTGTACTCAAATGATTATCTGGGAATTAGTTTCTTTTTTTGTAAGATTGCATTTCTAGCTTTACAAGCAGACAAGTACTTGATAATGTGACCTGACATGGACTTCCAAGGCAGGAGACAAATAGTGAGAAGTCAAGGTTGACTAAGTGATTTTAAAATCTCATGATTTTGGGGGACCTGAGATGTTTCCGAGCATGAGACCTGGGAAGGCTGACATGACATGCATCAATTCAAAAGGCAATGCTACAGAAAGCTATATCCTCCCTTCTTAGCAGTCTGCAGGAAGAAAATATTCCGACGAGACACTTAGAAAGTCAGGAAGATGAACTATTGTAGCAAAACCATTATACCAAAGTGCAATTCATTCAAAAATGTAGAGCTGCTAGCAAGGTAAAGTCAATAATCACTCCTCTGATCCACTCTGATTTATTTTTCTAGTTTGTTCTGGGTTATTTCTGTTGTAAATAACATAAAAATATATGAATAACAGAGTCCAGAAAAGAGAAAAATTAACAGCATTTTTATCTGCTCAAAGCAGGCTACTGCTTTGTTAGGCATTTGCAGGTAGTTGCTTTTCATAACCCTTGTATGTCATCCGTTTTAATCAAGGGATCCCAGGACCCCAGACTACAACCGGTACCTTGAAACACCTCATATCCCAGTTAAACATGTAAATGAATGTTAGATTTTGCAAAAAGTTTCAATACCCAACAACCCAAACTACCGAAAGCCTGGCAGGTATTTGGGGACCTAAATGGTCACTCAGCACTCCAGAAAACCCGGCCCTAAATTAGTTTGTCTTGTGGTTTGTGGGAGTCTGTCACACAGCAGGAGGGGAGAGAAAGGTATGTTAAAAGGGAGACAAGTGTGCTGCAACGCCACGGAAATTGGAAGGGGAGGGAGCGAGTGGCAAGAAAGGAGGAACCGGAGCACCTGAAACAAACTCTGAAACTGTGGGTTTCAAGCACCCGTTGCCCTTATGTCCCTCATTTTCCCATCCGTTCTGTCATGCTGTCTGAGACCAGCTTTGCGCAAGTTAGAAATGGGTCTGTGTAAGCTATAGCCCGGCCCGGGGCAAGCTTTGTGCTGCTGCAGCCAGCTCGGGGAGCGCTGCAGGGAGGGAGGCGGGGAAAGGGGGTCCCCTTGCTTTGCTTTGCAGAGCTGCCTTCCTGTGGGTTTCAAGGCTCAGATGTTGAAATTCAGCTGCCAAACACTTTGATTTTCAAATACAAACCACCGCTAGGCTTGTAGATACTTCCATACTGTAGAAGAGGCTGGGTATGCGTCTGCCTACATCCCTGGCCACAGGCATAATAAAGATGTTATGGGCATAAACGGGGACAGAACCTGCTATGACATATATTTTACCATTCTTCTCCTCCCCAAAGATACTGAACTACTCATCTAATATACTTGAGAACTGGGGGGGTTGGGGTGTGTGGTTTTTTTTTTTAGCATCCATCTCCAAGCACAGTAATATCAGCGTACTACAGAGGTTAATCAGGTAAGCACAGCGAGGTTCACAAAGGTCTTTGTGAAACTTTTGTTCTTAGTTTCCTGTATATATAGTGTTGTACTTTGTGTATACTTGTGCTGTGGGGTCCTTTCCTTTTTTTTTTTTTCCCCCTCTGATAAAATATTAACCAAGAAGGCTCTCAAGGTGCTCAAAGTCCGTATTCATTTGCTGTCTGGAAACATACCCACAGCCAAGCACCTTTGATTGGGAACACTATCTCATGCAGCTTTTGTCAGCTGGGTTAAGCAGAAAAGCGCAGCTGTCTTACAAGGATCTGCATAAAGATATACTTGCTCATGGTTTAGGAGAGAAGATTTAGTAACACTAGACTGCAGTGAATTTTCATGTAAGCAGGCTATATTGCTCTGAGATAGCGTGGTGGCACCATAAACCAGGAGATCTGAGTCCTGGCTAGTTTATGCTTTGTAGATGTTGAAATAATTATTTTACTCTGCTTCATCTTTCCTATTTGGGGTTAAATTGTTCAATATCCCTGTGCAGATGTGTAAGGAGGGTACTAAGGACTACTGCATTCAAAGAAATGTTACTCAGATAATAGGCAAGGATTTTTTGAAGGAACCCAGTCTGGTTCCTCCACACCATTGAGCATAGCTGGCTGAGCGTGCTGGAGGCCCTTAGGGCAAAATAGGATGCTGCAGGCTGTGAGTGTCACTGGAAATGGGGTTGAGAAGGGAGGAAATGCTGGTCTTCAGCATTGCATCTGGGATCTAGAGAATCACAGAATCCCTCAAGTTGGAAAGGACCTCCAAGATCATCAAGTCCATCAAGTCCAACTGTCAACCTAACACCACCATGCCTACTATACCATGTCCTAGAATGCCACATCTACACGTTTTTTGAATGTCTCCAGGGACGGCGATTCAACCACCTCTCTGGGCAGTCTGTTCCAACACCTCACTACTCTTTCTGTGAAGAAGTTTTTCCTAATATCCAACCTAAACCTCCTCTCGTCCTATCGCTTGTTGCTTGGGAGAAGAGACCGACACCCTACTCACTACCAGAGAACCAGAGCTCCCAGGTTTTCACAGGAATTTGGGGGATGGTAGAAAATTTTAGTAGTCTAGAACAGCAGACTTGAGAGCATCCTTGTCAGAGCGGGAATCCAGAATTACACTAATAACCGGGTCTCTTTCTCACAAGAATCAGTGAAGTTCAGACCATGAGATGTCTTCCCTACAAACCTTAGATTCATCTTATTACATTTATCCATACAGCCTAGTTATAGTCCTAGGTAGCCTGTATTATTTTACATCAACAAAAAGAACTTTAAGATGGCCTTAAAGTATGCCATAATGATGCATTTTATGTCTTTATTCATAGGTCCCTGTGCATGAAGTTTTATTTTACTGTATTTAGTAATATATGGTAGATATAAAGAGTCAAGAGACACTGCAGATCTCAGTGGTTCATTAGTCCTGCACTTTATTGTATTTTAAAACTTCTCCTTCTCCAGACCACAAAATCTCTTCGTCCTGTATCGTGTGTATTAGGTGTGAATCCACAGAGGAAACTTTTAAATGTTGCTGCTCCAGAAATAATGATTCCTCTATATCTCTTCTGGTATAATTTATTATTCTAGAGGAACTTCCCTGTGTAAATGCCAGCCCTGCATACAGTCACTTTTATTCAGAAGCCAGTGCTTGTACGTGAGTAATTTTGGCTCAGCTATGAGGGCATAGTTAATGAAATAGTTTCAGAAATAGTCATGTGCTCTGTTTCCTATTGTAAAGGCACATCTCCCTCATTAGTAGGTACAGGAGACTATTACCAGAAATCCCAGGGCATTTTCAGAAAATCCTTAATGAAGAAATCTAGATGAGCATTTGCTCCTGAGCTAATACACATGAAATGTCACCAAAAAAGGAATTATAACAAGCAATCCTCAAAAAAAGCGGAAAAATGTCGCTAAGGGCTTGGTGCCATTCCTCTCAGAGGGAGGCCTTCCCTCGCCTAGTGGAAGGGGGCCAGATACTGAGTTGGGAAGAAAAGAATATGAAATAATATTTTTCCTAGCATGGTTCCAGTACCTGGATGACAATCTGATGGCTTGAATGGGAGTTAATCCAGTATTTTAACTGAACTGACTTTTCTGATGGCTTGGATGTGAGTTAATCCAGGTTTTTAACTAGACTGAATTTTTTTTTAATAGAAAAAGTAAAGAGATTTGTTTGCCAGCAGGGGACAAATTTTTATGCTGTCAAATTAAGCTGCTCCTCACACCCAGTTTTCATTTGAGTCTACACCACCAATTTAGTCTTGATGAGATGGGCCCATAAATCTCAGCCAGAAGAATTATATGACCCATTCATTTTCCTTTTGCTGCAGCCACCGGCATCCTCCACTATACTATTCTAGTGGTAGAAACTTGTGAACCACTGCAGCGACAAAGTACTCCGGTCATTCTAAGCCTTACCCTGCCCAAGGGCTGAGGTACCAGAGCCCTGACTACCCGTGGAAGCCTGTGACTTAATCAGCTCTTACCCTCTCTGAGGTTAAAATGATGAGGCACTGACAGGCTGCAAACAGGTTGCTGGGGCTTCCAACGCTGCCTATCCTCTCGTGGTGTTGAAATGCCAGCATGCTATGACACCTCCCAGGAGAGCACTGCTTCTGCTGGGTGACAGCTCACCCAGAAACCTCACCCTTGTCCTCCCAAGCCAGCCAGTTGCTCTTCTGTGCCTCTTTAGTCCATGGCATCTCTTTGTGGACCTGCTTACAGCCCTGAAAAATATTCTCACTGGCTTGTGTACAGCTGATTGGTAAAGCAGATCTGGCCATGAAAGGCAAAAAAGAGCCTTGTGTGAGCAGCGGTCCTGTAAGCAGAGGTTGCTCATATTGGTTGCAGCTGCAGGACCAGTCCCTGGAGCATTAAAATGGAGCCAGGAGGAACCCCTACTCTTTGCTTGCAAGGTCCGTGCTTTAATAGAATTATCAAATAACAGGCTGAACACAGAAGTGCGTGACGCTGTCAGAATAGGAGGGTCTGGAGAGGGTTTTCTCCACCTGAAAAAGTTTTATATCCCTCATTTGGGTTAGAGCAGTTGCCTTACTACCCTCCAAGGTGCCGCACATTTTATACCCAAGCAGCGCACCCGAATTCATATGCCCAGGTAGGCTTCCATCTTATTTTTCAGAGCTGTAAAGTTCAATGTTCACGAGCACTGGGTTAAACCATAACTTCCTCAGAAGTTATTTACCAGTTCCTTGTTGCTATGTGACTTTCAGTAAACTGCAAGTCCACGGTTCCATCTTTCAACACCAAGGAACAGTTACTGCTGGACTTGGGAGACATTTATCAAGGACATGACTGCTGGTGTACTACAAAGGGCTGTTGAATGCCTCTAGGAACTGTCTTTCAACCTGTTGCTATAAATTTTGTACTGTAGAATTGGCAGACTCTAACAGTTTTTCGTAACCAAGCTGCAAAAAGAAGCCCTGACCTCAAAGGACCTAAATATTTTAAAGAAAGAAGCTGTCCAGTGGTTTGGGTGTTAGGCTGAAACATAGAAACAAAATATTGAATCTATCAGATATATAGTGAGATGCATTGTCTCTTTTTTCATAAAAAATTCAATCTATGATTATAATTGTTTAGACATTTTTTAATTTAGTGATGGAGCTTTGTGCCTACGGAGCCAAATGCATAATCGCATTGCGCATGGCTCAGCGTCAGCGCATGGTTTTCTTCCGAACGATGAGACGAAAGTGCGTTCAGCTCCATGGCTTTCGTTATGTTCAGTACACTTGTGTTCCAGACTAGGAACTGTATTAAAGACACAGCTGCACCCCTGGGAACGGCTGAAGCCCACCTGGCACAGGGGCTGCTTGTACCCCCCCCCTTTTACCACACAAACAATCTGGATGCAGGAGAGGAAGCTCGAAATCAGTGACACAGAGCGGGTGCGAATGCCAACATCTTAGACACAGGGAGTCGTAAAGACCCCTCCTGGGAATTCATGGTCAGGCAGGGGTCTGAACCCGCAAAGTACAGGCACAGGTTTGCCTTTGCAGCACACTACAGATGCCAGTGGAAGATCTGGGACACGGTGAGACAACCTGGTGCGTGTATCAGTGTTCAAAGCCATTTGAATGCTACATAGGTAGTGATTTGTGACCAAGAAAAGCAGAGGTATGCCAATTCCTCTTCAACCATCCTCTCTCTCACCCTGCCCCACCACCCCACAGAATACTGCAGAGGGCGTTTCTGCTGTTCTGTTGATGTTCTTGCATGGAGCTTGAATGATCTATACAGCTGGGAAGGGAGCATTGCAATGAATTCCCATTTTATAGTTGTACTGGGAACAGGAGAGCTGGTTCACTTTTTATATACGGAGTAACTGGCCAGACAGGGCAGACTGATGATATAAAGAGTGATAATGGGGAGAGAGACAGCATCTGGAGATGACAGCACCTGGAGACAAAGGAAAGTCATGGGTAGCTATACGAGAAAAGGAGAGAGAGAGAAAATCAGTAGGGAATAAAATGCAAGGAGTCTTAGTGGAAAGAGAAATGATGAGAAGAAAGAACAAAACAGCAAAGAAACTGATAAAGGATGCAGAGAAAAAAAAAAGAGTATGTGAAAAGTGAGGGATAAAAAAAGAATATTTCACATCTGCTCATGGGGTTCAGATGACAGTTCCTGTTTAAATTCATGGTCCATGTGTGAACACGCAGGTTCCCTAGGTGACTTTGAAAATCTTAGCCAGGAAATCCAGCCAGCCAGAAACAGTACCTCAGACAGGAAGCGTTACCTCTAGAAAAGCCAGTTCAGGAGCTGAATCACATCAACTGGCCAATTTTATTTTATTTTTTTAATGGAAAAAAATGAGGTTAGGAAAAGAGAAATGGCTGCTGCTTGTCTAATAAGGGCATTTCAGACTGTGTACCTGCTCTAATATTTTCCACTGGAGGAATACAGAGCCTTTCCTCATTTCCCGTCACCTTTTGGGACTTGTATTCTCAGCTTCTTCTCTTGGCATCTCCTTCTGCTCACTTTTGTTTTTCTTCTCTGCCTCCATTGCACAGAGAAAGAAAGGTGGGCGCTGGGTGCTGGGCAGGAGCATGTCAGATGCAGTGTCCAGCGCTGTTGTGACACCCGTCTGAGGAGGGTGGCGATTAGCGGTGGCCCTGGAGGCACAGGAAAGGTAGCTCCTGCAGACAGGTCTGCTCCCTGCACTGGCTGTCTGCATCTCTCCCCCAGTTTGGAATCAGTGCTCACCATCAGGTTTATAAGATGCTAACACAGGGCAGTTTTTCAACTGCTACTTAGCATAACCTCTCCTTCGCTTAATAATATAATTCCCATCTAGCTTAAGGTAATACTCTGGTTTGTGAATTTTCACAGCTACACTTCTACTTCTTCTGCTCGATACGTGTAAATGAGGAGTAGGACAGGTGATGGATTGCAAATTTACCAAAAAGAACAACCAACAAAGTTCATCAGCTGGAGCTTTGAAGACAGCATATTTAACGCACGTGGCTAAAATCAAACATGCACTAGCTGGTGTTTGAAATCACACTGTTTTCATCACAATGCAGTTCTGGAGGTGCTCTTCATTCCTGCTTTGCTGGCTTGCACATTATAATTTAATCCCAAAATCCAGAATTTGGCACTCTTTCCACACAGTAAGTGGAAATCTGCTTCTTTGTGTTTCCCTAATTTGTATTATTTATAATAGCAAAAAGTCCTCCGAGCTGGCGGTGGAAGTCAAATGACAGACACTTCACCTATTATGCCATGTTTTTAATCAATTAGCTTGCTGCCTATTCCAGATGAAACCAGTGTTTGTATTGGCCAGAACCTTGGCTGTGCCTGAAGAAGTATTTTAGTGAAATAGGCATTAGGAAAGCTTTGGAATATTAAGCCAAAAATAGATTTCTGTGCTTAAGTAAAATACTCTCCTTAACCTGTTGCATACATAGTGTGCTATTAAACTGTTATTTCAAAGACCGCCCTATTTTCAGACTTTCAGCATCTGTAAAAAAATTAATAATGTTGAAGAGGGAATTAATATTTTCAGGCTTTTAAAAAGCCCATTGTGTAAGTCGCCAGCTCTTACAATAGGCATCTGTCTGAAAAATATTCCTCCAACTTCCACATGAAGTGGTGCTGTGTTCATTAAACACCCTGCTTTTGTAGTCCCTTCTGCTCAAAGATAAAACGCTTCTGCAGAGCCTTCCAAGGTAGCTTTGTGAAATCCCATGTATTTCTGCCTTGAGGAGAGCCTACCTGGATGCTCACAAGCTACAACAGACACGGCGTTTATTGACGGCTGTGTCAAGAGCTGAGCAAATTTATTTCACATGAGTGAATTTTTCAGATGAGATGAAGGATGGGAAGTGGATTGTCTTCCAGGCAATAACTCATGCTACATATCCACACGAGTTTTACAGAACTAGGCTAAGGCACTGCTGGGTATGTTAGGATTGCAGACGCCTTTTGTGTTTTCTTTCCTTTTTAGGACATACTAGAGCTGTATAATTAAATGGAGATTATTTGCAACATTATTTAGCAGTCATTATGGAGTCATTAGGGTTCTGCTTGGGCAAGAAGATAAGTCCCCTTCCTCTCTCACACTTAATGCTTCTATCAACAGCTTAGAAAAGTGGTTCACAATGAATTGCTACTTAAGTAGTCCCTATCTTCCTCTGCAATCTCCCTCCTGTTGTTCTTCCCTGTGGGCTACCTCAGAGGGTCAGTGCTGCTGAGCTTGCCTGATGTAATGCAGACTTTCCGATAGCTTTTGGCACTTCCCAACTGCTCCTGTGAGAAAAAAGGGAAAAGGAGGGGGGGAAGGGACTCAGAAGCAGGGACTGACAGGGGATGGAGAGTCATTGCTGATCCAGTGATGTCTGTCTTGTACTTTGTTCTGTAGGTAGCAGACTGCGCCGTGTCGAGTCGCTCTTGGTAGGCTCCTCAGACACGGCAGCGCTCTCCTTCCTCCTCCGCAGCAGCAGATGCTTCGGACCGTGACATTGCACAAATCTCTTGGGGGCTGCTCTGTGAAGAAGGTGATGCCACCTAACTGCTTCCCAGGCTCTGTGGCTCTCCAGTGGCTGCTCTAACACTGGAGTTTTGAGGGCTGGATTCCCTCCATACCACGCGGTGGAAGTGGGCATATAGTCTGGTGTCATTACATAGCAGTTAATAATTCTGCAAGTGCGTGTGTGTGTGTACGTACGCTAGAGCTGGCCGGAAAAGGAAACGTCTGTTTTGTCGGAAATTCCAGGTTGTCAACATTTCATTTTGTTCTGGGCTGGAACGAAACATCAACATTTCCAAATACCTGGCAAAACGAGACAGTCCGCGCCGGTGCCTGCCTCCCTGCTGGTCAGCCCCTGGAGCTGCTGGCCAGCAGGCAGCACCCCGGCACCCGCGCCCCGGGCTGCGGGCACGCCGCGAAGGGGCAGAGGGCTGCCAGCCCGCCGGGCTGCGCCGGGAGTTTCCACAGAAAGTTTAATGAAACCAGCATGCCGCTTCTGACAGGCAAACAGCCCTGTATTTTCAAAGCAGATCATTTACTGTATTTTGCTTCCCTATGCTTTCATTTGAAATTTTGTTTTAAACAAAGTGAGCCAAACGTTCCTTCCTTTTCGGTGGGTAACCTGATAAATTCCTAACCCGGGAGGCCCAAGAAATGCACTGACGGAGAGGGAGAAGGAAGACCCTGCAAGTAAGCACAAAAGAAGTAGCAGTGTTTTCTTCTCTACATGGACAAAACCCTCTTTCAGGGTCGTGTGTCCTCAACCGAAGCATGTGGCAAAGAAAGCACCTGCAGTTCCTGTGAGAAGTCCTTTAAAATAGGAAAACAAAAAAGTAGGAGTTTTAATTATGACTTTTTTTTTCATACTGGAGCATAACTGAGGATTTAATTTTATAGGCTCAATTGCTGAACACTCCAGCCCTTTCTGTTTAATGCACATCGTTACAGAGGTAAGGGGTAAGAAGTGCGTTACACAAGTGCAGAGCCAGCATGGGCTAATCCTGCGAGGTGCTGAGCATTGGCAGGTAGCAGGAGCCAGGGCTTACCCATCAGAGAGGGAGGAACAGGTTTCCACCTTAAACCAGTAATCACGACATTCATTCTTACTGTGCCTGTCTAAACCGAGGTCCCGGGTCCAGTCGCACACCCTGGCCACTGCTGAATTTTGTGTCGGGACGCAACATGCTCTCCCTCATCCCAGCCACGTCCTCCCCGTGTCCCCTGGGCACCAGGTCCCTGTCTCTCCGGCACAGGACCCAGCCACCGATGCTAATGGGAACTTTGCTGGTAATTCCAGCGGTACCAGGACTTTGTCAGAGAATTTTTCAGTCAGCTTTCATGGCGGCAGGATTAGACCACAGAGTTAACAGAAGATGAGAGGATGAGAGGGCAAGTGTTCTGAGACATTAGCAAAGCAGTAGACATGACTGCAGAGTATGCATCACAAAATACACTTTTTTTCCCTAGAAATAAAGCCCTTCCTCTGTTTTTAAAAGCTTTTTCTTCTCTTTCTCCCCCCCCCCAAATGAAAGCAATGCTATACCTCTCATTAAGCTGTTGGACATGTCCTTCTAAGTAGATGTGTATATGCTCTTGCAGACACCTGCCTGAAGTTTTATGTCCTTTATACCTCAGAGATACTTAACAGATAAACAGTGACAAAGCTCTGAGACAGATATGTGTGTGTATATACATATATATACAGAAAGATGACATTAAATTTGAATAGGAACCTACCACAGACCTTTGATTTTAAGAGGAAAGTTAAGATGAAGAAGCGAGACACCTGACATGCAGAGCCAGTAACTTCTCAATATGTTTTAAATCCTGCAGCCCATCCTGTGCGACAGTTGGTCCCACTGAGCATGGTCAGGTCTGGTCAGAATTGCAAATGGGGCTCACCCTGGCAACGTTATTTTGGAAACAGGGGCTGGGTGAGTGGCAGGCAGGGCACACAAAGCCCCAGGAAGGCACGTGTGAAGGCCTGAGCAGAAGTGGCAGAATTTCATAGTCATTACTGCAAACTCCTTCACTATTATGCATGAGTAGTGACAGGCTTGCATTGTTAATCAGAGTAATTAGGATTTAGTTGAGGCATGACAATAACCTGTGCCTCATAAAGGCCTGAAGGCGATCCATTTTCTCCCCTTCTCCTAGGAGTCTCCCATTGTGATTCGCAGATAGCCCAGCGGGAATGCAATCAGGAGATCTCCAGTGAGTCGGTGTCCCTAAATCTTCAGGCTTGACAGGTTGAAGTCTGACAAGCTATTAGAAAAAGCTACTGATCATTAGGCTGTCTAAAATGGACTTAGCTTGTTTCTGTCCGTATGCATTGATTTATCTGCAGAGTGATATTGTTTGAAGCTTAGGTTACTATGCGGCCACCAGCTGCCATAGTTTGTATGGCAAAACGACAAAGCGTGGCTCTGGCTAAACATGCAGGTCTTTGTCTTTGCCGTTTCATTGCTTTTGATTCATCCTATAGTAACAAAATGACGGTTCTATATTGTTGTGAGAAACAAACCCAGAAATAGACTGAATGGTTTAAAGCAATTTTTGGTTGCCCCAGACCCTAGGATCTCTGATAAACACAGAAGGACGGTGTCAGCTTGCCCACGATAATTTCAGAGCAGTGGTTTCTAGGTCAACGGCTGGGGGCTATGCACTTCGCTTCACAGAGTTCAGAGGTAGGCTTATTACAAAATCTCTGATAAAACTCTCCTTTATGCATGTCTTTTCCTCTTCTAAGCAATGTTTTAATTAAAAAAGGAATTAATTTTAAATTTAATTTAAAATAAACTGGTTAGGTCCATAATACATTATTTGAGTTGTGAGATTTACTTCAGAGTTACTCTTATACTCTACTCGAGCTTTCACACACACACAAAAAATCACATCAGATTGGAAAATTTCTCAACAGACATTTTTCTTGAACAGGGTTGCATTCGTATTTGTCATTTACAATGACATCTGTTTTTCCAGTCTTCCCATCTTATTTCTTCCATTTTTAAAAAATTACTGGCTTTCTTACAGGATTCAAATCTCAAAGTGGAAAATAACGAACAAATTCAGCTCTTCTTTCCCATGAATATTGTCATCCTACAGTCTTGAAAAAACCCAAAGAAACAACAACTACTTTTCACCATTATGCCTGTCAGACATATATGCATAAGCATCCATGTATTTGTATACACTTGCATATACATATAGTATGTATGTGGTATACTATCTACATCAATTCTCCTCTTTGTGAAAGACAAACATGACCTCTAAAAAGGCATAAGAATGTTATTTAAAGCAGATAGAGACACGGAGAAGTAGCTTCATAAGTCCTTGTTTACACTTAGAAATATTAAAGAAATTTGGCATGGCACAAGAGTGGTCATATTCCTGCACAAACGACAGCAGTCAAGTCCCAAGTTTTATGCAAACATGACATTCTTTGTACTGCATTCTTCTTTTCAGTAGCTTTGTTAACAACACGCACGTCCCTTACATTTACATTGTGTTGTATTTCCATTTATGACTTCAAGAAGATCCACCTATATCTTGCTAAGAGAGAGAGCACAAAAACTCCATGAGGTTTTGCAAAGGCTCTGCGCAGAGGCTGAAGCTGCAGTTAGAATCTGTGGTGGCTTAATTTGTAGTCTTCACACACAGATTTGCTGGAGGAGGTTTACTGTACTGCATCTTGCACGAAAGGTGAAATGTATGCAACCAAACTGATGTTTCTGTTTAGCCAGGCATCAGAATCTAATTATGTCTCAAGTTTTTTTTGCAAAGATAATGTTAAATCCTTTAGTAGAGGACAAAGAATTCAATATGGTACTTTGTTCATAAATTATTTTCTAGAATTTAATATAACAGAAATCTACATTAATGTACTTTCAGGAACAACCAAAAATATTCTCTTTGAATTCTTACAGCATGCCTATCTCTGTGGTATGTCAATATATAATGCTAGGTTCTACATCTCCCCCAGTGACATCATGGATGATGTCAATGTAGATCTGCACAAATTTATGAAACAAACACTGGTGAAACATTAGCCTCTGATTTAGTATGTGAGTCAGATGGAGAAGGTTTTTCATGACAGCGTTCCTTAGGCCCTTTCATTATTTTGTTTTGTTGCCTGATTTCTATGTTTAGTGAACATTTGAAATGCAGTTCAGAGACTTTTGGGTTCATTAGTAACATACAAGTCTCCACCAAAATACTGCTGAAAAATAGTTATTTGGGGAACCGTATAAAAATGAGGAAGGCTTTTAAGGGAGAATTGGAAATAGCAGTTAAAAGAGTAAAATATTTACAAGTAGCATGCATATTTTTAAAAGAATAAATGTATGTCAGTCATCAATAGCATTGATAAAAATGGACTCTGAATGAGCCAGAGCCAGAAGCAGCCGGCATAGTTAAACATCAGTGTAATAGACACCATTCACAATGAAAAGACATCTTCCAAAATATGGAAGCTGTGTCCAAAGAAAGAAAACAGAGGAAGAATATAATCCTCAGCAAAATAAATGTTAAACCACAGAAAAGCAAGCCAAAAATATTAGTGGAAGCAACTGGTAGAAGTAATGAGAGCTAGCAGTAAAGCCTTTTGGATATACATCAGAAGCAGCCCAGTTGGACAGTTAGCAGGATGAGAAGAAGCAGCAAAGGAAGATAAAGACATTATGGAACAGCTAAATGAATTATTTGCACTGGTTCCCACTGTAAATGAGGTGGGAGTCTTTCACACTGGGGTCATTCTTTACACAGAATCTGTGCAAACTCCCAGGTTGGAGTGTTGGAGATTTGAGAGCAAAGCAGTACCCCAACAAATCAGTAACAATAGATGGTATTCATACAGGAGGTTTAGAAGAATTCAGATATGAAATTGTCAGTCAATCAACTGTCATTTGATCAAATCAGCACGAGTGTCGGGATAACATGAAAGGTATAGATAATGGGAGCAAGAATAATCAGAAGAGTTTTTTACAAAGGAGTCTAAAAAGATAATGTCCTTCTGCTTGCAAAAATGATGACCGAAAGGGTAGGGTGGTGAAAATATCTAAAATTATGAAGATATGAAACTTTTGCAACAATAGGGGAACTAAGGACCATCTTATTAGACAACAGAAAAAAGGAAGAGAACAACAGAGAAAGGAAGTGATGTGTGATCACCACATGATTAAATTGTGGATGCTGTGAGGGAAAAACAGCTGAAGTTTTTTCCCCTGAAATTACTGGATTAGAGAAATTCACGAAGATCAGATGCTTTGTTGGGTATTGATAAGTGGTGACTTACATGCTGCCTTTGGCTCAGAAAGTGCTTACATTGCTAAATGTTGGGAGATGGGAAGTAGGCGATAGCTGAAGGGCAGATGCTCAGAAGAAGGGTACAGGATGAGCCCTAACTTAGTTGAACCTGCTGCCAGAGATAAAACACTGTCAGAGAGATGTTGGTCTGGGCCAGTGTTATCTTTCTTATGCTGTTACCCCATGAACTAAGGTTTCTGTCTGCGTAATTCCTCTCATTTCCAGGGATGCTCACTTGCGTGCTCACTTGTGTGGTAGTTTTCCTCATCTGACTGGACAACTGGGCACAGTCTGGGCAGGATAAACGAGAGATGCCTAAATGTTTGAATAAAAATCACATTATTTTTCAAAGTAGACAAAGATTTATGAAATTATTTAAATTTAATTTTAAAAGTCATAATTTTCTGTCTACTTTAAAAAATAATGTGATTCAATAAACAAAACAGCTGACCGCAGTGAATTTTTCTACAATGTTTTTTGCTTTACTGTGTAAACAGCTCAGTGTTCCCAGCCTTTAATCTCCTCAGCATACATTTAGCTCTGTCTCTGCTTTTGGGTGGGGACAGGAACGGCAGGTAAGTTCTCCCACCTGTATTGCTTCTGACTTGAAGAAAGCAGGATGGGATTTACTTTCTTTAGCCCCGAGACCACGACAGAGGACAGATAAAGTGATTTGCTCCTGTGTATGCAGGAAAACCCACAGCCAAGCCAGAAACCAAATCCAAGCTGTCTGAGTCCCATTTCCCACCCTAACCATTGGAATGTCCTCTGTAGTCAGTAAGAGTGTTCAAATCATGAGGAATCACTTCAGAATCTATTCAGGGTATATTTGACCGTGATATGTCTTTAAAAAAAATGAATGTTTTTCATGCTCTATCACAAAAAATTTCAGCATGAACACAGTTAACTCAGCCCAAGCTTTGGAAACAAGATTTAGGCCCTTCAGGGGATTGTCCTTCTCTGGTGTTGTTAATCCTGTGGTTTTTAAGGCATTTTTTTTCATAAAAAGGAAATGTGTTTTGTTTTACTTCAATGTTTACAAGTGTTTGTCTGGGAAATATAGGATTATAAAGGAACACATTTCAAGCACCACGCTGGGTGTGTTAGTGCTTTGTATTCTGCTACCACATCTGAACTTCCTTCATGTTGTGTTTCATAATGTCCCAGACAAATAAGAATGAGATCATATTTGCTAGAATTGTTTAATCGTCAGTGGTCTGACCCTGAAAAAGACGAGGCACGTTAGCTTTCCACCACCCTGGATGGGAACTGAGGTTGCACAGCATCTGGCAGGACGTTCTCAGCACCTCACAGCATTTGTGCTTTTAACTTAACTCGCAGACCACATCTATTTTCTTCAATATACTGCAAACATATAATTATAGTTAGCACAATTGGTACTTTCACTTTTAACTAAAATGCCTCTACCCAGCAGGCAAAATAATAATCATGAGATGACATTGTGATGAATGATGATGCCTCCAACAAAGTGCTTGAGCCATAAATGGAAAGAAACAGTAAATTTTGTCCTATTTTTTAAAATTGAATATGCTGCAAATCCGTTTTTATTGGAAATGAAAGAATGCATTTTAATCTACAAATCACAATAGGCTAAATGCAATAATACACCAACTTCTCTTGTCCTCGGTTCAAGTCCTGGCGGGGGGTTTCAAGACTATGCGTAACAGAAGACACATTGATTCGAGGGTGATTCCCTGTGATAAGGCTGTTTCCAGTTGTAGCTCTTTGCAGTCTTTTGTTTTAAGGAATAAAGAAAAGGAGGTCAAGCCAGGAAAATGAGTAAAGACAGACAAAATGTGCAAAACCCAACGTGTTTGGGGCACCCTTGTCCTGCTACTTGTACAACTGTACAGTCCATTGATTACAGTGGTATTTCTCCTGACTCAGACTTACACAAATGGAACAGCATCAGGCCTTCAGATAGCCATGATTTATGCCCTTCCTGGCAGTCGCAGCAGATAACAGTGTTAAACTATACCTGCCCCTGTTTAAACACATTGACTTTTGTGACACAACATATTCTCTTGGAAATGAAAGACATGATAATTTCGTACCAAGGCTAACAAATGGGTTTTAAGGGCTTGAAAACAGTGGCATGTATAAGTTTTCAATTGTTTTCTTTTTCAAGGTTCAAACTGGACTAATTTTCTATTCCAAACATACAATATTAATAAAATAATTTACAGACTGACTGAAATGCTGTCATTTTTCAAAGAAGATTTTTCTGGCTGGCTGCCAGCTTTTCAGTAAATGGAAGTACTCATTAAAAAGCTGAAATTATTTCAGAAAGGCTTAAATAAAAAAAAATTATTAAAATACCATCAGAAAAAAAATCACAGGCATGTTTTTGCAGTGAACATGAAATACATGGCTTTAAACTCGTTACCTATTTAGATAATATTGGCAATGATTTAATCATCTGAGTTTCCTGAACCTTTAGATGAGAAGAAATGCCTTTTTGCTTCACAGTGAGTAGCGCACAGCCTTCCTGGGGAGGCATCCTCTTTTGGGGTTACCTCTAAGGATTCACCTTCCCTGTCACTCGGCAGCTCCCGATTGTTGAAGGCAGAGAGCGAAGCCCGTTCAAGCTGCTGCTCTGCCTTCCTGTCCGGCTGACACGCTCTGATCCCCGGTACCAGAGCGGTAACACAGCTGAATTAACAGAGGGTTTGTCTATACCACAGTCACAGAAATTCCTTTCCGGATTATGGAAAAAGTGGTTTCAGGGAATCTGTCTTGTCTGCTGAAAAAATATTTAATGAAAAATTGATGACCAAGTCGAGCACTGGTCTCTTCTCAATGCAAGCCTTGTTTGAGCCAGAACTCCCATAAGCGTTAGTAGTGGGCTTCAGTAAGTTTAGAAGAGCAGCACCAGCTGAGGAGTAACTGCAGCACCATGTTTGGAGAACGCCGCCCGTTTGCTCTTGCGTTATAACATTCCTGAGCGTGGTAAGCACTTGAGATTGCCACTGCGGGCCATGCCAGCTGGCTCGCCCTCCTCCTTCTGTTCTGCAGAAGAATCCTGGCAAGGGAAATATTTTCAAAATGTGTTTCTGACACAGCGGTGGAAGACTTACAGCTATTGTTTGAAACAGGCAGGAAGAAATAGATATGTGTGTTCTCCTTGTTGGAAGAAATCACATCTTAACGAAAAAGTTGTGGATTTTGCACTACAGAAGATTTTGAATCTTTGCAGTGGAGACAACCCTAGCTGACTAGTTTTAGTGGAAATACTTGTTTTGATCCGTGAGGAAACACAACAACTACTAATGCGTTTTGCCACTTGAGTCTCTCTTGACAAACATTCCGTGAGGATTATAATATAAATACATAACTGCTTCTCCTCATTTCAGCATGCCACTTGTGAACAATTTTGTCATAACAAACCCCATCTTCCCTGCTTTTCATTTATCTCCCTAAAATAGAAATGGTCTTTTTCCATTTATCCTGCTAGAATAAACATCTATTAATTCTCCCAGGTCACAAAACCTTCAGCTTCTGAAGGTTAGAAATGTCTGCACAGTATGCAACTCCTTTGGTTTAGTTCTGCCTTGAATCAACTCAGCAGAAAATGTCCAAATATTTGCCCGGTAATGGGAAAAATGAATGTAATCGATCCACGGCTCTTATGTACAACATCAAAGTACTTAGAGACAAGAAGCTATTGTAAGACAGTGACTAATAACTGTATGAGGGGATTTCCATTAGCAGGCCCACAAGGAAGATGATTCTAATTTGTGAATGTCTTGTGAAAAGTTAAAACTGTCATGAACTGTACAAGGAGTTTTTCATAAAACCAAAGTCACGGAAAGAGACATCACTTTTTATATGTATGACCTTGGGATACCCCATTTAAGGTCAGATGCAATCATAAATTACTTGAATCCACTGAACCCTCCTTAAAGTCCTCCTATAACACAATTTAGAGTCTTCGACACCAAACCTTCCAAATCATTATATTTTTGATAGCTCTGTGGATAGCAATGAGCAAACTGAGTTACCATGAATAGTTTTAAAATCTCATGGCATGTAGTGCTCCTCTCTCTTACTCCAGAAGACGCAGCCTGGTGGAAGTGTAGCAGCTGCCAGCACACTGCTGTTTGTGAGGCTGCCATAGGTGAATTCTTGAGGAACCTGGTACTGATATCTAGATAACACATTTAAGAAGAAAGGAAAGAGAAACAAAAGACTGAGCAGGAAGCTGATTCTGCCAGCCTTGCCTTCACTTTTACTTTGCGCACAGTTTTTGAACAGTAGCAGCGTATATATGGCCCTGCAGAATCTCCTCCTCAGTTGTATTTCACAATATTCTCAGGTGGAAGCTGCATTTCAAATTTTACGCTGCTTTAGGAAGCTTGTGCTGTTGTCAACATCTATTTAAATTATCATCATAGCCTCTTACAGATAACAGTTAATCTCCACTTTTGTAATCATGCTTACATATGCAAGGAACAAACATACATACATGCAGAACATTTCTTCCATATGATCCCATAAATCATCAGAATATTCACTGCCAAACTGGCTTTGTTTTTTTTTCCAGAAGCTAAACTGTTCATCTCAGAAGCACGTATACAATGGAAGGGGGAAGAGAGAGTAAGAGCATCCTTGTCTTTTCAGTCTTTGTGGATTGCTGAAGTGTGGGAATCAGGGGCCAGGCCCACAAGTCTTTGCCTGGAATCAGTGTGAAAAGTGAGGTAAAGAGCATATTAAATCCTGAATTTCTTCTGTTTCTCTGCATTCCCGTGGGCTGCCTGGTAGGAAGGAAAGGAGATAGCTTGTTCCCTGAAAAGGCACATCACAAATTCTTCCCCATTTGTGCCAAATGCTTGTAGTATAAAGGACTGCATTTTTTCTGACACACAGTGCTTTGGCTGTGCTCCCCAATGTGGTTCGGCTTCCTTGCTGCCTCTCATTTTAGCCCATGCCTTAACGGTATAATTTAACCTTAAATTAGAGGCATATTTTACCCTTGTTTTGTATGCAGAAATTCCTTTGATGTAATTGGGAGCCCCCTGCAAAGATGGAGGGTTTATCATGGCCCTTTGAATGCATGTGACATGGCAATTTGTCCAAGACATATTCTCATGCAAGAAGAATGGTATTCCATTGTGGGAAAATCTAGGGCCAAACGCTGCACAGAACTGACATCAATAGGATTGAACACAGTGTGAAGTTATGGCAAAATCTGATGTACTAGCTGTTTGGTGTCAGTGGTTTTTTTATGCATCCACTACTCTTAGCGTTGCTGATGGAGACTGCATATCGTATTGTCCTGAGAAACCCTAACTCTTGTTGCAAGAGGATGAAAGGAAGATGATTTCAAGAGACTGAGTGACCATTTTAATTGGATACATGTGGACAGAGTCCAATCCAAACCCCACAGAAAACTGTGGAAGTGATCCTGATGGCTTTTGGATGAGCCTCACTATGAAATTTTAGGATTAGGATTTGAAATAGTCAGTGAGCACAGAAGCCACTGTCTTACCAGATAAAAAGACATGATGCAGTTTTGCAATTGAGCATGCACTTCTTTTCAATCAAAGCATCTCCAGGCTCTTTTTATCTTTTTTCTCTTCATTCGTTCTTAATAAGGCGAGTTTTGCTGACCTTTAGATGGCCTCTCACAAGAGACTCCCTTAAAGAATGAAGTTCTAAGCCTCAACTCATCTCCTGCAGAAACCTAAATAAAAAATATAAACAATTTAAAACAGAGATGTAAAACTTACCACATCTTCCTATTTAGGCAGCTATTTCATCAGTGTTATTTTAGCCCTTTGGCTATATCAGTGGTGACATCTTTGCAACCTCTCCATAGGGTCTTAATCTCTAGATACGTATAAATTGTATTCATTCTTTTAGCACAGGATAGGATAATGCAGTAGAAGACAGGAGGGATTGGTTTGAAAGTTCTGGAGTTTATGAAAGGCAAGTGAGATAAGAAAATGTCAAGGAAAACAGATCACGGGCAGAAGCAGATGTTCATCTTATAGCCACACCTTTGATCCTCTCTTTGCATCTCTCTTACGTGATGTGTATACAGAGACAGTATAGCGCCTACATTGCTAGTGTGGGCATCGTGGATTTCCAGAAAAATGGGTCTGTAAGAGGACTGAGAGGGGTCATACAGTCAATTTTTGCACTATTTTCTCATGAGAAAGTAGGTCCCACGTCAGCTAGAGTGCAGTCAGTGCAGACTATACACTGACTATAGGCAGTGTATAGCTACACAAGCAAACCTGGGTCAACAGCACTGCTAAGCCTGAAGAAATATTTCTGTGCATGGATGAGAGAATTGCTAGGAACAATACCTGCACCAGAGCCTGCAGAACTCTGCAGCAAAGACCTAGCCAAAGAACTTGATTCTGTAGCTATACAATGCGGTCAGATGATTTACATCAGGATGAGGATCTGGCTTTAAACAGGCAGAGGAAGAGAATTTTGAACATAAACAACATAAACATTTAAAATTAGTTCGGACTTTTGTTAGAAAAGCAATACTTAAAGTGCCGCAGAGAGCATGTGAATCTCCTTGTACCTGTGCATCAGCTTTCTGGATAATGTCTTCTGTATCTCACAGGTACTGAAACTTGCCAGCTGTGTGTTTCTGCAGCTGCTTTTTATTGAAAGACACAATAAACACTACGGTCATGTAAATCCTCTATAAATAGCTGTAGCAAAAGCATCCCTGCACCCTGTTCAAAGTTAAACACCATACTAACTCCCTAGCCCCTCTCTACTAGCTCATAAATTGAATATAATACTAATAGCTGCCCTTTTCTAAGTGTTTTCAGTTCTAATGAGAGGCGCTATATACTTGTAAAGTCCAAAACATTAAAAATAGTTACTTATTTATTTCTCATCATTTCTGAGCCATCATTTCCAATCCACCTCCATTGTTCCCAGCAAGCAACTAAAATAATTAACAGCAGACAGCCCATCAAGAAATGGAAAGTGTTTTGGTTATTTGCTATTTGTGGGTATGCATTGTTCCAGCATGGGAGCAGCCAGCCGCAGTTGGGAGTGTTTTCTGCTCACCACGGACATTTTATCTCCAGTGTTTACCAGATTCTGGATCTGGAAAGGTTCTGAGATTGTCCAACTTCTCTAAATTTCAGTGTCTAAAATTATGTAGCCCACAATGAAAAATTCTGCCTAAATAATCTCTATTTACATGTCACAAGTTTTTTTCTTGCTTAAGCCAACTGTT
Source organism: Psophia crepitans (assembly GCA_013399095.1). NCBI lineage: Eukaryota > Metazoa > Chordata > Aves > Gruiformes > Psophiidae > Psophia > Psophia crepitans. Next base: position 1,724,853 of record VWZZ01004976.1, on the reverse strand, counting down.
TTTTCCTCCTCCAGAGTCTCCATCCCCAACTCCTTCCCGTGGAGCCCTTCAGTCCTCTCCAAAACTTGTGGTGCAATCATTGATCTGGGTTGGAGACCACTCTGAAGCAGGACATGTACAAAGCAATAGAAATACCAACCAATCGGCATTTTATAACCACAAAAATAATGTAAGAGTAAAAAAAAGTAAACCAAAGAAAAGTCTGGGTTGTCCTACACACAAAGGACATGTAAGACTTGTCCGTGTGTGCTGAGTTTAACAATGACACTTTTCAGTCAGACACTGCAGAGCAGAGGAAAGCCTCTACTGAAGGTTGCAGAGACAGCAGACAAGTAGCTGTAGACAGTAAAAAGGCTAATTTTCTCTCAGATGTCTTACAAGTTAAGATATAATAATGAATCAAATTTACTTGGCCTTTGTTTTGAATTTTCTTTTTCTGTTTCAGACCTGAAGAAGATCATCTGTGACTGCAGGTTTGGCATTTGTTCTGAGGATATTAGTTATTCTAATCAAACATATTATTTCTGTTCTCAGGTATTTCCTATTTTTCTATAAGCGGAAAACTTCTCACTGCTAGGGACACAGCTCTTTCTCCATCTCTGAGCTCTCTCCATGAGGGGTAGCTGGATCCAGGGTAGATCTCAGGACACCCCTTGGAGCCCAAGGTTCAGGCCTCAATGGTGCGTGATGGAGACAGAAACAGCCAAGGCGGAGCCCTCATGCTGCTGTAGTGGTCTTACTTGAGAGAAAAGTTATGGCTTTGGGAATGGGGTGATATCTGGCATGGATATCTAGAAGGACCAGAAAGAAGAGACCACCTTGAGAAGACTTCCTCAGAGAGAGACAGGAGGATGACTGAAATACTTGATCTCCTGGAACCAACACCATCCCACTCCATTGCCAAATTTCAGACCAGAACCGTTTAGAACTAGAATCTGTTTTCTAGTAAAGCCTTTATACCATTTATACATTTTATACCATTCCTGGATATTATTTTGTTTGTGGTCTAGACAAGCCAAAGCCTTAGTGCTTGGCTTGCCTCAGCGCTGCTGTTGCTCTTTGCACACCACAACACTATGTTCAGGCAAATCTAACTGATGATGTCAAATGGGACAGAGAACTATGGCAAGCATGTAGCATAGACAGAGCCCATACTCTCTTCACAGAGAATGTTTTCCATGAGGTATCTGCTGCTGCTTTTAATTAAAAACCAGTGAAGTGGATTCCTACCCAGCCTGAGTGGAGCAGCTTCACAGATTACTCCAGCAGTTATTCACGTGCTAACAACGTCGATAAGCATAATGGGCTCCGTGATTGAGGAGCCTGGTCAGGGGTTATTATAAAAATAACTGTTAACTTTTCTCCTGCAACCCTCTTGCAATGCTACTTGGAGACAGAGGGTTTCTGCTTGCTTTCTCTGTGGCTAAGACACCATGTAGCCTGTCCGGCAATGCCCTGTAGGTGCTCCTCAGTCCGGAACCACCTGTGACTTCAGGCCACCCCAGCCCTGCTGGAGGTGGCTGCTATCCTCACTGATTTTGCCTTTGGACTCTCTTCTGGGGTAGTTAACAAGGCAACCAGCTGGGATTGCCTGTCTGCTGGGAACTGTTTGGAGACTCATTTAACCAAAACTACCTATGAGGACCACAATGCACTATTTTTATTTTTTTTTTCAGATAGGTTTTAGGGATAATAATTTGATCCAGGGGGTATCCTAACTTGATTAGTCATTATGCCAAGGATTAATATCGTTACTGATACAAGTAACAAGACTGATGGTATCAGATACATAGTTACAATTTTAAAAAAGTTTTTTCCTCTTAATTTCATTTTCTAGATCATCAATTAAAAAGTAGGAAGATTTTAAACAGGACTGTGTAATTCTGCAAGACACAACCCTTTCCCTCCCCACTGCTTTTTTCCAAGTTCTATTTCTGGCCTGTGTGGTGGAGAGGATGATTTTTCCCTGGTGAAAAATAGTAAATGAATTATAAAAGCATGCATTGTAATTTTTTAGGAATGGAATATGCTTCACACGCCTACTGAGTGATGTGCATGAAAATCCATGTACTGTATACGGTTCAGAAGAAGGCTTTTTTGTAAGATTTTTTTTTTAATGACCTGTGCCTAGAATACTAAAATTGAAACTTTGCTCTGGGTGGTCTTTATTTTTGGCTGAAGTCTCCTAATAGTTCCATAAATATTAATTTATGAAGAACGCAGAACACAAGTGAATGTAGAACTGACCACTTTCTTCGTGTTCTCGTATTACTCAAACTGTATTATTATTATTATTTGCTTATAGAACAGTGGGAATACTGTTAAAAAAATTAAATGGGACTTTTATCATTGAAAAAGTTTGTGGTTTGCTTATTTAGATGAAAAAAATTAAAAAAAATCAACCAAGCACATGCAAATAACTTCAGAAATAAAGTGCAACAGTACTAGTTTTGACACCAGCCCCATTTGTTTCCTCTGAAATGTTTTGCCAGTCCAGCAGCCAGATATTTCAAGAGCAGCCTCACAAGGGAAGATTAAATGTGTGTGTTTTTATAAAACAATGACATCTTGTTTTCAAAGCCCTGCAAGCTTAAAATGGATATTAGAGCAGTCACATATAAACTGCAGTTCCCAAGGACAACTGTTTAGCTTAAGTGCCATTTAATGTTCTCCTAAATGGTTCCGCTGTTTAGTGTGCAATATATCTTCTAGATTAGACCTTTAATCCTTTACATTGTGCTTGCTGTGTCAAAGAGGGCTTCATGCCAACTTCTTCCTATTGGTGGGTCTCTTTCTCTCTCTTTAACAGGCACATGAAGAACATCAAAGTCTTATGTTTTGCCTCTTTGAATCCAAACAAGAAATCCAGTTAAAAGTTTTTGTGAACTAAAAACTTTAAACAATTTAATGTGTTTCCCTCTTTCTTTCTGCTTTAGTTTTAGAGGTCTTCTGAGCACAAAGAAGAAGAAGAAGGAAGACCAAAAATAGGTTATAAACTACTGGTTTTTTTTTTTAAAAAAGACCCCTGATATAGGTTAATGCGGTATGTATAATGTTAATGAGGACTTACAGAGAGCTACAGCTTTCACACCTCAGTGCCTTAAGGTCAAGAGAACTCCATGCCACTACAAACGTGATATACAAAGCAGAGAAATTATCTGGTATACTTTGTTTAAGCAGAGCAGCATATGAAACTAAGCCCAACTCAGTTGCTTAAGACACGTTGCTTTTTGCTGAGACTGCAGCTGAGTGGACCAACCAGAAGATCCTCATTATTGATGGACCTTAAGTGTAAGTACTGCTTTGCAGCATAAGTCAATAGCGGGTTTCCGGAAGGTAGCTCTGAATTTCTTAGTCTTGGCTATGCTTGCGTTTGCTCCTGTGAGGAAAATAAATTTGCCCTGTATGGCCTAAAAAGCAAAAACATCTGCTGGTATTATGAGCAGCCCTATTGTCCGAGTTCAGCAGCAGGGAGGTCTGCACTTGTTCAGTTCTGCTTTCCTGCTAAGTATCGAGAAAGCCTGTGGGGATCATTATGAAGGTTCCCAAGGGCAGTGCTGAAATTAATTCACCAATCTAACAGGTAGCCAAAAAAGGCCACTCTGATGTCCTGGCTAGTACTAAAATGTGCTATGTGCCATACAGGGGACCCACATTTGGGAACAAGTTTGGAACACTTGCGCCAAAGTCAATGATGGACAGCAGCCATGGGCTAAGGGAGGGACTCGGCGTCTGGGAAGGTTAGCTGTGGTAGCTGGCAGCTGGAGGACATGGAAAGCTAAGACTCAGTGGGTGGTGGGAAGGAAAAAATGATGATGCAGCCTGAGCACTTGGTTAGAAGAAATCCCACCTCACTTGGCCTGATTCAGTAACCTGAACATCTGCCTAAAGGAAAGAGAGCATTCCCCTGGTTATTCCCACTCACCGCAGTTACTTCATTAGATGCAAAATGGCTGTGCTCAAATAGCTGAGGCCCAAGGTAGCTCTTCCCTGTCACTTCTGTTATCCTGAACTGTTACTTACACACAGGTGAGTTTGCTTTGTAATTTAGGGCACTGACAAAAGAAAAGCGCCTGGTGGATGAGGGAAAGGCTGTTGATGTAGTCTACCTAGACTTCAGCAAAGCCTTTGACACGGTCTCCCACAGCATTCTCCTGGAGAAGCTGGCGGCCCATGGCCTGGACAGGTACACTCTTCGCTGGGTTCATAACTGGCTAGATGGCCGGGCCCAGAGAGTGGTGGTGAATGGAGTGAAATCCAACTGGCGACCGGTCGTGAGTGGTGTTCCCCAGGGGTCGGTGCTGGGGCCCATCCTCTTCAACATCTTTGTTGATGATTTGGATGAGGGAATTGAGTGCACCCTCAGTAAGTTTGCAGATGACACCAAGCTGAGGGGAAGTGTCGATCTGCCGGAAGGTAGGATGGCTCTGCAGAGGGACCTGGACGGGTTGGATCGCTGGGCAGAGGCCAATGGGATGAGGTTTAATGTGGCAAAGTGCCGGGTCCTGCACTTTGGCCACAACAACCCCAGGCAGCGCTACAGGCTGGGAGCGGGGTGGCTGGAAAGCTGTGTAGAGGAAAAGGACCTGGGGGTGCTGATTGATGCTCGCCTGGACATGAGCCGGCAGTGTGCCCAGGTGGCCAAGAAGGCCAACGGCATCCTGGCCTGTATCAGGAATAGTGTAGCCAGCAGGAGCAGGGAGGTGATTGTCCCCCTGTACTCAGCCCTGGTGAGGCCGCACCTCGAGTACTGTGTCCAGTTTTGGGCCCCTCACCACAAGAAAGACATCGAGGCCCTGGAGCGTGTCCAGAGAAGGGCAACGAAACTGGTGAAGGGTCTGGAGCACAGGTCTTATGAGGAGCGGCTGAAGGAACTGGGCTTGTTTAGTCTGGAGAAGAGGAGGCTCAGGGCAGACCTTATTGCCCTCTACAACTACCTGAAAGGAAGTTGTGGTGAGCTGGGGGTTGGCCTCTTCTTGCAGATAACTAGTGACAGGACAAGGGGGAATGGCTGCAAGTTGCGCCAGGGGAGGTTTAGGTTGGAGATGAGGAGAAAATTCTTCTCGGAAAGGGTGGTCGGGCATTGGAACGGGTTGCCCAGGGAGGTGGTGGAGTCACCGTCCCTGCAGGTGTTTAAGGAAAGGTTAGATGTGGTACTTAGGGACGTGGTTTAGTGGGTAATAGGTGGTGGGGGGACGGTTGGACTAGATGATCCTTGAGGTCACTTCCAACCTTAATGATTCTATTCTATTTCACTTATTTTTTACTTGCATTTCTGTTATTTATTTGGAAGCTTATGAGTAAGAAATACATGTCGTATTTGGGTCCAGATGTACACACACCCAAAACCGGAAGTTTGTCCCAAAATTTCCATTATCAGATATTATTAATATTTGAAATTGAATATTAAAAAAACATGTAGCCAGATGTCAACTGTCTGAGAAGAAATGGATTCCAAGGAGCACTAGTTAGAAAAGAAAATGGACAAAACCTTCCTGTAAGCACGGGACCTCCATCTCAGCTAATGTTTCTGCCAGCAGTGAGGAGGAATCCATTCGATCCCCAAGTTTTCTTGTGGCCCCTTAATTTTTTTTTTTATAGGCACTGGAGGGAAAAATAACATGGGTTGTGTTCTCCTTATCCCATTCACTTAACGCTACTACTTCAGTTTTACTGAGCATTGAAAGATTTCCAAACCTGCCTGGCAGGCCTGTAAGGAAAAGGCTTCCAAATTTAAGCCTTTCCCTTCAGATCCAAGCCTCAGGACTGAACCCCAGTCCCACAGCCCGCTCTCACAGTCAGTTTCAGCTTCTAGGTGAAAATATTTCCACTACTATAACTATATTTATGATAGACTCAGCTGTATGGTGATTTTTTTTTTCAATACAGTATTGTTGTAAAGATGTCCATGGAGGACAGTTTAAATTGTTGATGTGGTAGGTCTCCAATCAAAGGGAGCACAAGTAATGGTTGAATTTGTTAACAGCATATGTTCTTTTGTCCATAGAAAGTTCTGCAAGTTCCTGTAGCCACAAAGTATTTGCGGATCAAGGATTAGCTAAGTTACATCTGGTGACTTACTCAATGAAATGCCAGTAGATAGGGTCACTGATCTCTGACTGGAAGTATACACAGCTTTGCCAATGATAACGGACTGTAACAAAAATAGACCTGTCAGGAACCGTGAGGCAGGGTAAAGCATGCCCATCTCACCCTGGATAAAGGTTTTACTTCCCTGGTTTTAAAGATTTCCATGAAGAGACTCCACATTCGCTTTAGGCAATCTTTTCCTGCACTTGACTTCCCTCAGCGAAAATGCCACCCCAAAAATATTGCTCTAATCTTTCTTACCACAGTGTTTCTTGCTCCTACGTGAACACATTATTTTTTTGTCCTATCTGCCTTGCTTGTGAGGATTAGCTTGTTCCCTTCCTCTTTGCAACAACCTTTCATATCCTGGAATACCGTTTATCGCATCTCCACTCAGTCTTTCTTCCCTGTGCTAACAGACGGAGGAAATCTCCAGTTAGCAGGAAGATGGTGTAGCTGCCTTCCTATCAGCCCACCCTCGTCTTCACTGAGATAAGCAGGATTTGGAGCTCTGGTGAATTTTGACGAGCGCAACAGCCCCCTGAGGGACTTTCTGAGATAAAGCAGTGCTGAAGCTGTTCTAATTTATCTGGCGGATATAACTGGATAGCGGTCATAATCAGAGTGGGGGCATATAAAGATAGCTGGGCTGTTCCTCCTGTGCCTCCGTTTTGTGCCGCACACAGCTCAGGCAATCTGGAGTATTTACCCACAGTAGGATGGTGATTTGACATGTTCTCCCCAATTAAGTATTCACAATATCCAAGGACTTTAGCTATGGGATACCAAACAGGTTGATACCATTCATGGTTTTCTTGCAGGTTATTTAGCTATTTCATTGACTTTTCCATTGTATCTATAAGATGCCACGTATATTTTCTAAAAAGGAAAATAGCGACGTAGAAATAATTACCTTTCATATATCACCAAAGTCAAAGTCAGTCAAAATCGCCAGTCAACAGACTTCTAACTTGACAGGATTTAAATTCAGTAATAGCAAATTTGTGGATAATGTAAAATTGATATGCATGCTAGGAAAGCTGCATATTCATGACAGCATATTGGGATCACTTTTAAAACATTTTTCTGAAAACATCGTTTAAAGATTTCGGATTAGACTCACTAATGTATCTTGGCTTGTTTGTGCAGCTCTAGTGATGCAAAACAGCTACAAACCAATTTAATTGGTTGGTTAACCTCAGTTTATGACTTCTTTGTGCTTCTGCAGCAGTGGAAAATAGCCAGGCTGTATCTGGTTTTCAGTATCTTATTAATCAAAGGTATCCAATTGCCTCCCACTAAGGCATTTTGTGAGCTCTATAATACACCTTAATCACCATCTTTGTTACTTTTATTTTGATATCTAAAAATTTTAATCTATAGTCAGCTTCAGCCTTTAAAATTTTAGAGTGCTGGAGAATATCAGTTTATATACAAGTTCTTATACTGGAGAAAGACTTGAAAAAGAGCACAGAAACTACATCTAAGAAAGCCCTTTAGATAGCACTATTCATTGAAATAGCATATTTAAAAGTAATTTCAGAAGATGAGTGTAGAAAACCACCCACTAAGCACTTACTCTTTGTGTGTGTATGAAGACATCACTGTACTGCTCCTTAAAAAGGAAAAAAAAAAAGATTTCAAAGATAACATCTTCCTTACTGAATAGGCTTCCTATCAGCTATAAAAAAAATAAAAAGGACAGACACACCAGATGTATGGATCCGTGTTAGGGGTAGCCCATAACAGAAAAATGCATTCATCTGAAATACACCATTGTGCGCATGCTGCAGCCTGGAGAACTGTTGATGCCTATGCTTTCTTCCTACGCACAGCTGCAAAGATAACACTGTCTACTGTTCAAGGGCTCCGTGGGGAATTCCTCGTAACAGTTCTGTTCTTTCAATTCTTATTAACGTTTACATCCCCATTTCAGTTGATGACCAACTTGCTAGCTGGGTCAACTGCTGGCATAAATCCCATCAGCAATTATAATGTTAACTTGACAATATCATTCCTGTAGTGAGAGAGCATGTTGGGGCTTTACAGTGAGTCTGGCTGGATCATTTTCCTTTCTTCTGCCCCTATACTGCATGAAAGAGTTCTTCCATTCTTACCATCAGCCGCTAAAATTCCTTTGGTGATGATATACTTCTACGGTGCACTAAAATAATAAGGACAATGATACGATACCCCCAAACTGGAAATACCTTGAGGAAGAAATACAGATGCACAGGACCTTATCCGAAGCTTACTGAAATCACTGGGAGGATTTTTCCATAAATTCTAACAGACTTTGGATCTGGCCTTGAAATATTATTAATGATTAAAGCAGGCAAGGCACTTTCTCCAGTTTAGACAAACCTGCATCTGCCAATAAGAAGTTTAACAGGGGTGGTACCTTCTGGTTTCTCTCAGGAACCACTGCTCTTACAAATCAAGGCTTGCACTTCTAGTATGTAGCTTTTATAAAATTATCACAGCTTAAAACAAGTATCACATTAAAACCAGTTTTCAGATCACCTAAGCTGTAGTGATAGATGTCTTTGGAGACCACTTCTGCCAAGCTGTGCTTCTCTACATTCCAGTTCTGTGCCTGGAGACTTGCAGCGAGTGCTTGGAAAATTCTTGCTAGACTTCTTCAGGGTTTCTAATACGTTATGAGAGACCATACTTTGGACTATGCAGCTCAAGAAAGCTTCAATAAAATTTGGCAGGGAAGTTGTCTGAAGTTTGAACAGAGGTTCCCAAAGGGGATGGAAGCATTGAGATAAGACCAAAGAATAAAGTGTATTTAAGAGTGTATAGTGTCCAGAACTTCAGTCTGTAAGAGAGGGATTTTAACAGGTTTAGGCTTTGCAGTCTACCTCTGAGTTAACAAAAACCAGTTGTCTCCTCAAGCTTCTGATAGGGGTACCTATATGTTTTTAATCTGAGAAGTGCAGATTTCAGCCTTGCATTTGCCTCCCTCTATGCAACAAACAGAAGTTAAGTCCACACAGAAACTGTGGACTAGATTTTCCTGTCAGTAGCATTGATTTAGCTGGAGATGGTACTGCAAAAGGAGCATGTTCAACTTGGAAAGAAATGGTGGAAGTGAGAAGAGGATTAGATTCAACCTTTTCCAAGAAAACTTGCAGAATGATTGATATTTGAAAGCGTATTACAGAAGAAGTGCTTGCTTTTGGGTACTGGTATAAATCTTTACTCTTTGAAACACAAGAGCCTATTAAAAAGCAGCTTTACAAACTGTTTTGATTATCTTAGTGCATTCAACAGTTTTATCATATTCTGCTGTTATTCTAGCAAAGATTAACTAGCCCATTATTCCACATATGAAGTGCTTTGATGAGTTTTGGACTGTATTATCTGTGGAATTACTAGGTGTTGCTCTGAAAAGCCGTGGATGGAGAAATCTGTCAGCCTATGAAAGCTATGCATGCCTCAGGAATAAATATATCAGTAGGAATAAAATAAGGGCTCAAATGGAAAGAAGAAGGAAGGAAAGGTAATTCCTTTTCATTCATTAGCTATTCAAACATGATTGGACTAAAATTACTCCTGATTGTTTCCAAATTAATTACCTCTACATGGCCTGAAATCCTTCACCTGAGTTGTTCATGCCAATGCAAAACATTTATTATTGGCTCACTTGGCAGAATCCCACAGTTAATCCAGAAACCATCTGCAGTAACCTCAGGGTAGTGTTTGTACCCTTCTTCCCCATCAGCTCAACCACTTGGATGAGAATGGGAGTTCTGTTTTTTCATACTGTCCCAGGAGTCCCCAGAAAGTTTTTGAGTGATGCTTCAGCTGTATGAAAAGGAAAACAAATCATGAAGGTCAAAGAGTCATTACAGGAGGGTATCCTCTATGCATTCTTGGCCACAATCTCTTCAGTGTCTGGATATTTGTCTGTGTCTCTGGTTGACAAAACTTTGAAAGCTAAGGTGCAATGCACAAAGCCACTCCATTTCATAAAAATCACAGGACTGCAGGATGTTCAATACGCTCCAAGAACTGAGGCTGGGCAGAAAGGATTTATTTGAGGCATACGATGGCTGGTGGTGTTTTTATTGATATCCAAATCTGGGATTTTTCTGGACAAGAGCTAAAATCTCAACTCCAAATGTCCTCACATTTGGAGGGAATTCTGAATTCAACTCCAGATGTGGATAGGGGAGTTTATCTCACTCTTGCTGTGAACAATTAGCTGGAAAAATCAAATTCACTAATCTAAAAGTACCAAATTTTTTACAGTCAGCTGAAGTATACTCCTTAACGAACTCTCTCATTTTAGGCAACATTTCAGCTGCTGAGTGGGGCTCTTTTTCAAATCTGCAACTTTTTATTTCAGAATATTCTTCCCTGATCAAGTCCTTCTGGTAAGATTAGTATTGCTTGTTCTCAGGTGACATCAGCCTCTTTCTGAAACTTGTGTTACTGTCGTAGTTGGGTGATGGTAGGTCAAGAAAAGAATGCAAACAAAATGCGCCTTGCCTTGATCCCCCATCATCTTTTCTGCAGGGAGGTAAGGAGGTTACTCTGAGGGCTATTCATCATTTCCTGGTGGTCCAACCACTTCACTTAGTTTATGATTTGCTCCCAGTGAAGCTGCATCAGCATAACCTGTGGTGTTGCCCTCAGGTTGATGGTGACAGACCATTCCCTGTGGGGCAGCAATATGCACTGCAAGGCATAGGCTGACTTAGCAAGCCTGATGAAGATAAAATGTTACCAGTCTGGCAAGATTTTAAAGTGCAGTAAATGGAAATAAAACTGCAACCCCTAAGTAAGAATTCATGGGGATTAATAATTCTGTTGGCAGATCAGCAAAAGATTTCTTAATATTGTGACAGGATTTTGTTGCTTGGAGTGGAAAAATCCTGTAAATCAGATAAGAACTTTTTTAATGACCAAATGTCGAAATGTATTTGAGGGAAGTGACAACAGAGCTGGAATCACTTTTTCTTATTTATATTCTGGCCATGTGCACAGCATCTCTTCCATTGCAAATGTTTGTCAATAGGGCTAAACGGAAGTCTTCACTGATGAAACATTATGGGAGGCAATCTAAAGAAAATAGCTTACACAGCTGCCCACTGGTGAGTCTCAGATTCTATTTTCTGTGTTACGGTATTATAAATCTATGGATTTTATTGAAGATTTTAAAAAAAAAAAAAAAACAAACTCTGGACCTTGAGTTCTGATGTTCTTCATAACTTTTATGCACCTCAGATAATGAGTATATAAGTGCTAACCACACAAATTCCTGTTCCTGATGATTTTGGAGCCCTACCGCAGTGCAAAATACAGCTGAGAAAACAGTTTAAGAAAACCTGGCACTCAACTGACCATAACAAGTTCAAGTGTCCTTAACCAAGTCTAAATTGTTGGGCTAGGATGGGTCCCTGGACCTAAATGTATAAACCTGCTAACTTCAGCTCATGTCCAGACCTCCATCAGCCAAGTTTAGCCATTTTAACATCTCTCTAACTGAAACATACCTCATACAGATTCCAAATGCCATTTCAGTCAAACTTTGGAAAATTCATATTAATACCTGTTCTGTAGGTGAATTTTTTATAGTGATGCATTGAAATGCTGTAGACTGCATGGTCAAAAGTCACAAAGAAGTTGTCATCTTCTGTACTCAGGAATAGCCTTGCTATAAATAGGGGAGAGAGGGAAGAAGGCTTTTATTACCTGTGGTACTGTTGTGTGGCATGGGAACGGGAGCCAGAGTTAATGGACAGAGCATAAAACTCCACAGTTGTTCTTCCCCCCATAAATCTGTACTTGCATGTCCTGTGAGCACACACATGCATGTGCATGTGCTGACAAGCACAACTAACTGGAGCATTTGAAAAAGTTTATGGAGAAAGGGAATACTTTATCTCTGCGGTAATTTACGTTTTTATGGGGAGAATTTCCTTTTATATGCTATACATAGTTTAATGAGTTGATGATGGACTCGCCAATGGGTGTTCTCCCACATTCATGCACAGAGGAAAACACGATACACTTAATAAAGGAATCACAGAGCTTTTGTTTCCACAGAGGACTCCTGGCTTTACTGGTCAAACTGCTTCCAGAGATGTCAGCAGTTGCAGAACCCTTTCATATGTTGAAAATACGAACCCACACCATTTCAGGCAGCATTTGTGTTAGCAATGGAATTTTTAAATAGAAATAATTAGTTTTGCTGGCCATGGATGTTACATCTGGCATAAATTTGCCCCAGTGAACCCTATTTTTAAAAAACAAAGCATCTGAATTGAGGTTCCAGATTATACTAGTTACTGATCTTTGCAAGCCTAATCCATTCTTATGAACAACGCCTCTGTGGTGTTTTCTTCCCCAAAGGATATAGTACGGGTGCAACCCAAGCTTTATTGTGCTTAATCTGAACCAGAAGTCTGAGCTGATTATTTTAAAAGGCATGCTGTTTCTTAAAAGTTATTTTCTTCCTGTCTTCATGCTGTGCTGATAAGAAGTTATAAGTGGATCCCTTTAATGTTTTAGGCTGGAGAGGTACAGAAAAGGCAGTGTGTGTCTGGGGGCTACACAGCCCAAGGTTAGGCCAGTTGATGTAGTGACAGTAGAGGCTGCAAAAAAAATCTCTTTTACTTGGAAGCATACATACCAGAGCTTTTAATTTCTGGAAGCAATGCATGTGACGTGAAATTATGCCTGATTTATAAAGGTGCTAAACAAGGGCGGAGGAAAAGACCTCACACTCTTTCAGCACAAAGACCTGGGGTCTGTGCTGTTGTAGACAATGACAGTATGCCCAAAGTGCAGGGAAAGCAGGGGTCAAGAGATGTCCCCTATACCCTTTTGAAGGATGCCTTTGCCCAGCATGCCAACATAGCCTCCAGTCACGTTCTGCTCCCCACCTCTACCTTCTGACCGGTGTCCCCAGCAGTGCTGGAGGGCACCCAGGTCTGAGCTGGTCTAAGCTCTCAGGGGCCCATGGCAGCAGTGTGCTCCATTATCTCCCTCTACCTATGGCGGTGGTCCGTTTGAGCCTGTTATAGCACCCTTGCTACAGCTGCAGCAGTAGCTAGTTGCCCTGCACACTGATCATTTCAAATATTGGGTTTGCCTCTGATTTATTGGTGTGTAATAAATAATGGGGTAGCTAATACGTAGACAGATCTTCAGTCAGTGCTAGATATGAGACAACAATCTGCAACAGCAAGGGAGTTGGCTGTAAGGTACATTCCTGGCTAATTCCAAACTCCCATTGACCCACCACGTTTGTGTTGCTGCAGTGAGCAGTTCTGCCTATCGATTTCCCTGTAATCCGTTCTCTCTGCTAGACAAATAGAGGTACTATAAAACCTAATTAGGTGGTTTTACTGTTTAAATACATTTGTCAGTAAAGATGTGCCCTCTGTCCAACATATAATATTTGCAAGTCATAAAAATCTCTTTTTGGTGATAAAAATGTCGTTTCACATAATACTCTTATTTTTTAACTAGCAAAAGCAGACAGAGAAATCTTCACAAACACTGGACTGCCGGGCTCTCTCTAGTATCAGTGACTAATTTTACCCGGTGTCATAAACAAGTTAAGTAGGAAGGTACTAAAGTAATTTCACAAGTTTTTTTTAGAAACCATTATTGATTCTCAAATCAGTAATCAGGTCTGTTTCTGTTTCTAATCCAATAACATGCAGAAGTGATAAGTTTGTAGATATCAGGTAATTTGTTAAATTCTTGGTGTCCCATGGCTTCATGCTCAGATATCCAAAGTGACTCTAATGTATCTTCATTATGCCCTCATTATATCGTGATGCCAGAATCTTAGCAAATAAGGAGTTGGACAGAAATCACAACACTGAAATCACATATGCACTGCATGTGTGTGTCTCTCCTCATAGACCTGCGATCCTTATAATACCTTCAACAATGTTAAATTGCACATTTATATATTCATGGAAATTAGACATGAGAAGTATCAACCAGCAGAGTTTCATATTAATAATTAAATTATTTTGTTAATTATTTTTCATGCTAAATCAGCTTCCTGCGAAATTTCTTTCATCCTTCTTTTGCACCCATTTTATTGCTAGCAACTCCAAATTGCAAGGGACCTGGTTACAGATCTCTGCTTCTTGTGGTCAGCTAGTTGAAGACAGGATAAGATAACCAAATTTAATCATCTGATGTATTCACAGTTATACAGTTCTTGTTACTTCTCCTAATATATTTTTTTTTAGCCCTTGGGATATATAAAAACGATCTTATAAGGAGAACAGAAAGCTAGTGCTGTCCTTTACAACCTCAGACCAAATTTTCGATGTTTAGCCAGCTTTAAGCAGAGCCAGATGAGACCTCCCTGCTGCCTGTTGGACATGTACTTGGTATCGTAAGAAACTACTGTCCTGTTACTTTAGAAGCAGAAGCCAAAAACAAGCACTGAATGGGGGTGGCCAAGAAAAGTGACAGTGTTAAATGGCTGTGTCATAGCTGGCAGAGAACCTGATGAAATTATCCAGGCCTTAGATAGCTGAGATCGAATATGTTCTCAAGCCAGTTGCAAAGCAAGAGGAAATTCCAGTAAATCATTTACTTAATGAGATCAATATGCAACAGATCTTTTTTCTCTCTTACAAAGTTAATATTAGCATTCTGTTATCATCCTTTGTTTTTTCCTGTTTGCCAAGTTATCATGCGAGATGCCAGTGGGGTCTGGCAGGGTTTGGGGTCTGATACTACTCATAAATATACTGCGTGAATTAGGAGCAACTGCTGGACTCAGCAACTTATTTTTTCATGAAGCACTTCTCTGCTGAAAAATGCAAACTCTTCGGAGTTGTGGCTAACCTTTCTACCTGACTCCCATCAGCTGCCCTGGTCAGCTGAGTAGGAACCAGGATTATCAGAGGCTTCAGATTTCCAATTTGATCCCATTCCTACCACTAAGAGCTCTGGAGACACATTTTTTTCCTCTCTCTCTCTCTCTCTCCCTCTCTATTTAGATATTTGTGTTTTTTAACAAAACGTTACAGAATCTCACTTCCGTGAAATAGTTCCAGTGTTTTTGCTTATTACTGCAATTTGGAAAGGACATTTCCTAAAATTCTGAGATTTTTCACATATGTACAATTTTGCCTCTTGGCCACTTCAGCAACCACACTGGAGTCAGTGGAATTATAGCTCCCTTGCCCAGTTAAAACTGTTCTGTGTTGGTGGACAAATTCAAACCTTCTGTCAGCAAGCACAGTTTCAACCACACTTGCAGAGGTTTCAGAGTCTCACATTCCATCCACTTTTTTGAAAGTGTGCGGCAGGTAGAGGAGAGAAACCCTGTTAATGCCACCGGTAAGGGAAGGAGAGTAATGTGAGCTCAAATGTTGTTAGACACCAGAGGATCCACATGGAAGAGAGCCCAAATACATGCTCCAACCACCTGAAAAACTAGAGGACAAAGGTCTATAAAACTTAACACGAGAATTTACAGGAAATCAGGCCTCTTTGGTCCCAGTGTTCTCTGAACTATCTGTTTATAGGCTCAATTTTCTATGTACACCTTCAATAACAATAGCCAAAACAGTACCATTCCGTTGTCAAGGACATATGAGGACCACAAGCACTTTTGCACAGCAGTTCTTGACTGCATCACTCTTTGCCTCTGTGTCCTGCTGCCCGCAGTACTGCTTTGGAAATCAAGTGCTAAAGATGAAAACCTGCACAACTGAAGAGAAACTTGAAGCCATCGATGTGCGAGTTAGCGATTGCATCCCACGCAGGTTCTTGTTTCCTCCCCGGAAGCGTTTGTATTTGATTAGTCTCGTCAGCCATCTAGTGTTATCCATCAGACAGTGGGAAAGGAATAAGCTGACAATGGCGAACAATTGACATTTGTTAAGTTCAAGAAAAGCTTCTTGCGTAATTTGGAGCAACTGCCTCTGAGATCTGGTAACTGTTATCCTTCCCGCACCTTCAGGTTTCTGCGCTGCACGTAAAATTAGATGGCGGGAGGTTTGCGTCTGTGCGCGCCTATGCGCGGTTTTGCTTAGCGCGTAGGACAAAGCAGCAGTAATGTGGGTGAGAGGCTCACATGGTTATCCCATGGACCCCTGAAGCTGGCAAGGGCTGGTCCTGTCCCCGAAAGAAGCCACGTCGCCAGCGCCCGGGGAGGGAAGGGAGGAAGCCACACAGGGACAGCCGGGGGTGGGGGAAGGACAGGGGAAGGGTGTCATTCCACTTTATTCTGGCTTCAAAAGCTGGTGGAGCTGAAGCATGATGTTTACAGAGCTTCCAATGCTTTCAGCTGAAAACAGAAGAGGCAAGTGGTTTGAAGCTGCCTGACTAGAAACACAGAATCTAAAGGAATAAGTCGATAAATGAGCAAAACATACTCAATCTAAAGGGTCTTCAGGTTTTTGTTTTCATTTTCCTTCTCTTAGACTATTTCTGTGGCGATTTTCATCCAGTCGCTGAAACCTCTCAAAAATATAATGCTGTGCAAGCATTTGGAGGCTTGCTTTCTGTTTGTTTATTCATCATTTAGCATAATCCCAGACTGACTTTAAAAATTTGTCTTTTAAAAAAAGATTCAGTTACCTAATATATTTGTTTTAAAATGACAGGGTAAGAACACATCTGCTATGTGAAAAAAAATATTTTTCTTTTGGAAATACACTTTATATAACAAAATCACACTCACAGAATCAGATCTTCAGGTGACACTATGGTACGGTAGGTACGTAAAAGACAGTGGGACAACCCACGGGATGGAATTTCAGGAACAGCTAATTATTTGCTCTTAAAAAAAAATTTCCTTTCCTTAATGAGCCCACTTTCAAGAAATGAGTACAAAGGAAGAAGAGAGGAAGAAATACAGTATTCTGGAAGCTAAAAATCTTGTTGGTATTCTTTCTGCAATTTTTGTGGCTAAGACACTGAATGGATTCCATAAGTGAGATTTTGTCAGCATGCCAAATCTACATGGTCTTCTATCTTTTAAAAAAATGCCTTTGATTTCCACAGACTCCAGCCCAGCTTGGGACTTGTGTTTAAAAAAAAAACAACATATCCTGCTGCTACAGGAAATATTTTTCTCAACACCACTGTATTTTACTTATTTTAATCATATTTTAAAAAGAATCTTACAGAAATCCCAGCAGTACTGTTACGTATAACCCAAAAGAGTTCGTTTCACCTATTTACAGGAGAAAAGCTCACAGGATTAACACATTTGAAAATGATGTGAAAATGCAAAATGGATTTAAGATTTTTTTAAGAAACCCAAGTATTGAATGCAGTAAGATATGAAACTATTAGCTTTCTTCATGTTTGGAGGATGATCATACAACAGACTGAATACATGGACTGGTATATTTTATACTGGATTACAGAGGGTACTACTTCATTTTCTAGTACAGAAACTTATTATTAACGCTGTAAGACAATTCCAGCAAGCTTGAGAATTGGATATTGGGCCAAAATTAAATCTCCATGTTCGCATATAACCACACACTGACAACATTCAGGTCTGAATAGTTTAATAATCTTTGCTTCTTATATTGGGCCAAGTTCAGATTCAGAAAACCCTTTTTCTGCAGATGCGAACTTTCAAGCTAAGATCTACAGTGAAAGGTTTGGGTTTCTTTTAATATATCATCCCTATTGAGTTTCTTACAAGTCGTCTGCAAGAAACCCAAGTTCCCTGTTATTAATAAAGAGGTTTTGAGAAAGTACTACCAGGCACTCATCATTATTGAAGTGTGCTGGACTACTGAAGTATGGGGCTGCAGCAATAGATGGTTGTTACAGAAAACCGCACTGGTAACCAGCTAGCGCAGTAGTTTGTAGGGAATGCTCTTAAATCAATGATGTAGCTACATATATAATGTGAAGAAAAAAAATGGATTATTGATATTTTTATTGATGATATTCGACCTGTTTTATGCCCTGCATATTTTCATCCCCTAATCCTTTGCTTCACCAGGTCCCAGGTCAGTAAATCTCCCAAAACAGTCTTTCGCTGCACTGGTAGAAAGTTATTGGCAAGAATGGCCCTCATTTAATCCTGACAGCAAATTAAGACATCTCATGTCTGATCTAGAGAAATGCATCTTAATTACAGAAGGCCAACCAAACTACCAACTCAGCTCTCCATATTACCTATGCTATTTTCTCCTATTTCTCCTTTATTTTCTCCTATTCAAATGGAGAAAATGGGAGAAAAGAGATACTAAGCAGCCAGCCTACATTGCTCCTTTGTTTACTGTAAGCAACAGAAACAGAGATGACTGCATGAACCTTTGGGTTTTGTTATCTGTTCTCTAGGAAGTCCTTGTTTTCATGGGTCAAAATCTCTCCTGACAGGGTCCATTCAACTGATAATCATCGGTGTGGGCCTCAGTAAGCCATGGGGTATCTTAAAACCTAAAGGGATGCTTAGCATATTCTGAAAGGCTAAGCCATCAGGAAATGTTTTTGGCAAATGTCACTCAGGTTTCCCAAATTATCCAAGCTGATCCTGGTTCTGAAAATCAGATATTTAAGAGGTCGAAAGAAATAATGCATCTTCTTTTCAGAGTGGGGTAATTTCAGAAGACAAAGATATTGTGCTTGCTGATTGATTTTGACAAAACTGCTTTGAAATAAAACAGGTTTTCCAGCACAAACTGATTGTAATTTGTTCAGCCCTAATCAAACATAAAAACTTAAAATTTTGAGCATGGAATCATCCAAGACAGACTTTATGCTTGGAGAAAGGTGCTTAGACTGCTGCAACCGAGTAAGCTCATCTAAACTTGCTTAGATGCAGAGAATAAGTTTTTTCACCAAATTTTTCAAATTCCAATAAAATTAACTGTCCTATTTTTTAATTGTGATTCCCAATGAACAAAACACCAGCTACTTTTACTGTATCAAATACTGCAGTCCATTTCAGGCATTGCACGCATGTGAGGTAATGATCCAGCCAAAATGGAGTCTGTGGCAAAATAATGGAGGGAAATATTTTAAAGAATCGCTGGTCAGCATTTTTGCTTTATTTTTTTTACTACCTTTTTAAACCATCATATGCTTAAGTTGATTTTAAGTTAAATGTGTGCAGAGATATGTTTAAATTTAATGAAGTAAACCCTTATGGATGGTGAAATGACTTCCTAATTACATTTTATGTTCTCATGGTTCTTGAGTTTTTAATTTTCCACAAATGGAACAGATTTATATGAGTTCACATGACAGCTCTAGCACAGCAAGAAGTGACCATGGCTGCCAGAGAGACTACTTAGCCTTTAGATACATCGGCTAGGTAGTACTGTATGTTTAATAGAACTAGGTGCAAAGTGATGGTTCTTTTTTCGCTGTTTATTGCTAAGCCAACCTGCTATAAAACATTGATCTCTCAGATACAGGAGACACATGACTCCCATGCCACTAGGTCCAGTAGGCTTAACCTGCTGAACCTGAAGTGCTAAAAGGACTTAAAATGTAATCATTAGTAGATTTTTGCAAGCAGCTGGTAAAACAAGACTTCTAGGCAGTCAGAGTGCTTTAATTTATTTCTTAATCCTGCCAAATCAGCAGAAAAGTATTTTAACTTAGTTCCACTTGGCAGACAAAAGGTAGAATTCCAAAGGGACGGTGCAAGAGAAAGCATCCGTGCAGGTGGAAAATGATAAACTCTGTGTAGCGATGCCTATCAGCTCTGAGGTCCACATTTTTAATGTTGCTGTCGGAGGTTAAACAAAAAAAAAAAAAAGTAGAAGAAATACTATATCTCATTTTGGCTCAACCCTGCTAGAAATAAACTATTGTTGTTTTTTTTTTTCCAAAACACCAGCAGTATTCTTCTCAGTCTTTCCAGCCTCTATTAAATCCAGCACATTGTACTGAGACAAAAGAGATCAGGGCACTTCCCCTTCTTTCCTCCCCAACCAACTCGGAGCTCGTTTGTCAGCAAGAGTTATTGCCCTGACAAGCAACTTACAAAGTCTCCCATTTGTAGTTGTTCACTTTTCACATTAGAGGAAAACATCAGGATGGGCAGCCTTTACGACCAGTTGCCCATTGTTTAAGCTTGACCCTGCCAGTATTTGCACACAAGATGTCAGGGTAAATGATAAGGACTGCACCTCTGAAGGCAAACAAAAACTACCGTCCATAGAAATCAAATTCATTATTTTTTTTCTCGGTTGGTACTTTCTTTCCAGATTTTTGGGATACTGAAACACATCGTGATCCTGGTTTCTTGTCAGTTCATCCCTTAAATGAACAGTGAAATCTGTGGTGCTCGTTAACTGTAGGTATTGACTACAGTGATTGCTGTACAAATACATGCCACACACTTATTTTCATGATCTCATTTAGATGATCTGCTTAATTGAATGCAATCTACAGACTTGATCTCTTGCCATGTAGCGCACACAGGAAATCCTGGAATAACATCCAAAGACTGCGTTGGACTGAAAGTGAAAACCTTTGGTTTAACGTGCTGCCAAATCTTTTAAAGAAGCAGAAACTCACAAAAAGAAAAGCCCTTAGTGCCCCTGAGATCATAATGTGCAGCTGTGGCTGACTGCACTGATACTACCTGACCTGAAATTTGAATTAATTCTCATTAATTAAATGAACTATTGATTGATTGACTGGCATATAAAAGAACCTAAAAATGAAAATATGATGGCTCTTGAAGAAAACTTACAAGAGAAATAAGAGGGTGGACATGAGAATAAGCACATTGAAAATGTTTGTTAGAGAGGTTTTGTTATACTCCTGTACTAAAGTTATAAAAAAATCTCCAAGCTATTTTCCTTCAATGCTAAAAAAGCCCTGACCAAAGAGCATGTCATGCTTTTAATACCATCTGCTCTGAAAGCCAAACTTGGGGTGAGGTTTAACTGCCAAAATTTCCTGAATGGGTACAGAACTCACGAGTGCAGGTTCATTAAGTCTCATCCATTACACTATATATTTTGCTCACTTGGCAGATGGAGGTGTTTTTCAGCTCGAAATCCACAAAGATCTGGCAATCAAGTCAAGTCTCACCATCTCACATGCCGAACAAGCACACTGCAAACCAATGCGGTTTTTCTGATGTTGCTGAAGGCATATTCTAACCACAGCTGATGTTACAGAGATAGAGCCAGCGATATAATTTGGCTTATGTTACAGTTATTGTCAGTGATGATGCATGAAAGAAAAAGAGCTCATGTAGAGCTTGAGGAATTTTTAGTTTGGAAAAATATCTTTTAGCCAAAAAGTGAGTAAATGTAAGTATTCAGTGGGAAACAGTAAATACAGCCTTTGATAAAGTGATTATTAGAGTAATTTTTTAAGGACAGCATTGGTCTTCCAGGTAGTGTCATCTACAGCTACCAAAACTTCCTCATAGGGCTGCATAAACAGCTTCATTTATAGATTCAAAGCCACAAGCCACCCACTATTTGAAGAAAACTTTCCATACTTGGAAAATACATGCAATACGAGATTACTGCACTGGTTATCAGGATTTTGGACTTCACAAAAAATTGCTGATGTTATCCAAATGCAGTCTTGTTATCTATCAGAACAATTACCTATTCAGTCAGGACCAGATACAAACAAAACCCGGAGAATTTGGTATAATAGTCTGCAGTGAAGGGCAATACAAAAAGCTGTAAGTCCATTTACATGTAGAATTTCTGGATTCTAAGCAGAAATATACTTGCTTGAAATATTATACTTTTTAGCAGTGCATTCTTATAGTTCAGTCCTCTTTTTCCATTTTATAACAAGGACATACTACAGAATCAGCATCTTCTGTTTTAGTATAAGCCATTAATTTTTGGAGTACATTTACACAGAAGTTGCTCTGGCACATTTTTGTCATTACAAAAGTAACTGTGAAATGGAAAGAGGGGAGCTGCAAATGTGAACCATTTCAGAAACATAACTGGTTTTTAAGCACCACTTTCTAAAGATCCAGCTTACTTCTCAGCACTGAATATGCCCCTGGGCTTTTCCTCCAGACCCCGCTCCAGTCAGAAGGACTGTGACCCCAGGCTCAGAGGCGAACAACCTCCTGCCTGAAGGACAGCAGAAACCTCCGAGGTCCCTGTCCCTGGGAGGAAGGACACCAGGAAGGTGGCTGGGTGCCCTGTACCGCTGTGTCCCCAGAAGTTTGCTTTTACAGTAGGACATCGATGCCCAGCTCCCACCAGACTAAAGCCTGAACTCGTGCCTGAAAAGAAGGAGAAAGCTGCTGCTGCTGAGTTCATTCTCCTGCGGTGCTCACGGGTTTGTTTTGTGTTTGCTTCAAGCCAGTATCCTGAGACTAGACTGCAGATGTTTTCATGGACAGTGAAGCTGCAGCGTGGACTGTGAATATCGCAGCAGTTAGATCGACTCCATTTTTCAAATTTTAGATTCTGACACCTGAAAATGGCTTCTAATTGGTCAAGTGCGCTGGGTCTGTTTTTCTCTAACCAAGAAAGAAGAGAGAGAAAGAACTGGAACAGGAGCTGCTGAGTGATTCAACGGCAATCTGAGCTGAGGGACGTGAGAAATACAGCAGACACAGCAAAAGACTGGTCCTGGTTTTGTTACACAAAAAGGATATAAGAACTTAAATTTTATAATATAGGGTGTACTAAATCATATGCCTTAACATTTGAAATTAACCTCACAACTGGACTTTGTTAGAAAGCAAAAAATTTGCATTTAAAACAAATGTCCATACCTCTGTAGGCACATATGTACAATCTATATACCCTAATACATACTTCAATATGGAGACTGCATTTTGCAGTTGGAGATTATAAATTGTTCACTTAGAAGTGCTGGGAGTTAGCAGGAGAGAGAAAGCAGGAATAAAATTCTGAACATGTAGGACTCCAGGCTGAATACTCTCTAAAGCACACCTGACTGAAGCTCTCGGGTCAGTACACGTAATTCATACACAGTATTTTTTTGGGACGAGACATTCCTCAAGAATGTAAGAAAATGAGGTAGTTATCAGACTGGACCAGAATTCTTGCATACAGAAATTAAATGAACTCAGCAAAATACTGACTATCTCCTTTGCAACTGTGGCTACAGAGTCATAATGACCGCACATGAATTTGTGAGGAGGAAAATGAAATTGAAGCTCCACAACAATAAAGTGGAGTTCAACTGCAAAAGAAGCCTCAGGCAATGAATGTCCTAGAATCAAAACGATTACTTATTAAGAAATCTCTAAATTGTTTCTATTAGCACTACATATGATTTTCTGAAAGTACAGCAGAAATTTTGGCTTCAAAAACGAAACATGAAACTCCTCCTGCCTGCCAGTTTTAATCAAATATAGAGCTCAGCCCGAACCTACGCAAGGCTGAAATGGTGCTGTTGGAAGTGAAACTGGCTGTCTCCCATTAAAGGCCTGCAAGTTGTGTTTTTTTTTTTTTTGTTAAAGTTGTGTGAACCCTTGGAGTCTTATCTGACTTCTTACTGAGCCTGGATGACTGGGCAGCATCCCAAAAATACCTTCTCACATCTTTAGCTTTATGGGGAGTTTCATCCCTTTCTCCCGCTGAGGCCACAATATCCTCTGCATTTGTTACCTGACGGCTGTGTTATTGCAGCCTCCTGTTTCTGAAGCCGAATGTAAGACAACGTGCTGGCTCCAGATGCGGCAGAAGGAGGCCGTCTGCCTCATGCCTGCCTTAGATCATTGTAATCACTTCAGGCCAGTGCTCAAGTCCTTCTTTCAGCTCCAGGTAATTCCTGATGCCAGTTTACAGCCTTTGGCGTACAAAGCCCTGCTGCAGTTGCAAACTGCTGAGGCTCAGAACAAAGCCTTTGGGACCTAGGGACAAAACTTTTTTTTAAGGCAATCCAGGTCCGTAAAAATCTTTTCGTGAACATCAGGTGAATGCAGCAGCTGATCATGTTTAGAAAACAAAGGAAACCTTCCTCCTGGAGAATGCTTTCCATCAGAAACACTACTTGTTTCAAGTTTCAAGCTCTTTCATTCACCTCCTCAAAAAGTCACAAAGAACAGACCAGGTTTTGACCCCAAAAAAGGCAGAAATACTAGACACTGCAGAGGTTCAGTAACTAGTTCACTAGAGCTTCAGACCTACATGCAGGCTAGATGGTAAATGCCAGAAGCCACCACCTTCAGGCCATGATTCAATGGTGCAAGTTCAGTTTCAAATCTCTAACTCCTAACACCACGGACAGATGACAGAAGTCACCAGTCTGGTGCAAACTCACTTGACCAGTGCAATTTCTGATGCAGTATCTTTGCAGCAACAGGCTTCAAGCTTAATCAGGTACCAGCTTTCACCACACTGCCAGCATAAATCTGTCAGGAAAGCGTACAGACAGAGTAAACTCTGTATCATGTGCTCTGCCAAATCTGAGAAAAGTGATCCTGCGCCCAGGCCTGATTTAAGTCCAAATTTCACTGCTAGATAACAGCAGTGTGCACAGTTTCAACAGTAATGCTTGTGGAACTAACGCTTACCTCGCAATAGTTAAAATTTTTTCATCATATTTTAACAGCTGCTTAGCTCTTATCTTGCTGTTGCTACTGCCTAAGTGTTTTGTCCTGTATACATCAAGTAACAGAGTATTCCCCAATCTTTTGTGAGTTTATACATACAAACATAGAACCATAGAATGGTTTGGGTTGGAAGGGACCTCAAAGATCATCTAGTTCCAACCCCCCTGCCATGGGCAGGGACACCCTCCACTAGCTCAGGTTGCCCAAAGCCCCATCCAACCTGGCCTTGAACACGGCCAGGGATGGGGCCTCCACAGCTTCTCTGGGCAACCTGTTCCAGGGCCTCCCCACCCTCACAGTGAAGAATTTCTTCCTAATATCTAATGTAACTAAGGCTTCTTTTTATGCTAAGTCCTACATTTTTACTGAAGTCTCCCTGTAGTTCCTCATGTACTGGTCAAGCCAGCTGTTGGTATTCTTCCTCTGTAACCCCGCAGGGGCAGATGGTGGTCTTCCCCTGTAGCACCATCAGTTTGGGGCAAGGTCCCAAGGGCCCCGCCAGACAGTTGTGTGTAGTGGATCCC
The DNA here is from genome assembly GCA_013399095.1 of Psophia crepitans. Classification (NCBI taxonomy): domain Eukaryota; kingdom Metazoa; phylum Chordata; class Aves; order Gruiformes; family Psophiidae; genus Psophia; species Psophia crepitans. The sequence continues at coordinate 1,699,740 of VWZZ01004976.1, read as the reverse complement.
GACGTGCTGTGGGCACCCACACCCCCAGCTGAACGACTGGGGGTACCCCAGCCACTGGCCCAGGGGGCGTACTGTGTAGTAAAGGCAACCAGGGCGGGTTTTGAAAATTGCCGGTACTATCACTTAATGGGAAAAGAAGTGCAAGAGCTTCAGGCAGTGGTTTGTACTCAAAGACATTTGCAGGAATTTAAACAACACATCCTTTAAGTCTTTGAAGGAAAGAGTACAAAGTGAAGCATGACAGTATGTATCCCTCTCAATTTAAATTTTGTAAGAACAGCACAGAACATCTCCTAAGACCATCTATCAGTTGCTGATATGATTGCCACATATCCCTCTCCGTGATAACCCTTCTGAGGCTCTGGAGTTCAAGGTTCTGTATTAGTTGAACATTTGAAGTCTTCAGCTGAATGAGGTTTCAGGATGATGGTTATTTTTATAATTGTTAAATTAGTTATGGTACCAGTTCTGTGTAGTTGATTAGTGTGGGCTTTGCAGTAACGCCTGAAAATGTGTAGAAGTGAGCAGTACTCTATTCAGACTGCCAGGCAGCCAGAAATCCTGAAAAAACATCAAAAAGGAATCTGCAAATTTGTCCCAGAAAAAAAAAATCAGGTAGAAAAACAGGAAATGTCTGTGGAAAAACAGACATATGGGAGCTCTAATTCTTCCACAATCTTCCAGTAGAACTAGTCTGGGCAAAGAATTCACCTTATTTTAGGGTGGAGTTTTATCAATTTATTAAAAAAGTTTAATGATGTGTGAAACCTGGACTGGTCCCACCTAGTCCTCACCTAAAAGCCACTTGTAGAACAGGCTCCTCCTGTATGAGTGTATCACAGAAAGATGGCTCACAGAAGAATGAGTGGCGTGTATTTATTTGTACCTGTGAATTCTTGGTGAGCAGGTACTGTGTAAATATACATGCATACAGGGGTGAAAATTACTATGGCTTTCTTCAGAAAGATATAGACAAAGGATACGTATATTTTATGGGTCAATTCACACCGCTTCAAAAAAAAAATTTAAATTATGTATTTCAAAAGATTCACATCAACAGATAAAGTAATGGTCTGACTTCCAAGATCTAAATTATTACTTCAATGCAGCTGTCTGGCAGAGCTGAGGTTAGCTTAACAAAGGGGCTGGCTGAAGATACAGCTCTCGTTCATCTTCCAAAGTACTGAAATAAATAGAATATTTGACAGAGAGGACTGCAAAACTGGCCATTATACACTGCTCACATTTTCAACTGAGAAGTTTATAAAGCTTTTACCTTTGCTGTTAATTGATAATGCCAGTTTTAATGAAGCAAGATAGACATACCCATTATAAAATACTTGTAGCAGATAAAGCAGGGAGCAGAGCATGTTGTAGAGAAAGTTAAATGAAAAAGCTTGTATATTGAGCTCAGATTAGGCCAGTTGCTCACTATTTCTTAGTCTTGTAGGTTCTTCTTTATTTCTTCTGCAGAAAGAGTCCAGAACCCTTCAAGAAGTAATTCAAAATGGCAAAAGTAACATTTTTCTTTACCTCTACCTGGCAAATTTTCAGAGAGATACATTTACTGGATGGAAACTTCCTGCCTGGACTGGCAGTCCGTTAGCATGAGTAATGAGCAATCCATCCATCATTAGGGTTAGTAAGTTTTCCATTTCATCCTCTTCCCTCTTTAAGTGCATGATTTAATTCACAGTACATAAACATTTATGCAGAAACCTTGTAAAAGTAAAACCATGCCCAGTATTTCGGTCATATATATGAGACAACTATAGGCAGGTGGGGAAGCTCACTTTAAAACAAATTCAGGTCCCGTGTTTGTTCACAATATCTAATCTCTGTATTCTGTGTACGTGCCTAATTTACATTAATCTCCTTTTCTTTTTTTCCCCTCCACACATATAGAATTCACACTTGACACTGCTTGGAACTAGGGATGCTACAGACTTAAGAGAAAATTTGTTCCTGGGACAAATACGAGCTCTGGGAGTGGTTGCTTTATCCACTAGGATATAGGCCTAAAACTTGGTATCTCCAACCTTCAGTTCCCTGTCCTAATGCAGACCCTTCCTACCCTGACCAAAGCCACTTTGGAGATGCGGAGCTGCAAGAGCCGGGTGGGTGTATGGGGAAGAGGTGGCCTGTGATATCTGAACATGCAATAACCATCTCAGTGCAGAAGCAACTGTCTTTCTGTTGGAGGATGCCTGAAATATTTCTAATTTTCTCTTTTTAATGAGGTCTTTAGGTTTCCTCTTGCTCCTTAGAGCTGAGGCATCTCACTGCAAAGTGGGTCTAAGAGTATCTGGACGCTGGGGCATGTAGAGGGACTTTGGATGGCAACACTGCAATGACTGTGTGGCCAGGGGCTTGCCCTTTCTCTGCTGGGAAAAGCAACACATTTTACAGTTCAGAAGACCGGGGCCCTTCTCACACCTTTGAGACATGGCAGGAAACCCTTTTAGTCAGTGTGAGTTTTCAGCCACATTGTCTGGATTTTTCTTTACCTCCTTGAAGGTTAGTGATCTCATTCTACAGACAGTGCACTTGGGGCAGAGGTGGTCAGTGTTGCCCTGCAATTCCAGCATCTGAGGAGCTTTTAATGGACTTTTAGTGACTATCTAAATTCAGCCTTCAGCTAAACATATCCTCAGTGAAACTTTATATGCTCTCTGTCAACTGCTAAGAAATCAAGCCTTTCTTTCCATAAGTAAATCTGATTTCCTTGCCCATTCCCCAAAACCTACCCGCAAAACTGCCTGCCACTTGGTGCAAGTAGAGGGTAGTAGCAGCAAGAGCCCTGAACTGCAGGCAGAGCTGTGAGGCAGAGCAAATACTTTTCAGCAAATACTCACTGAGCCAAGAATAGTTTAAACCCTCCTCCTCCACCGCCTTTCCTTAAAATTGAGATTATTAATGAGTCACACTTACATTCATATTCCTCAGAGCTCTGCTTTAGAGAGAAACAATAGCCAGGTCTCCCTCTCCTTCCTCCTGGGTGGGCAAGCAGCACAATGCTAAAGCATTATCACATCAACTGCTGGGCTAAGAAGCTTGACCCAAAGCCCTGTGCCAGTGAATTATTTTCCCCTGACATATGGCTTAAGGCTGAAGGATTTGAACACTTAATTGGTGCATTTTCTGCAAGGCTTTAAAGGCTTGGCAAGGTGAGATTCCTGCTAATCAGTGATACAGCTGGGAAACAGCTCCTGCTGTGCATCACCAGCAGCCTCCACCTACAAGAATTCATTGATCTCTTGGAGCTCCAGGGACTTGCATTATCTGAAGGTGTTACAATAATTTCTGAGTGAAGTTGTCCAAAGACTGTGTTTCAAACATCCTTCATAATTTGTATTCACTGAGACATGGAACAGCATAGATCTGTTAATGTACGTGAGTAAGAACACCAGGACTTTCTCTCTCACATTATTGTGGTGGGGTGGCTCTTTGTTAACCAGGAAAACAGAACACATTCCCTGTAACTTTTGCCTTTTCCTGCAAGAGTTACCTCAGCCTTTCTCTACAAGCAGGCATTCACAAAATCAACATCTTTACAGCACTTCTTTGTCACTGAAACTATCAGAAAACCCCAAAACACTTACATCCTAAAGATGGGTCCCGTGATGAGAAATTTGAGAAATTAAATCTTCATTCATTATTAGTACTCCTGTAAAGCAACCATTCAGACCTTTCATTTTCCATTTTCATCCTGCGATTTTACTGTGCTCATACCTCTCTGACTTGCAAAATGACGATTTCTGTAATATTTCATACATTTTTCTGGAATTTCATTTTCCTTGCAAAAAGTTCTCTAGGTAAATCACGTGACTTCTGTTCTTGCCGATTTACCAGTTTCTGTCAGAAACCTTGTAAACCCACTCTTCACTGAGCTGGAAGGAGTTCTGCACCTGAAGGATTTTCAGGAGAGACACATTATTATTGCTATTCTGTTTTTCCAAGGAAAAGTATTTTTCACATTGATTCAACCAAAACTATCTTTCTATAGAGAGGACAATGAAGCTAAAGAGAGCAGTTACTCTACCCATCAGAGAGAAGAGACTCTCCCTTGAAGAAAACAGTGTCCAACCACAAACTGACAACTATTCTAATAAGTGAAAGACGTTTGCACAGGCCACACCCTTGCAGTCACACTCACTCACCCACACACAGAAATAAAATTGATACAGGCTCATAGTATTAGGGCTGCTTTGGAAGGCATTCCGCAGATGTTTGTAGTAATTGAATAAAGGCAATCAAATTTCATTCTCTTAAACAGGTAAGCACAGAAGAGGGAAGTAGAGGTTGGAAATGTTCAAGCAACACATGGGCCCTAGTCCCAAAAAGCTAGGTATGAGTATAAATTCAATTTTAATATTTTTATTATTATTATTTGTTTTAATTCTGCTACTTTCCCTTTCTACTTTCCTCTGCTAAACACATGTAAAATTTGGAAGATGGTATGAAATTCCTCTGTCCATTTTCTCCACTTACCTCCACTGCCTAGCAGTTTTATTTTTGAAGTTTTATAGACTTCAAGCCTGCTTTTAGTCCTGGCATCTCGTAGGAGTTCTTCGAGAGTCAGAATAAGATGATCCTCTCCCACAACAAAGAACAATCCTGACAGAGATAACGCTGCTTCCCTTTCATTTTCTGTTTACACTAGCATCACCCACGGCTTTGCAGAGCCTCTCTCAAATTTGTAAATGTTAAAAGACCTTCAAACAAAACGGAGCTCAGCTTCTTAAAATATCTTTGACAACTTAATTAACTTTGCACACTGGCATCTCAAGACTGTCAATTGTAACGTAGTTCAAAGATCGATTAAAAGATCAGTTCTTTTCCTCTGTATATGGGAAAGTATTTTTACACTAGCAAATACCAATTTACACTCATTAAGTTCTGTGAATAAGCCTGCTGACACGCCGGGGGTCCCATTGAACCACACTCTTCACAAATACAGTAGATGTAGTGTTTACCCAAGCTTAACTGTGCTGAATAAGCTCTTTGACAAATAAAAGCATTCTTGCTGGCCCCACTTATCAGAAGGTGTACTACGTGCGCTCTGCTGCAGTCTTTAACTGCGTTTTCTCATCATCCTAACAAACAATTTTTAGTTAACAAACTTTCCAAACAGTTTTTAATTAACAAACTTTCCAAACGGTTAGGACTAAATCCCTCTGTGTAGTGATGGTGTAAACCCACTGGTTTGAATTGCTGTAACTCACTGGTGTAGGTCATCTATCTCACGCAATCCCAACATCCCTCAGTGTGGCCTTCTTTCTGCTCTTACTTCATGGGTAGCAAATGTCCAGAGCTTCATGCCAGGACAGTCATACGATCCAGCACACGGGCTGGCTTGGCAGGGCTGGGTGCTGCTGGCGCAGCCGTCAGCAGGCAGCTCAGCTCCTCTTCCTCTCCCTGCCCCTGGCACGGGCAGGTGCCGCCTGGGTGGAAGCCATTTGAGATAAGCACGCATCCTTATATCAGTAAGCTGTAACCGGCTACTGTCTGTGTGTCTCCAAAAAGGTTCTCATGACATATTGTGTGGCATAAAAGTCATGAGTCCTTTCTTGATGACTATGTTCTGTCTCACTAAGGTTCATTTCTACCTCAAGGTGCAGCAATATCTATAAACTTAATCCTTTAGAGTCCTTCATGACTTACATTATTTTATGCTTATTAGGGCGTTTGGATTTTCAGAGAGCAAATGAGGACATCAGTGGTGATATTCTGGGGGTTCATGTGTTTGGGACTTAACCATGGACGTGTATAAAATCTATTGCCCAGCTTAGGGACAATATTTTGCTTGTATCACAGGCTGCCAACACATCTCTGACATTTCAGTCTGCTACACTGCGCTAAATCCTGCATTATCCTGACTTCTCACCCACCCCACACCCTACCATAAGTTACGAATCTAGAACAAAGCTTGAACATGACAACAAATGAAGTTTGGGAGCCAGAGGAAAGAAATCAGAAAGATTTTGCCAGCACTGTACTTAACAGTCTTTTTCCCACAGGCACCATAAATTTTGTGTGACCAACTAAAGCTAAACAAGATGGGCATTTTGTAATCCAGACAGCTTTTACATGCATCTGTTTAAAGGTGTGTAAACAAATGCATACACGCATATAGGTATCTACATATACATGTATGTGTGTGTTAAGCTAGTTGCATATATATAAAATGTGCAGACTTGGGAGAATTGTACGGTGGTGTGATGGGATAAAGGAGCCTGAGATTTACATGAAAACTTGAGAGTAAAATTAGCCAGTCTTTGAATGAGCAGAGAGTGAGATGGTAGCCCTTCCAAACAGGTCATGTGTTTTCTTTACAGCACAGAGGTATGGGCTTGGTATCTTTCACTTAAGCAGTGGAAAAATTTTTTGGAACTATTTTAAGAAAAGAAGGAAGGGAAATTAAATTTTATTCATTTATGTTACTTTCTGTAAAACCTTAAATATCAAGGATGTAACTATGTGAGGTCAGAAGAAAGCATAAAAACTTCAAACAATGAGCTGAAACAGATTTTAATGTACATAAAAAGGTCAGACCTAAACATCAGCTACTACAGACTTTTCCACGGTTAGATTTGAGTTTTATGTGCTTTGCCGGACACCTGACATAAAGTTCTTCGGTGTTGCGGGATGTCTGACTTTATTGTTGTAACACTTGTAACGAAAAGATAAATGCTCCATAATAATTTCTTAGTATTATTTGTTAATGTTGTAATAGGGATGTTTAATGTCTGAATATATTGCTTTGGCTAACGGGTCTATATGGAAAAAGAGAAGAATAGCTCAAGAGAGGCCTCTTGGGGGTGTCAGGGGAAGGCAGGCTGCACAAATCCGTGACAGAAGATAATACAACCTTATGGAGTCTATACACCTAAACATTTTTTTTTTCCCAAATGCTTCTTTCCTATTGATAAAAGAAACAGCTATTTGAGTGTAGTAGGCTGTCTGCTCTTTGTAAACTGTTAGTCAAAACCTTCCAAGGGAAAGACCTGCAAGTTTTCAAGCTTTTTGGCTTCAAGCTTTCCAAGCCTTTCAAGCTTTTTGGTATGGTAAACACACAAGATGCACAGCACAATGTAGCCTTCTGCCTTGTCTAGTACTGCAGATCCTGTCATTTTGGGTAATCAAGCAGATCAGAAAGAGTTCCTGCCAGGGCAAAGATATATTCAGATATTTTAAAAGTTTTGTTGTGGTTTATTTGGGGGTGTTTGCTCCTGTTAAAAGACTCTCTAGGTACATCTATACCATTCTCAGAAGCAGGCTTGGCAGCAGCTATGAAGGCCAGTTTCCTGCTCTGTTGTGACTGCAGAGCCAGGCCACAAGGAGCCCCTGCCCTTGCATCCCCGGCTGCCTCCTCCGCAGCCAGCTTGCCCTGAGACCCCCTTGCGTGTCACCCCTGCAAAGAAGGACATGGACTGCAGGAGAGCTTCTAGGTCTTGTGGGTTTTATTCTTCTGCTCATGGAGAACAAATACATTTAATATTTAACATTTCCTGTGCGTTAAAAGCCAGCGCTGTTTCGGCAGTACCAGAAGGGCAGCTGACTGACCTCACAGCCGGCTTTAAAGCCACGCAGGCAGGCCGCTCTCACTGCCCTGCACGACAGCTTTCCCCGACTGCAGAGCAACACAAGTCCCCCAGGGTGCAGGTGGGAGGAGCGCACCTGAGGAGAATTTTGGCTCTTTCTGTCCCGAACAGGCCATGCTTTGTGCAGGTTTCTGGTCAACTGCAGGAGTAAAAGCTTTCTTCTCTTTCTTCCTCAGAGCATTTGAAACAAAAAGCAAATTAAAGATGCATTTCTAACTGATCGCCCTATTACAATGCCTCAGGATTATACAAATAAACAGATTTATTTATTTTAACTTTATTTTAATAACATGCAAGTGCTGAGATAATACAGTGCTGGGTGTGCTGTGGAAACCTAGACAGATCAGACATTGGATATACAGTATTTGTTTTCTGAGTCTTTGCCCACACAGAGTTTTCTTGCAGCTGCTAAATAAAGGTCCTGGGAAGACAGAACTCTCAACCAACCGCATTTTGTTAGGGAAAAAACCAATTCTTTAAAAGGGTTTCTCTATTTTGCTGCTCTTTAAACAATGCAACCCCACTCTTTAAAGTGACACTTCAACAAAATATTCTCAAAAGGGATAACATCTTTTAAATCTCTTTTTATCCTGTAAAACAAAGAGTTCTGCCCATCACAGTGGGAGACGCACACATGTCGCCTGGCTGTGTCTGGCTGTCACATATCACACAGGGATGAGATGGGCTTCTGGAACAACCCAAAACGTCTGTATTGTTATAGCTCTAGCTTTCACATCCTTGGCTGATTTTGTCGTTTGTTCTTGATTATACAGCTAGCAAGTGTAGGTAGCTGCTACAGCAGGAGTCATATAAACTTTCTGCACTGCAGATACTCTCAAATAGAGTCCAACTCTGTTTTGCCTTCAAAATAAAGTCTGTGGTATAATTTCCTTGCCCTCGGGGATAATAGGTCCCTCCTTTCTGCATACTGCAAAATGCAGTTCTCTATTAGTCTAACTGACACTATTGGTTGCAACAGAAATAAACAAGAGTAGCAGAGAGATGAATGAGACTCTATGGAGTTATATTGTAAATATTCCCTCCAAGGGGGTTTGTTTCATCCCTGATGATCTTTTTTTTTCTGGTACTGTTATGAAACTTGCAGGTTAAATGGTATTTTCCAAAAAAGACATTTTCAACAGGAGAAGGACTGAGGAGCATCCTGAGTCTTTACTTCACTCTCAGAAAGAGGTCATAGCCCTCTTGGCATGTTCTACCATAATCACAGATCACTGGAACAATTTATTTAAACTGGAATTAAGATTAAAAAGTAGCATCTCAATGACATGAAAAGCATGCTACCATTTCACTTACACCATTAGATGGGTTGTACATAAAGATATCTGGGCATCATTGCAGCAGAGATCAGCTTGTTTGGTTCTTGAAAGGAAATATTTCTTTAGAAGAAAGAAAGTCAGAACTGCTGTTATTTGAAGTATTGGCAATCCACCCCCCCCCAAAAAAAACAACAACAAACCAACAAAACGAACCCCAAAAACCCCAGAAAAACCCAACCAGCTCAAACAACCAACCTAGAGTGCTAACACTGTCTCAGGGTTATATGGCTCTGTGTTTTATTTCAGGCACTACCGATCAGGGAAGATCTTGTGGCAAAGGAGTGAGGAAGATGAGGGCATTCAGTGTCTAGCAGGCTGGCACAGGCCATCATACTGTCGTGGAATAGTTTGGGTTGGAAGGGACCATCCTGTGTTCCCACTGCAGTGGCTTTCAGCTTCACTAAGATGCCCTGAGGGCCTGTGTTTGCTGGAGGACATTCAGAGCCGGCACTCTAACTCACGGGTCACACTTGCAGCATGCTGATTGAATTCCTCACGGTTTTTGGCCCCTGTTTATATCCCCATTGGTTTAATGCTACTTTTCTTCTCACAGGAGTGATATGAGGCTGCAGGTATCGATGTGTGTTATACATGTCATGCAAATGCAATAAAGAACAAATAAACACATAAAGCCTACAAAATAAGGTAAAAATCAGGTAGCCCATATACACCAATTCAAAACTGAATCTGGGACTCAATAACTCCGGTGTTTTATTTTAATTACCCCTCTGATTTGTAGTTGAATGTGTAGAGGAATTGCAAAAGATCTATACTCTAATATTTTAATTTGCTGAGCAAAATCACAGTTAGTGCCATGAAAGAAGATGTCGAAATATTTTTTTAAGTTTTTTGTCTTTTTAGCCCACTGGAAACAGTTTCTCCTAATAGGCCCTTTTTTAACACTGAATAGAAGTGATGGTCAACCAGCAGTTTTGTCTGATGTCACTCCGAGGTAAAGCACAGAATTCTGCCTAAAGATAGAAGACAAAATCAGCACTGCCAAATTTTCTATACACTTTACATTTATTTCAAAGACAAAATAAGGGAGTTCCTTATATCTGCATTTAAAGTGGACTGTTGACAGGGTGGTTCTGCTTTACTCTGCTTCTCTTCCAGCTTGTGCATTTATCTCTTTAGCTTTCTGAGGCATGTTGTCTCTCTTTGTTCTGATAAGAATAATCCACTGATCCTCCTCCCTTTCGCTGCAGTATTCACGCGGAGGCTGGTATAAACTGACATCTGTATGGCACTCATCCCACTGAATAGTGCTAGGAGCAGTGCAGGGCTGTGGGAGGACAGGTCAACTGGATGACCCTTGGGGCAACCGAGCTGACTCTTACCCCCAGAACTGCTGACTGCTGTCACAGCACAGTGTAATCACGCTTTATAACATCAATCTTTAGACCTTTTCTGTTGGGCATACTAAGAGGTTTACACCTTCTCCTGGGACACAATCCTTTAGAGATCGTATGTATATATTTTTACCTGATTTCCAGGTGAAATAACTTCTGACCTGGCTCATGCAGCCTTTGGTCAGGTGGAGGGAGACTTCATAAACAACAGAAGAATCTGGAAATGATTGGGGTGGAAAGCCAGCTGTACATCTAAAGATGTTGACATCTGCACAGTCATATGCGCAGACAGACCCCATCTGCAGGGGTCAGTCCTGCCCTGCTGGAATGGTGGGTTTGCAGGGAAAGGACAACCTGATTAGCTCCGATTTCCTCTCTAGATTTGCTGACTTGCTGTCTGACATATTGTTCTCTTTGAGTGCTTTGTGGACTTCCAATCAGTATGGAAAGCACCATTATTAAGCCCTGAAATCCAACCTGGTTGCAATAGCACAGGCTTCAGCAGTTCTAATTTAATGCATTATTTAGGAAGCCAAAGGTTATTTTCTTGCCATCTTTCCTGCAGTAGGCATTTTTATCAGGGAGCTACAACAGCGAATTCAAACCTACAAGATTTCCTGTATACCTTGCAGTACTGGAGGACAGAATATTTTGAAACTTGTATGAAAATCAACTGGAATGAAAAAAGGGGGAGAAATCTAAGGACAAACTTAAAAAAAAATACATGTCTCAAGTGTATTATGACACTGTTATTCAGAAGACCCTAAAATAAAAAAAAACCACCAGCAGTTTGTCCACTGCTATTTCTCAACTAATAAGAAAGCCTGTAACATTTATTTCCCCTGCCTTGCAAATCCTAAGAAGAATTTTCACTATTTAATGGCGTTGTCAAGTCAAAAATCAATTGCAGCATAGTGCTAGAATGTGCCTTCAAGCCATTGCTATTTCCATGCTCAATTTCAACATTCTGCTTACAGGCATTTCATTATAAAAAGATGTTGAATACATAAAAAAGAAAGGTTTTATTCCATAATAGGGGATGTGTGTTTTCTGCCTATCCTCATGCTCACAAAGGGTAGAGGAATTTGCACAAGAGGACAGGGAAAGTGCTCAACAACAATTTTCCATACATATGGACATCATAAACTACTTGTTTACAAAAAAAAACCATTTTCTGTGACATGTCAGTTGCCTATTTTTTGAGCAGCAAACAATGAAAGAGATATTGTTTGCAAAATCAGCAGTCAAAAATTGATTTTAAAAATCCAGCATTCAAACTCAACATTGGAATTTATAAGGAAAGACTATGGGTAGACCACATTAAGCTTTGCAGCAAAGGGATCACTCTTACACTTAAAATTAATCACCTGGTAAATACTTGAAGGGCTGGGCAAAAAAACCAAACCAAACCAAACCAAAAAACCAAACAACCAAAAAACCCAAAATAAAAATTCTTGTAGTTAACAGTGTGAAGAGCTGTTTTACAAACTCCTTGTAACTGCAGTTTGCATTTACAGTATCTGCATCCAATGGAGCTTTTTTTACATACCTCTACAGCTGATCAGATTGTGCACTGTAGAGACTTCTGCTTACAAATATAACCATCCTAAACCCTTTTTTTTTCTCTCTTTTTTTTTTGGTTGCTAGTTTAAAAAAAAACACCATTGTTTCTTCTCCTCTGTGTTACTCCCTAAAGCTACTGTTATATTTCTCTATTACTCTCAAGAAAGCAGCTGGTTTACAGCACTGGCACCTAAATCTTACCTCTCTGCTCCCTCCATGTCCCAACCTCTGGCAGAAAAGGAGGGGAAGGAGACAGCTAACTGAAGGACAAGCTGAGGGAATGAGAAGGACATCAGCTGAATGAAAAGAGACATGGGAAGCATACAAGGTCATGATTCAGGGATCAGTAACGAGAGCAAAGGTGATTGACATGAAGACTGGCATGGGTTAAAACTCTCTTTGCTTCTTTGCTTCAGTATAGCTTCAAGTTGGTATGCAAATGGCATAAATCTCACTATATATTTAGAACTTGTGAAACAAAGATCTTATTTTCTGCTCTGGAAAGGAAAATGTACTGCCACATCACTATTTTTGACTGAGGATGCCTTTGAGAAACCTAAAGCTTGATACAGTACGAGCAAGACTACCCAAAAAACTGTATAAGGACTTTTTGTTCAACAAAGTGGAGTTTGAACTCCCTGTTACATCAAGACATGTAGCCCATTGTGATTACTTCAAATATGAAAATAATGTGTCCACCGACCAGTGAAGTTCCTCCTGTCTGTGAAGTGACACCTGTCAAGGCTTAAGCTTCTCACCAAATTTGCTATAAGAAGACAGGTGAGCATGCTTGTCAATTATATCAACTCCTTCACTACTGCCTTCAGTGTTCTCTTACAATAAGACCCTTCATGCCCACTACATGATTTTCAGCTGAGAACTTTCTTCTTGAGTCCTCCTGAAGTTATTCCTCCCAACAACTTAGGGGAATGTAACAGTGGAATGACTAACACCTTCCAGCCTACGTAATCCTTGGTGTGCAGCGATACCGCCTTCTGAGGAATGCGATAGAGTGAGATTTCAAGTCGAAAATCACGTAAGGCCACAGTAAGGGCCATTCTTGTGGCTGAGAGGCATTGATTGCAGAAAGGGATAAAGTTATCATCACCACAAAACTGTGTGAGATCATTCTCCACACCATGTGGTACTGGATTACGATCAGTGACTATCAGGCTAACTGTGGTAGGTTGCCCATCATATGGGGGCCACTAGCTACACGTTTGGCAAAACTGTTTAAATCTGAGGGTCCAATTGCCTTACTCCTTCCAGACAAGGCTGATTAAATAATCTGAAAATGTTTACGGGCATGACAATGTTGTGGAGGTCTTCAATACCAGCATGACATTCAACACAATGCATCTCTATTTCAAAAGTTAATTGAAATCCCCCTGGGTAACAAAAAAGCTTATGTAACATTTGCTTCACTCATGACTCACTGTGGGATACAGCGATGACTCTTGGCTCGCTGTGATGGATAGGTTCAGAACAGCAGTGGTTGACATTTTCTATGTCTTGGCCCTCTAATATATTTTATGTTTGCACAGTTGCGATGAACATTCTCCACTGCCTTTAATCCTGGCTGATAAATGAAGCATGAGTCTCCCTCTAACCTTGGATACTCTCATAGCTAATGCTTGCTTGATATGATCTGCATTTTTCCATGCACTCTGTTGGAAACTATCCAGTTAGCTCTCCCCAGCTATGGAAAGCATTGCCATTGACTGCTTAATGCTTTTTCTAAAAATTATTAGGCATGCCTGCTTTTTTTACCATACAATAGTCATAAATATCATTCAACCAGTTTCCCAGGTTGTGTAAAATCTATACAAAAGGGTCAAGAAATGAGTCAGAGATCCTACAGCAAAAGGCAGCAAAAAATCCTTGGACACATACAGATTCTGTCTCACTGCCTGTAAACCGATTGAAATCTAAAGCCATGCAGCCAATCTCTGTGTTTCAGTTAAGTATTTATACATGGAAAAGCATCTAATTCTGATGTCATATCTGGAATGAGATGAGCATGAAAAATAAAATGATAATGCTAGGAATAATTCTTGCTCCTTTCTTTCTTACATGTCAAAACTATACTTGAGGAGCACTTGTGATATATGGTTCTCCATGTATCTTTCCCCTTCTAGTTATAACCTTTTTAAAGCACACACTTTACTAACGAAAAAAAGCTGCAGATCAAAGCGTGACAGTTGACACCACGAAAACAAAGAGACAAGGTTACTGGAACAAAACCAAGAAACAAAACTGATGAAAAGCCTTCAAGTACAGAGTGGGCTGATGAAAATCTGTGTGTGCTGCGTGATTTGAGTAAAAAGGGGATGAAACAGAAGAAGAGCAGGAAAGACTGATGAAAACCAAGTTCCAGTTTTACCCTTCTTAAACAGTGCCCAGTGATTTAGTTACACTTTTGATAATTTTGTTTGCTTGTTTGTTTTTTTAAACTGCAGTTTTGGTAAATTCAAAGCTAGCCAGGAACTGGAATCAGATTCACTAAAGTTTCAGATAAGGCAAGGGCACATTCTCAGGCTGTGGAAAATCCCGTTCCCTTTGCTGTCAAAAAGGATTTGACCCCATGGTATTCACATTCACCAGAAGGAGCCTTAGGTCCCATGCTGCTTGCTCAAGGCGTCCTTCACACACATTGGGTTCTGCTTCCAAGTCCCTTCCTCCTGCCTTATGCATTCACATGAACCTGCTGAGATGTTGATGAACATGCCCTGTCTTTAGGGCATTTGCTGCTGGGGTGGAGTCAGAAAAATTAGGGTGCTAGCACCCTCCTGCCTCTGCTCTCACAGGAAAACTGGCCAGCACAATATTTACCCACCCACCACACTTCAGGAAGGCCCAACAGTGAATCTGGGGAAAGACGACCAAAGAGCAGAGATTACAAATTTGTATTCAGGGTAGATAGATAATAACAGCCGGGGTGGGGAAGTGAACACTCGAGTGCATGCACTTCTATATCTGCTTCCCAGTACAGGGTGTTGTTCTAGAAACAGTTATTTAAACAGGAGAACAATCTAAAGAAAGCTTAGGCTGCTGGGAATACCCATTGATCAACTTAACATGACAAAAAATAGGAGCAGGGTGCATCTGCCCAAAGCAAGTGTAGTGCATTGCACCGTGTCATGCTGCTCAGCTCCGAGCAGAAATGGCCCATGTGTCTGTATGATCTTAGCCTAACCTGAGGTGACAATCTGTTTACCTAGATGCCTCCTACTCCCTGCCCTCTCCTCAAGCATCTCATGTTCCTCTTCCATCTCCCAAGCACCACGCTCACACATATGCTTCAGAGTCATCTCCCATCCCACCAACACTCTCCCCTGCTTCCCCCCCGACAACGCTGTTTGCTGCTTCATCCTCTTTTTGGTATATCTCATCCCCCTGCTCCTAGGAATTTAGTTTTACTTTTTTCCACCCTCCACCCACCTGGCACACGTAGCACATTAACAGCCCACTGCTAAAGCTGTACACTGCAAGTATGTTCCTGAACAGAGTGCAGGTCCAAAGGTTCTTCAGGCTACTACTTTTTCTAATCTTTTTATAGAGATCTTAGCAAAAATATGTCAAAATGTATTATTCTCTTTGTGAGAGAAAAAACCCTTGAGTCATCTACATACAGCAGGAATATTACTCATTACCCAGAATATTCTATAACATTAGTCAAATACTTCTTGGGACTTCGAAGTCTTGCCAGCCCCATGTCAAGGGTAGCAGAGCGTATTGATATATTTGAAGGTGCCACCCAGACGTGTTCCTTGTTACTGCAATGTTTCAGATACCAGTTTGGCTTCATAAGATGGGGCAGCTGTCACCTTCTACCAGCTGCCACTCAGCGAGGGCTCTGAAGGCCAACAGGTCACCTGTGTACCCCAGGCCACAATACCAACAACTCACACATAACATATTACCCTGTCAAAACTGGGGCTAGCTGGACTTCCATATGAGCCCAGGACTTCCGCAAATTTAAAGTAGCGTCATATACTTGAACTGAATGGAAGGATTTTTAAGTCATACCATGCTGTACGTCCACTGGATCGCATAAATTCAAACTCAGAGACTTATTTGTCAGGGAAGACTCAGAGACTTATTTGTCAGGGAAGACAAAGAAATTGCCTTTCCTTCAGGCTTCCTGTGTTCTGAATGATAAACTAAGTTACTCCACAGTACCATGTAGACAATAAAAACCAAACAAAACGACCAAATCAAAACCAACTGATGAATATGTATGAATGTACAGATATTATTTCTCTTCTGCTTCTTTATTGTTCTAAAATTTCATTAATAATTCCTGAGTAATGAAATTCTGATGACTTTTAGAAGCCACATGAACTACTTGAACAGAAAAAATGCTGTTAAAGAAATTCTTCTTTGTTCATTACACACAGTGACATTTCTCATACAGAGAAAATCAGAAGCACAGAATATGGAGCTAGGGAGCTGGGTTTGGACAAATGGTGCAATTTTTACTTTTGACCAGGCAATCTTAGGCAAAAGGACATTGCACATTAATACTTACATAAATTAATTGAAAATGCACTTTTGTGAATGATTAGTATGTGAGATTAGGACTCCTTATACATAGGACCTGTGTTAGTAGAATTCTGTCACCCGAATATTCATGGGAAAATGTGAGAAAAGCGCAATCAGGTGAAGTAAATGTTTCCAGAATCTAGGATGACTGGTGCAGCACAAGTTTTCCACTATTGATTCAGTGCTGTTTGGATAGCCTGTGATTCAAATTATATTTATACAGCCTTAAAATGCAAATTTAGGCAAACAAGAACACAAATGCTGTAATTTTATATTTTGCAAAGATCAATAATGCATTGCCATTCTTGATGACCATAATTTTAAAATAAAACTACAATAAAATAGGGCATTATTATTAACCTGCTACTTAAACCTTAATAGATAACGTTGTTAAATGAGTGTTCTCTGTTGAAGTTATGGAGATTTTGCTGTATGAAAATAATTTATTAGTTTTTCTTTATTTGGAAAATTAAAGATTATTTCATGGTCTGAATGTGGGATGAACTGTATCGGCTCATTGGATGTGATTGTCTTCAAGTGCTGCTCTGGCACTGCAGGATCTAGTCAACTATTGTCTGTGTCATAGACTCTACCCCAGAGAGAAAATAGATCTGTATGGACATTCCTGCCCCACAGCAGGCTCTGCCTGAAGACAAAATGGCAGTTCCTGCTGGAGCAGGGTGTGGGAGCCTTCTGCCTTAAAGCAATTCTGAGAAAGTAAGTCAGAGCAAGCAGGCTGCGTCCACCAAAGCAGGGCCGAGGGGAACTGTAAGAAGTGGCAGCTCCCGTTTCTCACACAACATCTGCTGCAGTGGGTATTTCTCGACGTGGATGGTTAGCATGCCTGCTCAGTATGATTCAGGAAGCGTCTTCTCTGTTTCGCTGGAGAAGCTCTGCTTCAAAGTGCAAACCTACTAGTCACAGGAAATAAGAACCTGAAGCTTGCAGGGAAAAGGATGTGGAGTAAACAGAGAGCTGGCAGATGTAGCCGCATGCCAGGGATGATCCCGCCAGTCCATAAATATTGATGACTTTGCAGTCTCTGAATGTAGGTTATTCAGGACCCTGAAGCCTGCAGCTGCACATTCACAGCTTGCTGCTCTCCGAAAGAGCATTCCTGACCTGAGAATGTGCATACGCCTGTCTGAGAATCCCCCACTGCTCTTTTTAACTCTGCTGAGACAACGCTCTCCTCCTTCTTCTGGAATTTATATTTTATCATAATAATGCAAAAGGGCAAACGAAAGGCTTGGTTTTCAAGACCCATTTGCCCTGCCACAGTTAGAACTGGTTGCTATAAAAACAGGTTGCTACTAGAGAGGAGATAAAACTCTCTCCTTTCTTCTTCTCCTCTCTATATTTGCTTCATACACCTACTTCTCATCCAAGAAATACACAGAAATGTCTAGGTAGCACAGTGACAGCTCATTCATGGCTGTATCGTGCATAGCCTAAATGTATTTGGCAGATAGGAGGCAACAATATAAGCAAAGGGCCATCTTAGTTTGCCCACTTCCATTTGGGCATGGATCCAGTTAAATTCTAGGACTTGGATTTCCTTAAGAGAAATTCATTTAAGATTCAGGCTGGATCCTAAGTTCAATAAGCCAAAATTGGACCTGACATTCTGAGGATAATAAAGAAACCTAGGAAAGTATCGAAGTCCAAACAAGGACAACCCAAATCACAGAGGATTCAGCAGAGTATTTCAGCATCTCTGAGGATAAGTACAGAATTAGGAGCTCAGAAAGCCCACCAGGGTTTGGCACATGTTTTAAGGATAAAACTTAAAATTTTAAAATTTAAAAAAACCCTATCATTCTATGAAAAGGTAGAAATGGCTTAGTATTTCCTTATAACTTTGAAAATAAATAAATGTATTTATAGCTATATATGCACATATATATACACACACCTACAAACTCTGTTATCATTCTTCAGTACACGGCTATCACAAATTCATGCATAAGGCCTGATTTTACCACATTAAGTAAGGTCTTACTCTACGTGTATTTTTAATGACCTACCTGTGCTCTCAGTCTTCTGTGTTCCAACAGGGTCATGATCTCTCAACCAGCATTTGCAAAAATAATCATAGGTATAACAGAGTTGCCTTAAGTGATCTGAACACGGCCCATGTGGAAAAAAGGCCGGAGCTCAGGCTATTAAACCAGATCTATTCTGGACAACAATGACATATGTTTTAAATTTTCACAGAACTTCAAACATGTATAAGGGCTTTCCTGAGGACAGATGCATCCCTTCACTGGGGTCTAGCACAGAAAGTGCAAATTCAATTAGGAGTGAAATTGGGCACAGGCGTGTAGTGTTACTGCATCTTGCAAGTAATCTTGTGCCTCAAACAGCATCACTGACTTTTCATTTCACTGTAGGCAATTTTGCAGAGTGTGTAAGACACCACAGCTCACCTATTCATGAGCAGAGTTTGCCGTTGAAATACCTTTAAAAAAGCTTGGACTTGACTTTCTGTTATAGATTGCCAGTAGCTTTAGAGGTTAATAATTTAATTGGCAATTACTTTAGAACATTGCTATCACCTTTATTTTAGGTCCGGTTTAAACAGACATAAAACCGTTTTGCTTCTGTGCCATTTTCAGCTCCTTCTGGAATCAAACTTTTTGTCTGAGTTCAGAATGGTCCTGGCTAACGCAGCCACGTTAGCACTGATCTCTGCTTCTTTCTCTCTGGCTTCAGTGTCCTGGTTTTATTTCCAGCTAAATGGCAGTGTAAAGTCAGAAGCAATTCCTGCTAAGCATACACATGCAGCTGGCCTGGAGACTTGTATGGAAGTCTAAAACTGGTAAAAAAGTTTTAAGAAACTCTTCCATGGACTCCCACCAACATACGCCAAATTGTCTTTCTTCTTTCTCCTTAGGTCTCTTTTCTCTCTTTCTTCTTTTCCTATACAGTTTGCTTACTTACAGTAAGGTCATCACTAATGCCTTCCAAAACTTTACCAGAGATGGTGAAAGAGCTCTTTGTAAACTACAAGCAGTAACATCTCATGCTGGATGCACATCCAGACACAGAACACAATGTACAAAAATCAGATAGCAGGTTTGTATCCAGATTTTTTAAAATGACCATCTTTTCCATCTGCCCCTCTTGAATTGTTAAGCCACCCAGATAAAATCTGTGTTTGAAAACTTGGGGCATGATGATTCATTAGCGCTAGTACTTTCTGTTATGGAAATCTCCGGGACTCCACACGAGCTGCAAGCGCTAACCACCTGTCAGGATGAAGCCTGGGGGACCTGAAACTGCAACTCTTCTTCAGGGAAACCTGCTGGATTGGCACATGTTCATCTCCAGCTCAGGTTTTGCGCTCTGCCTCTCTGTTGGCTTTCCTTTATTTAACAGTATTGTACGTGCACATGTGCATTCATGTTAATTCACTTTTATTTGACATTTAGATGTTATTTCTGTCTACTCCGGTGCCTCAGGTCAGGGTTTTCTGCAGCTAGACAAATCTTCGGTTTTGCTTGACTGCAAATGATTCATCCTTTCTTTAACAATAATATTTATTTCTACATTCACTTCATAAGGTCTTAGTCTGTTGACACCAGCATGGTACCATTACCAATATATAAACAAAGAAAAATTATAACACTGAGACTGAATCAAACTTGTGCATAGTGTCTGTGGTTGAATTTTAAATGCATGCAGCTCCGGAGAGTTTATCCACATAAAAGTAATAATTAACATTCCTGAAGTAATAACTGCTCGGCCACATTTCATACTGCTAGCTCAGACATTTGCATGCTTCCAATATGAGCACGATATGGCTCGATCTTAAAGCTGCCAAAGCACAGCAGGTTACTCAGCATGCATAAAAAGAACTGACATTACATTCAGCAGGGGCTTTATCTTGTTTGAATAATCCTCCCTACAAGATTATTTCAGCATGCAATGTGTTTCATTTAAGCAAAGTCAGAGAATGCAAAATAATGTGAAGTAATTATACTATTAAATGTTGCTATTACTTTTTTAAACCCTCTGTCTCAAAGCATAAATAGCTTTCTCAAGGCTAAAAATTGTCAGCAGAAGATGAAACGCACCTCTTGAGTAACCTCAGTAAAAGCAATGAAGTTGCCTGAAGACTGAGTTTGGTCCCTTATGCCACTACACTGAGAACTAGGAAAAACACTGGAATAGTGATATATATTATTTGCTTCCAATTAACTCACATTTCTAGAACACCCCAAGTTGAAATTCTCAACATATTTTACAATCCTCTACAGAACAGAATAGTCCTGTTTATCAGCCTCCAGCAAATAGCTAGTGATACCTCCCTGTGGAAAGATTCACAGTTGTAACTGCGTCCTGGAGATTAGCACCTGCCCATGTCAGCCAGAGCATCGACTTTGGCTGCAGTCTCACCAGGCTCTCTGTGTTAAACTCATCTTGTCAGGAAACAGCAATGACACCTTCAGGTAGATTTAAAGAGAAACAGATGTCTAATGTTTGCCAGTAATTTGTGTTTTGAAAATCTCTCCCGCAGTGGCTAACGAGTTCATCCCTAGTGCCAAATCCAGGCGTTACAGTGCGGAGGGACTTCCTGACTAAGTATGAACAACTGCTGCTTCTGAGGCCTCATGGCAATCTCTTACAGAAAAATATAATGAAGAAACAGATTTAGTAGCGGCTGTGAGCTATTCACCCAGTGGATCGTAACTATCTCCGATTACTATTTGATGATCAGCAATGCTCAACATGAGTTTGTAATCTCCTTTCTTTACACCCTGCAGAAGGCAGCAATGATCATTACAGTGACTGAAGCAACTATTCTGATTTTTATTGGAAGTACCAAAGAGGCCTTTTGTCCTTAAATGCAGTTTATTCCAGCCAAGATCAAAGCGTAATGGGGAAAACAAGAGAGAAGAAACTCAGCCAGGGCTGCCAATTGACAGAACACAATCTTGCCACTGTCCACAAAGACATTCATGAAACTGTGCTCTCTCCTTAAAGCTGTACTACTTTTTACAGTTTAACTGCACATGGTTTTTTTTGCCTTCCTATATTACTTTCTGTTTATTTCCATGGCTTTTTCTAGTGCCCCAGCCCTCAATGGGGGGCACTCCTTACAAGCATACCTTATGTTGTTGTGACAAAGCCACACGGCTTATTGTAGAAAAGTCTTGAGATTTATTAGCTAGAGGGCTACTTACTAACCCGACACACGAAAAATCCTATTTCAAACGAGAGTATTATCCAGTGAATGCCATCTGAGTAGTTATT
Organism: Psophia crepitans; assembly: GCA_013399095.1. NCBI lineage: Eukaryota > Metazoa > Chordata > Aves > Gruiformes > Psophiidae > Psophia > Psophia crepitans. Next base: position 1,678,080 of record VWZZ01004976.1, on the reverse strand, counting down.
CAGAGCCAGCCCACTGGTACCAGCTGATATGAACGTGTCGATCTGGTAAAGCATTGGTACTTCTATGTAAAGTTAAGCTCCTGAGCAATTACATATGAGCTCAAGTGCTGTGCTGGATTGGAGCCACAGGACCTGAACCAAAACTCATGGAACTTGATCAGAGTATTTTAAATAACTTCAGTGGATTCTGGATCAGGTCCATGCTGTCTGCTAGAGGTATTTGCTACATTTTTCCAAATAAAAGAAGTTAAGAATAATATATCAAAACCTTTGATCCAGGACTAGCAGGCCCAGGAATTAAGACTCAGTCCCTTTATATGATGAATTCACAGATTTCCTGACTTAGGAAAGCATGAAAAACACTGACAAATACTTATGTTGACATACAAATAAGTACAGGAGACCAAAGGGTAGAAAAGGCATTTTAATCCTCTAAAAATATTGAACCATTCCAGAGCAGAGAGAGTCTAATGATTTCAATCCACAGTTGTTTGTATAGCCCTAAACCCTGTATCCATGATGACATTTCATTTTACATCATTTGTTTCTTTAATCAGTTGTGTTTCATAAAAGCACTCTTTCAGCCAGGTCAGCAGGGAATGTGCTGAGCTACCATGAGCAATGACTGGAGTCACTGATTTCATCTGCCTGCTTCCAGGACTGAGCGTGTCCATGTGATCACAACTCAGCTGCCTGGGGACCGCTGTCTGAAGTCTGTATCCCAATACATTACCCAGCTCAGGCTTTCAACAGCAGGACGTGTTTATTCATCCCTGGCTATTCATTTAGAGAACACTCTAAAACTGGGTTTGGACTTTTTTTTTTTATTTAATCCTTTCCAATAGTGCCAAGTCTTGTCTTTGTAACTAAAATCACACAAATATCTTCTTAACGCCTGTGGCACCCTTTGTCTGTGCCAAGAGTGTAATTTTTGACCCTGTCCCATACTAGTGGAGTTGGTCCTTCTACCATGACAATTGCTGTAGTCTTTGGGTGCCTTCCAACACATGTTAAATAATGTGACTTCATATCCCTTATGTGTCACTTCTTTTTTAATCTTTCCTCAGAGGAGATATGTGTACAGTAGAACACCTCTGACACAGTGTCTGTGCCTCGGTGCTGTATGTTCAGCCAGTTTCCTCAGGGCAAGTTTCTCTTGGAATATGAATATAATTTCCAGGCTCAAATGGGGCAAATATCTGACAAGTTAGCTGGCTATGCTGAAAACGCTTCATTCATCAAAGCTACTTATGCTCACCAAAACAGACAACCGTATGAAAAACTCAACATGTATCTATATCTATATCTATATCTACATATACACACACACACACATATATAAAGTATTTCCTTCAAGAAAAGATTTCTTTTGCAAAAACAAAAGAATCTCACATGGCCCTTAGATTTTTAACGGGTCAGCTACTAATCGGTATTTATAGCTGCTAAAACCTGTTTTCGGCATTGAACCAAACAATCCCCTGGCTCCAATTACTGTTACCCAGACAGTAGCTGAGAAGGTAGCAGTCACGAACATAGGAGGCCAGATAGAAATGAAGAAAAGTATTTATTGATTTATTCTGATCCCTCCTAGCCTTTTATTATTGTTGGATGGTTTCAGCAGAACCATCCCAGATTCTCCTGCCCTTACTATTCATTCAGATTTGTCAAGAACACCTCTTCTTAAAAATAGCCAACAAACGCTAATCAGCTAATTCATCTACCTTGGGGGTTTTCAAGCAAAATTACCTTCAACCAAATATTTCTTTTACCAGGATGCATGTTTGAATCTACTGAGTAATAGTATGAAATTCCTTCTGTCTTCTGTCTCACACCTGATTAAACATCCCATATGTACTGTATTTCCAATATTTGTATTATTTTTATAGTGATCACTTGCACGCTGGTACTAACGAAAGAGCTCCAGCTGTAACTGCAAGAACACTGAACTTACTGTAAAATACCAGACAGAAAGATAGTCTCTGCTCCAAATACTGTATCTGATTTAAATTGGACATGGACAAATGTTTATGTATTTCTCCTGCTGTCTGTGCCCAAGTGACCTGCAGCATAGCTTTGGTGGCCTGAAGCTTCCCCAAATGCTCTACAATCTATCATGGCCCTTGTGACTGTTTTGAGGTACCTGAAGGATCTGCAAGACCACAGAGAAATCTCGCTGCTGAGCCTACTGCTGAACCTGCCTCCTTCCACTAGATATGGGCACAGTTTAGCACAGTTATGGTTAATATAACACATCTAAGAATTTAATGTCGTTATCAGTTTCTTGTTTGATTTACAAATGAAGTCAATGGGCAGGATTTTTTAAACTGAAAATTAACTTGAAACATTATTGAAACATGATTGCAACACAACTAGTGCGTTGCATCTTCATAGAGCAATCAGTGAAGAAAAACTAACTAAATAAAATGCACATCTGCCTGAGTACAAAGTGTATTCATATGCCTAAAGTGTTAGTAATCTGTTAATTGATCGGAACAGAAAAGCTAGGTTGAATGATCCAAGGTCTTTTATTCTTTTTTTTTTTTTTTTGCCAACCATTTGAACTTACTTATGTTTAAAAAGCAAAAATAGTGCTCACGTTTTGTAGCTTAACAGCTAAGTTTGATGCTCACCTTCCTTAAAAAATGTTACCCTGAATCTATTGCTATTTTCTGATCTAGTCCCTACATTTTGTCATTTGTTTCTTTATTTCAATAAAATATCATGCTTCTCCCTGAAAAAAGTCTCAAAGATGCAAAATGCAGAACAGTGCTAGAATACCCTAGTCTACAATGATATTTTCTGAAGCTGGTGATACTATTAGCATGGGTGATTTTTAGTAGAATTATTCTAGAGATAAATATTCTCTAAATGGCATGAAAGAATTTGGAAGGAGCTCAGTGACGCAAATCATACTCATTTATATGCTTCTTGGATTGCACGTGCGAACTGTAGTAACCTAGATGTTCTTACGGCTCCCAATTCCTCTCAGCCCTGCAGAATCAGTAAGATGGGTTATATTCTTTCTTGCAAAGCATTAGAAGGAACTGTTTACTAGATTTCAATCCATTAGACTCCAGAGCTTACACAGGTGTCAGAGGGCAGTTTTTGGCCTGCAGGCATTTTATTGCTGTTAAAGATGACAGGGGGTAGAATGCCGCGTAACCTCAGTGACATGCATTTATCAAACTGGCAGCTAAGAGACTCCTATTTATAGCGTTGTGTGTAGATCTCTGGAAGATAACAATTGTACAAACCCACAAGCTCATTTTTAGTCTGTTTTTTAGAGCAAGGCTTCACTCCAAGGCTGGAAAGTCTGTGAGACACCACAGGAGTGTTACCATGGAGTTTCATGGGCTTGGGCTCAAGCCATAAATATTTAAGTGGAAATAATAAAATGAAAAACAAAAGATGGCCAAATGCCCAGGTGAAACCATCCAAAGCCTGCATGAGCTGGAGATAAGGCTAATGTGACATTCAAGATAAAATAAAAGCAACATTTTAATTAACACATTTTCAGCTCCTATCACAAACCCGCACTTGCCTTTGTAACGGAATACAACTTTTCCTTTAACATTAGCTTTCCCTCAACAAAAGCAGCTTTTAGCAACCATTTGAGGGGAAAAAAATCATATATTTTGTTTTAATAAAATAGAACTAGCTAGGATGTAAAAGTACGAATTTTGAAAGCCAAGCCTCGGTTTCCCAGTGGGAGGAAGTTCAAGTGTGCCAATTTCCAATAGCTCGAGGTTGGGATGCTGTGTGAATGCATGGTGTTTATTGACTTCTAAATTAAAGCAGTCAATCTCAAGAAAAAGCAGAGTAACGGAGGCCATTCTTTCAGTTTCACACCGTGTGTGTGTAAAATAGTAACAATCAGCAAAACTTTACTGAATGAACTGTCACCAGTGCAGCCATAAGATATTTTGGAACAGGAAAACGCCGTAGAGCCAAATATGCCACCCCTTCTTTGTTTATCTTATTCTGCTTTTCTGCTTCTTTCACTGCGTTGCTCAATCAATCCTATCCTTCTCCTCAACCAACAAGTAAACCTACATGTCTCTTGGATTGATTTATATTTATTACTCACTTCAGTCATTCTCCTTCATTTGCTAACTTTTTCCAGATGGCTGTTAGTAAAACTGTGTGAATAATTCACAATGAATAATTTGCTCAGCAAATTTACCTTCTTTTTATGTTCTGTTTTCCTCCAACAGATTGTTAGAACATAGTCACCCACTACGGGCTGGCATTGTAGGTGAGTGCCTGCGTAGCTACTGTTAAGTAAGAAACTCAGTAGTGGTCCCAGCCTTGTCCTTCAGACAAAGTTATTGTCCACCAATTATCAGGCAAACAAAATCAGGTGAGATGTCTGGGGGTACATCTTCCCCAAATTCTTCCCATCTAAGGCAGAAGAGGGTAGTACACCTTTTTCCTTTAACTTGTCTTCTTTCTCTCAGAGTCAGGTCCAGATTTCACAGGCTCCAAAATCTTTGCTTTCTCACAATGTACTACCCAGTATTTAAGCTCCAGTTAGTTTTGATTGTTCCTTTTTCATTGAATTATTGTAACTTAGAAACATACAGTCCCAGTCACAAAGGCAATATTTGCTTTCTGCAACAGTCCTGCAGTTCCCTGCTTCCATGACTGTTCCTGCTGGAAAACTTGTTACTAGGCTATTCCAGCTCAACAAACACAAAACACAGAGGGGAAAGAACACTCGCCCCACTGAAGCCCATTTCAATGACAGCTTCTGTATTTATTGCTCTAGTGCACGTTCAGGTTTGTTCCTTCGCTTTCTACAAAATAATTTACCTAGCATCTCCCTTAGCTTTCTCTCTCTGATGTAACAGAACAGACACACAGCCGCCATTCTGTGCATCTGCAAAAACTCATGCACATCAGGACAATCACGCGGTGAGGATGCATCTCTATTACCCCTAAAACTCCTCTTTTATTTTCCCAGGGTTCTCCTACGATCTTTGAATGAAAAATGTTTGCAGCTTGTGCCTTCTTATTTCACACGGTTCACACAGACATTTCTGTAGGATGAAATTAGGCCGTGTTAGGAAGGCAGGCACTGTGGACACCACAGCGTTCCTGCGAGACTGTATGTGCTGTGCAACATACACTGCTCACGAATAATCCATCAAACTTGTCCTTGATCACACCTGCATGTGACTTCCCTCCGCTTGCATGGATCAGACAAGGCAACGGGAAGCTACTTATCTATTAGCACGGACCATATTTTCTAATGCAGTGACACATTTGATCTAACACTTACCCAAGCAGCTGGGCTCCATGGTCTGTAACGCAGACGGATGAGTGGTGGCACACACACCGAGTCTGGTTTCTACCCGCAGGTGGATGTTTGGATTTCATAATGCGCTGGTTTGCCAAAAGTCACACATGCATGAGGGGCAGCGGGGAAATGGAAATCACCTTCGAGTCTCCACTGAGGTAATCCTTCTCTCCCACAAGAACTGTGCTAGGAGCTTAGGGCAAAAATAAAATCAAATTCTCCCCTTCTTGACTCCTTGACCTCATTTCTAAGGATCATATTCTCCATCCGTGATCAAGAATGATACAGAATTCCTGTGAGTTGACTGTTTGGCCAGGACCTCGATGGCACTCTGCTGGTTTGGGGTGTTTTGTTGGCACTGTAGCTGGTACTAGTCACGTTCAGCAGAAGATGAAGAGGTGGGTTGCCAGGTCTGCCATGCTAACGGTTACTGAGTAAAGAGCTGAGGCAAATCCTGTCGCTATGCAATTATTTATCATGCATTTCTTTGGTAGAAAATAGAGAAGATACTGAATGGGGTGCCAGGAGTATAACCTAGTTTGGCCTAGTGGGCCACAATTTACAGTCATTTACTGCTGTATTAAACAAGCCATCAACAATGTATTCCAGTCGGATGGACTTCCATCTCTGCTTAATGGAGAAGCTCTGGGGAAGACAGTAGCATCACTTCGTATTTGCACGGAGGGAAGTCCAAAAAAATCTTCTGGCTTTATAGCTTTTAAATTTGATGTGCATTTCAGAAGTACTATTGTAATTTCCACAGAAATTTTAAACAAAAATGGTAGACATGTTATTTGCACAAGTGTCTGTAAACTGTATAGAACCATTTATAGAAGAAGATTCTGCAATGTCTGGATAGGTAAAACTTAAATATAAAAAGTTTTTCCATGGTGTACCAGATGCAGATGCCCAGGGCGGCCCCTGTGTGGAGAGGCCGGAGCTGCCTCATGCCGGGCACAGCAGGTTCCAGCCAGCTCCAAGGGCCCCACTGCAGGCGCAGACACGGGCAGGTGCCTTGGGCAAAGCCTGAGTAAGAAAGGGCAAAATGCTGGACAGAGAGAGGAATGAGGGGGGAAAGTGTGAGAAACAGCCCTGCGAGCCCCGAGAGGAGAGCAGGAGGAGGGTGAGGAGGTGCCCTGAGTGCTGGAGGTCCTCATCTTCACCCACCAGCTTTCTCATCCTGTTTACTCTCCCAGTCCCACTGAGGAGGGGGAGTGAGCGAGCGGCTGGGCGGGTGTTCGGCCATTAGCCAAGGCTAACCCAGCAAACGTGATGCCTGAACAAAGCACAACAAGCGCAGCTTTGGCTCACCTTCTTTCGGCCTCAGTAAGCAGGTGTTGCCATGTTTAAAAGAAAGAGCCTGGATCTCTGTTTTGCTGTTGTCACTTCAAGTGATGTTAATGAAACACTCAAAAGTACTTCACATGAAACAGCCCGTGGTTAGGAAATTTACCCAGAAGGGGAGGTCTATGCTCCAATGCTTATTTGCACATTTTAATCAGTGTCCATAAAAATCATAAACATTTCTTTGAACGGGGACTGGAAACGAGGTCTTCACCCTGCTGTCTAGGTAACCTAAGCAATAGTTTACACAGGTAAGTATTTCTCCTTTTCTTTGGATCATTGATTCTCTAACTCCTTTCTTTTGAAAAACCACCCAATATCATTAAGAGACCTATGTGGCACTCATTTTCCCATGGCTTTGTGGTTAGGCACACTTGAAAGTGCGAAGATGTGGGTTTCAAATTCCTCTAACTGAGAAAAGCGTAAAAGTCATGTGTTTCCCAACCGGGCAAGCACTCTCACCACAGCATTGATACATAAACACCACATACCATCATTGTGACCATCTCAAGAGAAAGTGACCACAGCGACATTCTGTGAGGGACCAGATTACGTCACTGCATGAACCTGTGGAAGCATCTACAAGATAGGGTCCCTCAAGAGATTTTAGTAGGACTACAGCTGTTTTCATGGTGTCATTTGGGCTGACTGGGGACACAATTATTTAGCTGGTCAAAACAGGCCTGTTTGGAGCTGCACAAATTTCTAGGGAAAACTGACATTTTTACTAGAAGAATTAATCTCTTGAGACTCTGGAAGGCTATTGCAGAGAAATAGACATTCTTAGGCATTCAGTACTTTAGGATGATAGATTGTCCACTGTATTTACATGGTTTCATTAAGATTTTTTTCGTTGTATCGTTTACTTCTTTTAGCACCTACTTTAGGAAATGAATCATGCCCTGAAAAAACTTCATTTCTTTCCACTGACTGAAGACAGTCTGGCTTAGATGGAGTTACCCACAATGTAGGCGTCAGTATGTTCCAGTTAATCTCTCCCCAGATGTATGTGGAATTGAATATGCTTTACTGCTAGATAGCAGCTGAACAGGCCCTTTTGAATGATAGTTTTGTACTTAGATGCTCTCATTCTAAAATAAAATGATGCTTTTACCACTTAAGGCTTTTCCTGGACCCTGACTTTGCTCACTTTGTTGACGAACATTGTGATATATGAATAAACCAGCATATAACTGTGAAAGTATAAATTTCATACAGAATAATTGTATAGGGTGTTTGATAGAAATTGTGGAGCAATCTGATGTTTCACCTTCTGCTAAAGGAGTAATAATTTCCAGGTTTTCCATTCTTATTGTGACTTCAACAATTTTGCTTCATTTGAGGTTTGTACACTGAGGGGATAGACACAAAGCTTCGAATGGGAATGACTGTTTTAAGACGATGTTGTGTTAGAATGGAAAGCACTATGCTACTTTAGCAGTTAAACATCTGAGCCTGCTTCCACGTGAATTAGACATTTCCAGAGGCCTTGGCAAAGCCTAGCTAAACACAATGCTTACTCAGTTAATAAAAAGCGCTGCACTTTCTCTCCTGACAAATCAGACTCCTGAGTGCTTATTCATACACGGCGTTGCAACAGCTTACCTTTTAGCTTCCTAATGCAAGCCAAAAATTCAGAATATCAATTTATTCAATTTTCTTCATTAAAAACCCACATTCAAAATGAAATAAGTGTCAAGGCCCACACTTTTCAAGACAATTGATGTATGGATTTGCCAGACCTATCACTTTAGCACAGAGCCCATTTTTGTCCTTTTAATGTCACAAGTATGTGAAACCCACAGCCGTAAAATAAAATTCAAACAGGTCTAACAGTCAAGTTTGTCTAGATATTTTTCCCCCATAGAAAAAGCATTCAGTGGACTGCACAAAAGTTCCACTGAGATCTGAACTGCTGCAGTATCAATGGGCTGGTGAATTTCAAGGAAACACACAATTCTTTATTTTAATCATCTTTTCCTGTGCACTGCTTACCTTTATCCACGTATTTGATTTGGAAGCACTCATAGTTTTCATACCTTCATTAATCATTTGGAATGAACACTGGGGAGCTTTTGGGAAATTTAAGGGGATGACATCATCACCAGGATCCTGAAAATAATAATTAAAAATGACAGGTGAGCCAGCTGGGAAATAAAGCTAAATTGATAACATATTTTGCCTGACTAATTATAACTTTTTAACCCACAAATCAATATGGAATTGTTAAAACACTGCTGTGCAGTTGCTCTTCTACAAGTACAAGAATTATGGAAGATGTGAATACAAAAGACAAAATGTTGGTAAGAAGAGGTCTAGCCTGCAAATGTTAGTTCAGCGCCTTCCTGCTACGGGTCATCCTGGGGAAGTCAGTTCCATCTGTCTGGTTAATTTATTACATGATCCAATCCTGCATGTGCATTTCTTGTTCTCCCCCACAGGACCAAAAACGCTGCATGTCTTCTCCCTGTCCTCATCATTAGTTGCACTGAATCTTATAGGCAGAGCATTCAGAAAAAATGAGAAAAATTGTAAAGGAAAATGGAAAAAGATTTACTCCTAGAAAGTGTCTTGGACACGTACATGCCATAAATGACACGTCACTGAACTGGCCTGGAAGCAAACAGTTGTTTAGCAAAATAAGTAGTAGTTTATGTGCCTCTTATCATGAATGACTTCATGAGCATTTCTAGAATTCTTAACTGAGCACAGAACAGTTGATCCATCCTGCACAGAAATACAGCTGAAAAGTGTCCAACGTTTTATTACTTTTCCAGAAGAATAATATGTCCTGGTTTTTCCAGCTGCAGATTGGGCAAGTTTTATTTAGTGAATGTTTTTAAGTCTCCCAAGTATTAATGTTAGAAGTAACACAAGATTCATTAGCTGATCTTAAAGTAGTTTTTGGAGGTGCACTTGATGGAACACGAGCTCATCTATGATGCTCAGAGGACATGGCAGATTACTGTTCATACAAAAGAGCGACTATTTTCTAGCATATACCTCAGGAAACTTTGGAGCTAGCCACCGAGGGTTCGGGACAAAACTGTTTCTGACTGAACGCTGAAGTTTCAGCATTTTGACACTGCTCTCAATTTTTGGGGGGTTTTCATCCACAAAGCAATGATTTAAAGACTAAAGGCTCTGTTTAGCAAAAATGTTCCACTGCTTTTGCAATGCTTAAGCCAAGAATGTCATGAAACAGCTTTTTGGCACCCAGATGAGCTATTAAGCAGCAGCTCAGCTGGGACCTCAAACCAGGTGCCTCTCGCAGAGAGCACTCAGGAGGTAGACTTTTCATGTCTTAACAGCTCTCCCCAACCTTGCTCTCCTCCTAGACTTCATTCAGGACTGTGACCTCTTCTTCTGCAAAAGCAGTTTCAGAAGTCAGTCTTTTCAATCACAAATCGTCTTCCTCCTGAGCTCCACGTTGTCAGTTATGCCACCATACTGACTTCCAACCCAAAATAACCTTAATTCCCTTCCCGCTACTGAGATTCTTCATGGCTCTGTACACTTAGTAGGTAACTGCTCATACCAGAATTAGCATGGTTTCTGGACGTGAGCTGAGTAGTCGTTAGTCTGCAGCTCCTCCAGAGACCTGTCAGCCCCCTGAGCTGAACCCTGCACATTCTGCAAGTTTTCAGTGGGGCCCATTTGGTTGTTTCATCACTGGCCAAATTTCATGTGGTCATGGAGAGGCAAATCAAAAGGGTCCTTATGAAAAAAGGAAGATAAGAAAAAAATAAAGGCTTAGTTTCACAGCTGTGATTAAACAAAACAAACACTTTTGCAATCTGATTAGAGGTGAAGGAATACTTCAAAAAATATTTGCTGAAAGTCATCTAAAGATTTCAGCTGAGAGGGAGTCTGGGGGAAGAGTGTCGGGGAGGCTAATGAACCTGCCTTGTTTGTGGTTTTGACCTTTTTTCATCTTCTGGAAATATATTGCAGCAGCATTTCCCAGAGTAGTAGGCTGTAAATCAGTATCACAGGATATTTGCAGAACATCAAATTTAGGACCACAAGTGCCCACATGTGAAGCTATTCAGAGCAATCAGGTTCATCCAGACACTAGGATATTGTAGGTGTCTGCTCAAAGCAGCTTCAGCTCCGTATGTTTTGCTGTTTGCCTTACAGACAGAGCAGTAGTGGTTTCATTGTAAGAGATGCGTTCAAAGCAGGCTGGCAGGAACACTAACGTCTTTTCTATCTTCAGTTCTTACGCAGTGTCAGAGTAGGGCACTGACAATAGTGAGGACCATCTTAGTACTCTTTATATCAACAAACAATTACACTTTTTGGTAAAATGTTCTTGTATTTATTAAGCTTCAGCTCAGAAGAGGAATATTTGAGAAAAGTAATCACCAGCCAAAGGGACAGGTGGCAGGGCTAATCTTTTGTCAAAAGGGCCATATTAGAAGGGGGAGCGATTTACTACTGTGTCAGTGCCAATCAGTATTACTTTCATGGAAGACTGTAAACAGAGGACTCTCAGGCCCTTGCTAATGAATTCACATGGAGATATGGCTAACAGATGGTAAACATACAATTAGTCATGGCATCTTTGGTGTCTACTTTAACATACCTATCAAAAAAAATAATAAACGGATTGTACCGTTCACTGCAAGAATGGTACAGTTCTGAAATTACTTACAAGTAATATATTCCCACATTCACCATGATAGTTCAGCCCTACAGAAATCTATGTGCTGTGTTCGTATTCTGTCTGGTAACTCGTAATTTTCTTGGAGTGGAACAAGCCGACATATGTACAAACGCCTCTGCCTTTGGAAAAGCAAGATTAGCTTCATTTTTTATGTGAGATACATATCCTTTGCTCCAGTTCTCAGCTGTGAATGTCAATACTTTGTTTCTTCCGTTTGTAAACATTATGAAAAGGACAGAGCAACCAACGTTACTCACTCAGTAATACTGCCCATCAGCCTGTGTTTCCTGTTCAGCTCTTCCTTGTTGAGGGGAGAGTACACAGATGGAGCTCCAAAGCATCAAAGGCTCATTTTATAAGTCTAATGTTAAAGTTATGTGCTGTTGCGAGCGAGGCCAGCTCCTAAAAAGCATGTAAAATCAGAGTAAATGGAGCCCAGTCTGGCAGCTGTGAAAACTTTCACTGCTAGCGCAGCCAAAGCAGATGCTTCAACTCGGAGCGGCATTCAGCAAAGCAGCCGCCAAGTTCTGGGTCGTCTGGATGGGGGTCGTCCAGGTTGGCATTCAGTGCCAAGGCTGCTGTATACCCCGTCCCCTCTCCTGACATTCAGATGTGTTGTGATCTACGTAAAGCGGCAGAGCTGGAAATGTTCCAGAAGGAAGATACTTAAAAGCAAAAGCATATAACTAGATTATAGCTCAAGTCAGCCCAAACTTCAAGTGAGCCTATAAACTACATACCAAACCCTTGCACAGCTGAAAGCCGCAAAACACATACTGCATACCTCTGAGAGAAGGAGGGTTCAGGGGTGGCAACAGCAGTGGCTCTCCAGGGGTCTGGGCTCAGCGTGCAGCTGGGAGCCAGGATGACTCAGGGACGTTGGCACTGGCAGCCCTGGGGACTCTGTTTGCAAACAGTGTTCAGATGCTCCAGCACATTTGGTCTGAGCAACACCTCGTGGCTGGTCTTTTAACATAGCTCCAGCCCAAAAGTTCAGGGGTGAAAAACTATGCGTGTCCACTGTTTAGATAGCCCTAGTACAGAGGGATATCTGACCACACTTTTTAGCTTCTCAGGTGAAGAATAAAAGAAAAAGTCAAAAGATGAGAAATTTTTATGCATCGAAGAAAACACATTCAAAGACAGTCACCGTGTTCCCTGTGGATGAGACAAAGCCTGAATCCAGTTTGACTGTTGGCTTCAGTGGAGCAGGTTTGAGTCTGACACATTGCAAACACAAACCGTTCCCAAAGGGTCTGAGCCAGATGACTCTCCAGCCTGTAGGACAACCTGTGAGAGCAGGACGAATGGAATCACACACACACACACACAAGTTAAAAGCAGTACAGAGCAGAGAGTGCCTGAACGGGAACTCTGACCACAAGCTTTGTAAGTCAGAACCACCCTGCTAGGTCTCAGCTTTACCCAGATCAATTTAAAAACATAAATACATGCATATTATTAAATAAGTGGCAGGTCTATATGGCTTTGTATGCAGTAAGCTAAAGCAGTTTCATATGGCAACTAGTGAAAGGTGAAATCACAAGTGGGTTGCTCTAAACTGAGTCTAACCTGCTGAGAAAAAAAGGTATATTTAATGTCCATGGATGGAATATTCAGTTTATATTATGCTATATTAGGTTGTGTGATGTGCTTTTCTTTTTCCACTGCTTCAGCTGTGTATTTTATCATACATTTCCAGGTGGTTTCCTGTGCAAAGTTCAAAGGAGTCTGAGAATTGCTGGAGGAAGTTGTTTTTCCTGGGTGAAAAAATGAAATGTTTGAAATGCCTTGTAAGGCTAGCTAATATACAAAAACATTCCCATTAAAAGATCAAATTCCAGTCCACAAAAATTGATTTTTCTACTATAACAGTAAGGAAAAAAAAAAGACCTCTATAAGATAGATAGTATGTGCTACAGGAAAAACCAGTAATGAAGGCTTCTCTGGGACTGCCAATAAGGCATTTCTTTTTTTGGGAAAAGTCATTAAAGCGTTTCATCAGATAAGAGAGAATGGCACAGCAGACAAAGAGGACATATAACACAGGCTTTTTCTTTCCCCATGATCGTTACTCTGCTCAGGTATATCTACTGCTCAGGCTCTCTTACCTTGCCTACCCACGCTAGCTCTGAGGATGGTCTGGTATTTTCAAAGTTGACTGGGAGGAAAGAAATCACAGACCACCTCTGAGAAGGAGAAGAGAATCAATGTCCCTTTGTGCCTCCTGGAACTGCACTGCCTTTTCCCAGACTGTTTCCCAGGATGGCCCACTCTGCGCCCTTGTAACATGAGCTCTGAGAGCCTTGATGGAGACACATCTCTGGACACTAGAAAAGACCCCAGTCATTCAGAAAAAGCGTTTTTCCCTTCACACACAACTATAAAAAAAGAGCAGGTTTTGCTCAGAACGAAGCCAGATTTCTGTGCTCAGTTTTGGCTGCCTACCTATCCACACAGGCTGGGTTAGCTTATCCTCAATATATAGCATTTAAGTTCGGGAGAGAATATTTGGCAGTTACATTTAAGGTGTAATGAACAAATCAGTTTGTCATCGGTTTGTAATGGTACAAACATTTTGAGTATTGCAAGACAGCTTGAATAATATCGTGCTCTCCAAAGTAAAATGTTAGCATTTGGTTAGTGGCAACAGTGAGTAAAAACGAATTCTTGTTCCTGGAATGTTACATTTCTGTGAGGTTAACCACACTTTGGCCAGCATCAAGCCAGAAATTAGCCTCTTGGCTGCTAAGTAGCAGCCTAAATGTACAGATTTGATAAAGAAATCCTCCATGGTTCCAGCTGCTTGGACCAATTCAGAGAACAGAAAAGGGAATTTAGTATTAATTTAGACTTGATTGAATTAGGTCTAAAATTGTCCCGTCTCCCCCACCCCCCACCCCGCAATGTTATAAGTGCCAAAATATGGTACATCTGCTCATTATAATTGTATACCTTAATCCGAACCTGAATTTCTCAAATGAATGCACACAACTCCAGTGAACGACAGCTGGAGTCAAGTCTGAGCGCAAGTGGTTAGCATCAGCTCTGCTCTTCAGGCAGAGCATGTCGAACCAACAGGAGCTACAGTTCCCGCATACCTCCCATTATAAGGACCAGTTTTTAAATATTTATGAATTTGCTGAATTTAAATCATTCAGGCAGAACAGCTTATTGCTGCAAAATTTGTTTCCACTTATACAGTTCATTAAAGCAGCAGAGATTTGTGCATGAGTGTATATCTAAAAAATTCAGACCCTACTAATGACCCAGGCATGGTCACTGATTTTATGGTGAAGAAACATCTGTATTTTATCTGTTTCCTTTTAACATTTAAAGAATACACAAGAACTTTTTTGCCCTATAACCAGTCACTCCCAACCCGTGACAATGCAAAAAGTCTGCACATGCTTGACACTATTCTTGAAGTAGTCCCTTGAGTCTTCAAAGGACTGGATTTTTTTCTGATTGCTGAATTTAAGATTTCATTTAAAAGGGAAAACAGTTTTGCTTTCAGCCACGTGAATCACAATAACAGTTTTGTCAGAAATTTCTTTAACTTAAATGGGAAAAATGGCAGTTCATTTGTCATGGGCTTCCCAAAAAAGAAAATGCTCACAAGTATCTTAATGTTTATCCTCAAAATTACCTTTTATCTTTGATTTGTATCAGCGTGTTTGAGGTCTGAATTATTTATGGAAATACAGACGTGACCATAGTTTCACATACTTTCCTATTATAATTCAGGAGCAATATTGAGCCTTTTGTATCTAGAGGTGAAACTGTGATCTGACTCATGTGATGAGCTAAAATGAAGCTTAGCAAGCCTTGAAGTCCTGTTATTGAATAAGGAGTTTGCAAAAGTTGTCATACTTGAACACACTGATGGTTATTTTGTCTGCCCTTGTTTTAGCAAAGGATGTATTTGATATGGGAACAAAAACTGCTGGGTTTATTGATTATTAAAACCAGTCAGGATGCATGAGACTTTTTAGTACATCATTAAGTATGCCCTCTGTTGTGGTTTTACTCCAGCCGTTGGCTGGGCACCATGCAGACGCTCGGTCAGCCCCCCTCATCAGAAAAGGAGGAGAGAATCAGAAAGGTGAAAGTGAAAAAACTTGTGTGTTCAGATACAAGAGTTTAATAAGTGAAGCAAAAGCCGCGTGCACAA
The DNA here is from genome assembly GCA_013399095.1 of Psophia crepitans. NCBI lineage: Eukaryota > Metazoa > Chordata > Aves > Gruiformes > Psophiidae > Psophia > Psophia crepitans. The sequence goes on along the minus strand of VWZZ01004976.1, from coordinate 1,662,594 downwards.
GCAAAGCAAAACCAGCACAAGCAAAGCAAAAACATTCCCCGCTCCCCACGGCAGGCAGGGGTTCAGCCATCCCCAGGACAGCAGGGCTCCGTCACGCGTAATGGTTACTTGGGAAGACAAACGCCATCACTCTGAACGCCACTGCCCCCCCTTCTTCTTCCCCCCAGCCCCTTACAAACCGAGCATGACGTCATATGGTATGGAATGTCCCTTTGGTCAGTTGGGGTCAGCTGCCCTGTCTGTCCCCTCCCAACTCCCCGCACACCCCCAGCCATCCCGCCGGCGGGGCGGTGCGAGAAGCAGCAAAGGCCTTGGCTCTGTGTGAGCATCGCTCAGCAACAGCAAAAACATCTCTGCACTATCAGCGCTGCTTCCAGCACAAACCCAAAACACAGCTCCATACTGGCTGCTGTGAAGAAAATTAACTCTCTCTCAGCTGAAACCAGGACACCCTTCAAACACAAAACTACACACTCAAGTTGTTACCTGGGCTGTATCTCATGACAGCAAGGAAAAAGGAGAAAAGGAGAGAGAAAGACAGAGACAATGAAAAGGAAAGAGAGAAAGACAGAGAGAAAGAGAGAAAGAGAGAGAGAGAAAGAAAGAAGGAAAGAAAGAAGGAAAGAAGGAAAGAAGGAAGGAAAGAAGGAAAGAAGGTAAGCAGAAAAGAAAGCAAGAAAGAAAGCAAGAAAGAAAGCAAGAAAGCAAGAAAGAAAGAAAGAAAGAAAGAAAGAGAAAGAAAGAGAAAGGGGAAGGGGAAGGAACGCGTGAAGGAGGGAAGGAAGGAAGGAAGAAAGGAAGAAAGGAAGAAGGAAAAGGAAAAGTAAAGGAAAAAGAAAAAGAAAAAGAAAAAGGAAAAGAAAATTGGTAAACAAAGCAATTAGGCATCCAGTCTGCACCAATCTTTTGTGAAATCAAAATTCCTTTTGATTACAGTGGAAGTCAATAGGATAGAGGAAAATAAGTTAGGGATTATGAAGCCCTTCAAAAACTCAGGAGAGATCTTGGTCCTACAGGTTAGTTGCAGCTTTGTCATTGATACACCACAAACAGGTAACATTCTACCTGTTCTGTTCAGATAGCTTAATACACAGCTTAATAAAAGAGTAACCTCCATCTATAGACACTAGCTACTTATGATAAGAGGACATGATATTAATTACCTACAGCTCAGAGACTGATTTGAAAATGTGAGTCTGTATCAGTGTTAAGAAAAGCATTCATTCCAATACAGTTGACACGAGTATAAGATACATAAACAGACTCTGTTTAAAAGATGCTATTTTCCCATCATCTGGCTTAATTGCTTTGAGCAAGGAAATTGGCTCTGAAAAAAATATGTTTCTGTTTTGTTTTCATCTGGATTAGGTGAGATTTGCCTCACAGAGAAGCTGCACCAACAGCTGCACTGGTGCAACCAAGGGTGGGGACGCTGCTTCCCCATGCAAAGGTATAGCTGGCAGCGAAGGGGGAAGGAGGAATATTTTAAGCTAGGATCATCACTGAACCTCACACTGAATACTTGGTATTGTAACACCAGGTATTCTGTACTGTGCTGAGTTTGATATTAAACAACTAATAGAACGTACATGGTTTGAAACAGGATTTTCTCAGTTCAGAACGTTAAAAAATACCTCATACCTCTTATGAGAAACTTGCAACATAAAGACATCCCCAGTTACTGGCAGCTCAATTAGGATCACACCAGTGTAAATAGAACTAGGTTGTAAAAATCTCAAAGATGTTTAGGTTCTTATCTAAAAAAGCACTTAATGGAAACAAAATTTAAAAAGCATGCATTTATTGTTGGTATGAAATGGAGACATCCTTCCGCTCTTAGGCAGCCACCCTGTCCAAGTGCCTTCCTAGACACTGGGATCATCTGTACAGCACCCACATGCCCAGTGTGGGAGCATTCTTCCTAGTTTTAACCATACATTAGTCAAGCTTTGAAAAAAATGAAGAATTATGAATTCCACTATGAGGTGCTTATTGTCACAGGATCTGGATATTTTGAGCATGACTGAAATTATCTTCTAGCATCTCCCAGCGTAAGGCATAATGTTGTTCCTGTCTTAAAAATGGGAATAACCAAAAGTGGCTGAGTACCTAGTAGGAGACGACTTGGACCTGATTTTTTGGAGTACTTAACATTTTATAGCATGTTATAGTTTCACACACGCTTCTATTTTCTCAGCTGCCTTTCTGAGAGCTCAGCACTTCTCAAAGTCAGACCTCAGGTATCTTGAGTTAAAAATACAGTCAGTAACCACCTGTGAAAGTGTTGGTGTGGAATTTGCTCACCATTGCCAACAGCTCTCTAGCAGGGCAAGGGACCAAATTCAATTCACCAAGTGGTAATCTGCTCTCTAAAGCACAAGATTTTCCATCTTCTTGCTAAACACCTGCCTTATCTCTGGCTTTATCGAGTCACAGGCAGGAGTATTTAGTCATAGATGACTTGCAAACATTAATGGTCACTTTCACTAAAGATTACAAATTCAGTGTAGCTTTTCTGTGTGGTATTAGACAGACACAACACATTCTGTAAGATGCTGAGAGCTTTATGCAAGACACCAGGCATGTTTACTTGCTACCGAGCCTGGCTTGTTCACTACAGCTTCGGTTGTGCTGATGGCAACTTAGCAATTTTAAATGAAAATCCCATCCCTCCATTTAACTTGCGCCAAGATTAAAGGAAGACATATGCAAAGCACAAGGCAAAAATAAAAATTAGAAGTAGAATTATCTGATGTTTCCTCTGTAACACAGCATTATATTTTAATATTGTGGGAAGTCAGCCTTTGTTAAAATACTTAAAATACACAAGATAGTGGTGTGAGGCTGCAAAGCTGAAGTAAAAGACAAGTCTAGGCTTGAAAACAGATGTAACTTCCACAGTATCCTACACTGAAGTCCAAGGAAGCCAGTCAAAAAAAGCACTGTAAATTCAATAGCTATGTTCAAAATATTTATATGTTTTTCTTTTGGGAAAAGGAAACAAACACACATGTGCAAACAGATATTAGGAGAGAGATTAGTTTGTGTCACTACTTCCTTCTTTTTAAAAGCTTTTATTTTATAGTATTGTATCAATAAAATAGCATTACTTCCGTCATCCTTATCATTAGGACATCAAATTATTACCTCGTAAAGCCATCACATTTATATTGTTGTACAATGTTTTTCGAAATTGTTTTTCATTTATTAGAGCTGGCCATTCCTATATATAACCTTGCTCAAATAAACCTATTACTCACTTTCAAGGCACTCTGACTAAAGCCTGTATTTTCCCCCACAATGTAAAATCTCTGACCTTAGCAGTACACACAGACAAAGCTGTTCTGAGACTTCAGGTCCCTACTACCCGTAAAAACTGATCTGCCCAGGGAGAAGAAGCAACAGTCTTCTGTTGCTGTGATTGCTTCAGTGCCTGTTTGCATCCCTCCAGAATTCAACATATCCACGGCCAATATTGTTTCTAATGCTTCCCAGCTCAAAAAGCGCTTTGTCCCCACTAAAGAGCTACTGACTTAATCTGCTGCCTGAAATAAATGCAGATACTGGAGGATCACAGCGCAGTCCACTCGCGACGCTGGCTGCAAAGCAACCTGCTCCCACAGCGGGGTAGAGCGAGAACACTGCGCTCGGTGACAGCCCACAGTTAGACGGGCTTAGCCAATTGTGAAACCACAGAGTAAGTCTCCCTTTCTTCACTCCTAGCTAAGCCAGCCCAAAACACAAAACCCCAAACCTTTACTAACGACATATTATGGCTATGAGCTGAAAGCCTGCACAGAAGTGTGTGTGTGTGTGTACACGCAGATATCGGCATGTTCTCGGCTGGGAACTTCACACAAGCCACTGAGGAAAAGTGTGACTGCCTTCTCGTAGCTCCTCCTGCCACAGGAAAAGTTCCTTCTTTTTATTCAGAATGAATCGTCATGTGTGAGTTAACTTACAATAAGAAAATGCAGAAAATATTTTTCAAAGTTGAAATATTTTCAAAATTTAAACCTAAAAATGCGATGGGTATAAAACATTTCAGCATTTCTAATTGTTTTTGCAAACATGCAGCTCAGCAGTCTGTTTTCTTTTTTAGACGGAGTGGCATTTGGAACAGGATCCATTTTTTTCAAACCTCGAAAGTTACTGCAAGATGAGAGAAAGGGAAGAAGAAATGGTTTCCTACCCAGCTCTAGCCAGCCCCTTTCTGGACTGTGCTCCCTCTTCTCTGCCTGGATGTGTGCAGTCAACATGGGAGCAAAGCTGCACAGAGGTTGGCTCTCAGCAGGATTCACCAAATCATCGCCATGGCATGCACGGTTACCCGCTGTCCCCTCGCACATGCTCCTCCCCTGGTGAGAGTCCAGCTCTCTTATGGTCTGCTACGATCGCTTGTCATGGAAGGAAACATCCTTCCTTTATGAGCTTTGACATGAAGAATTTATGTCACTTCAGAACTGTCACTTCCTTTAGACACATTCCGGCCCTGGAAGCTGCATAGGACTATGACCATTTCTCAGAAAGGAAATTTAAGTTATTTTGTTTTGGCATGCCAAAAATTATAGCAATAGCTGATGATGAAACACAAAATTCCCTGCTCCAAAACATGAACTCATGCCCCAATCATGCTTCCTTGCCTTAGCCAGTTCTTTTCTACTTTCTTTAACATATAAATTATGGCAATTATTATATATCCCAAGATATATAATCCACTGCCCACTTGCATGTGTCTCCCTTTCTATTATTGATACTTGTAAATAATTTTACTACTTATGCAACTATAGCATTTCCAGCTACTCCAGAGTTTTATACCTATCTAAATCTACTAACTCTGTGCTCAAGTTCTCCCGTGTCTGAAAATAAAAGTGCATTGTAACATAAAAAATATGGTTTTTTCTGCATTCTCTTCTGTGTCAGTGTTCCAGCTGTCTGGCTGAGTACAGGTAATGAGAAGACAACAAAGCTAAGAGCTGGAGTTATGAACAACGCCTTATGACAGATTGTCTGTCAATAGGAAATACTTTCATTCTCATCAAGAAGAAAATCTTTGGATATTTATAATATTGAACATATGGTACACGGAGAGACAACCATCATAGGTGTTATTATATATGTGATCTACCTAATACAAACATACTCATTATTTAAACAACAGTAAAATAAATCAGACTCTTCTCTGAGGTGATATTTTATTTAAGAGGCAAACTTATAAACCATTTGTGCAACCAAATAACTGCTTTATAAGAAACCTGAGGACTTCTACTCGGCTGAAAGTTTTGCAAGCAGGCTTTTTGTTTTCAAACCTTTGGTTCCTCCTTATGCAAAATCAGATCCTTCCTACCAGCGATAGTAGAAGAAGAGCACCACAGGTCACAGTGATGGCAAGCACCGGCCTCTGGAGAAGGCAAGATACTGCCTACCTCCACTGGTGGTGGTTCTCAAATACCCCTGCTACAGAGGATGCTCAGTACCTTCTGAGTGTCTCATGGGCTGCCCATGTCTCATTCTTACCTGTTCTTTACAAATTCTTAATCTAATCTGGATTCTGTGAATAAAATACTTATTCTGCAGTGCCTTCGAGTACATGTGGATAATACTTTGTGAACAACTAAGCAGTCTAAATTAAAATCTTTTGAACTATAAAATCAGAAAAAAATATTTTAAGGCTGGCTGTGAGTAAAATTTGAAATATCTTGAAGTAACACCATGGATCTTCTGTGCACATAGCTGAGAGGAAAAGGGAGTTTTCTTCAGACACAAAAGAGAGACAGAGGTATTTGCTTACAACATTACATGGCCTTGTCTGCATCCAATTTTTTAGCCTTATGCCAGGGGCCACTTGACAGCATAATGATATAAAATTATATAAAATGTAAAGGAAAGCAAACACCTATTTTGAAGAAATACCCACTTAGCACTCAGTTCAAGTGCCTGCATCCCCGAGCTTAGCAATAACAAATTATTTCAGAACAAAGTATACATTCTGCTGGAAGGGTAGAAGGGCCGTGATATATATTTCTATCACATTACATTCCTACCATCATGAATCTTAATCTTCACATTAAAGTCACAAGGGCTGCTATTGTTCATATCCTTTCCATTTTCATCCCCCATCTGATTACACTCTTCCATTTGAAAAAATAATAATAAAAAAACGGCTTTGACACATGCCTGAATACAGTGAATTTAAAAGAAAGAAGGTTCGTTGCTATTCCTTCCAGTTGTGAAACAGGAATTGCTTTTGTATGAGGCTGGGTTTAACAGAGTGAGACTAAACATTTATAAAATCAAGTAGGGATTGAAATATAGCATTGTGGTTACTAACATTTTGCAGCAGCATATCAAGTTTCACGTTTCATCAGCTGAATAGAGTCTGTGTGCTGGGCTATTGTGGTTCAGTAGCTGACAGCAGTCAAGTGAGTGCTGCTCTCTTCCTGGCTTAATCATTTCTATTACACTCAGTGTCAAAACAATAATGTCACTGAAATGGGCTTGCTGACATTATAGATTAGAATTGAGTGATTCTGAATGTCCTGTGACTGAATTGCATTCTATTTTTAGAAAATTACATATTAAAATTGCAAATTAAAGAGCTTAGATCTCAACAGGCTGTATCAACAAATATGGAGCCATGGACTTCAAGCTGCCGCGGAGATGATCCGTCATGAAATTCATGAGGTTTAATGTATACTAACAAGAGAACAACGGCCTAAATATTCGGCCGTGTGTTTGGAGAGGATCAGAAGAACAATCAGTTCTGTTAGGAGGGATTAATTCAGCTGCACTAGAGGTGAGAATCCCTCGGGTAATCTCAGAGATTTAAAGGATGTCCCAGAAAAAGAAAAAAATAAGAATTTCCTTGATTTTGTTTCTTCCATCTGCCAACCACTACAATTTATGAAGACACATCTCCTGATGTTCACACTTTAGAAAGCAGCCACAGTAGCAGGCTGCAGAATCTCCGACTGACTAACAGCTACCAAACGAGAAGAAGTAGCATTTAATAACTGCGGCCATCAGGGCACTTACTGACAAAGAGCAGGGCATTTCTGTCATCTGCCCTGAAGATGCCATGGAGAGCAACTGTGTCCCACAGTACTCTTCTGCTCTAGTCTTACAAGAACCAAGTTTAAAACACATTTTCCAGAATATGAAAAGCTTTGAAATATAAGAGAGAGCTTTCCTTTTTGTGATTTCCTAGAAAATCAGCAAATTTGAAATTGCTCTGGAATTTATAAAATAATCTGAGGTTGCTCACAAACAATGAGTAAGACCAAGCTTAGTAAAACTGCAGCACTCTGTTGCCTTTTAGGGAGAATAACACAATCCAAATTTTTGTCTTATTTTAAAGAAAAAGGGCTGCTTTCAAAAAATGGCATTTTCTTCTTTTAAAACCAAAGGAAGGCTTACCTCAGGCACTCGTGTCTAAAGATCTGTTCGTTCCTTTTAGGAACAAAAATGTGCAACAGCAGATCTGTAAATCAGAGACAGGCAGTGTTGATATGATTGCTGGGAGAATAATTTACTCTCTGATCACAGGCTAAACTGTGTGTCCATGAAGGAGTAAGATTGCATTGTGTGTTCTCCGGTGGCTTCTTCAAGTTTTGTATCCAGGTGGGCAGAGATAAAGGTAAGATGAAGATTTTCTATTCCTTCCCCTCTGGGAGAAGATATGAATATGTGCTAGGGAATTTTCTGATCAGATTGGTGAGTCACTTTTGTCCGTCTCAACTCCTTGTAACGTCCCAAAAATATCCTTTGTGAACATATGCAGCTTCTCAGATGACTAAAGAAGGAATTTTCCATTTATACCGATTGTCTCATTCTTCATTGCTTTTTCCCTTTTCTTTTAGTAACCGTACTTTAACTGTGCAGTCACAATTAGAAGATGAATTCCTAGTAGCTGGTACTCTATCAGCTAAGGCAAGGCAAATATTAGATGGGTTTGCATGTTTGTTTTTATATATATTCTTCTGAATAAAAAAGTACATTAGCTTTGTATAAGCAAGAGGAGTTGAAATTTATTCACAGCCTGCAAATGTTTGTATGAATTCAGAATATCATTATATCATAGGCCATCGCTTTTGAGGCTCTCTGAAAGTCCATTTAATGAGTCACCGGAAATAATACCACCAAACTAATAATGAACAACAGATTCTCAAAATAAAAACTGAAGAGAAGTTTGCAAGTAAGGAAAAGTAAGTCGGAAACATTTGATCTTAACACAGCTTGTAAATTACTAAAAATATCTAGCAGATACTAATATGCCAGTGTCCTGTGAGTAGTGTGAAAACAGTTATGTTTGTGGAATAAATCAGTCATCGTCAATATTGTGACAAGGTAACATTTATGAAGAGCAATGAAAGGGAGCTGGGGAACAGGGCAAGACCCCATGAATTTATATAATTAATCATATTACAAAATCAGTATTAAAAGCAAGTCATCTATGCTGCATGATGGAACTTTGATAGGTTTTCAGTTAATTCTCAATATTATTATTTTGAACCAGTGTTCAAAAGGCATGAGTCAGCAAAAAAATCAGGTTACTTTTTAAAATTATCATGTTTTTAGGTTCTCTTCATTCACTTGATAGTTTTTGATCAAATAGGGCAGGGGAATTCATCTTCAGTATTTTCTCTGCAATCAGTCATAAGGGCTAGGTAGAGTTTTTAAAAAATTAGAGCTTGGCTTAATCCACAAATCCAAAATAAGATGATGATGATGATGATGGTGATGATTATTATTATTGAAATTCCTGATGTAACTAGGAGAACCAGGAATTCTAGTTTCCTCCTGAAGATGTAAGAGCCATCTTCAGTCCCACGTACATAAGTAAATATGTTAGTAAGAAGATGCTGACACATTTACCAACCATGTTTTGATACGACTTTTGCAAAAGCTTCATTATTTTTTCTCAATGATTACTGAGATGCCACAGCTTTACCCAGCTGTGTGTCTGGCAACCTCGTTTGTGTAATTGAAGGAGAAAGTGTGTCCTCATTTCATATTTAGCAGAAAGCCAGTCATGCATGTAATAAAGGTATAGGTTTTAGCAAGGAATAAAGGGTGCCAGAAATATAAATATTTGTTACATATACTCACAGAACATCTGTTGCTCTCTCCCCATGGGTGGTCCAGCTTCAAAATATCCCCAGCTTTTGCACCTTTTGCTGTGCAGCCCAGATAAAGTAACGCTATACAGTATCTTGGTTAGTGCTGCTTGCCGTCTTCCATAGGCTAATAACTGCTGTACAGGTCCCATAATAAAAACAACAATAAATTGCAAGAGTACATGTGGATAAAAACACACAACTCGTCCTCCACAGCTAGTTTTGATTAATTTACTTTTACAGTTATAAATATGCCCTCTGTTTTTTTCTGTCACTGTTTTCCCTGTGTTTTGTCAATTAAGCAATTATTTTTTTTCCTACTCTTAACCATAGCAGTGGTGGTTCCTTGGGTCACAGAGTTAAACTGTTTGACTCCACAAGAGTAAGTGCAATATGATCTTTCAAACGGTTAGTTATGGCGTTTTAGCGTTAACTCCGCATTTCCTCTGCCTCTGCCTTTCTCTTTCCCTTGTCTCCCCCCACCCCTCTCTTCCACATTCTCAGGGTGGAAGGGGAGTCCCCTCACACAGCAGAGCACTAAAGCTCTCTCCAGATGCTTCAGCCACATCATTCCCTTTGGGATCTCTCCAGAAACGCAATGGAAGGACATTTCTTTGTAAGGAATGTTCTCAGTATTAAGACTTTATTAATGTGAGGTGGTTCCTTTGAAGTGGCTACAGCAAACTTAGTACTAAGAATGATAACAGAACCTGAATTAATAAGCTACCAAAAAAAAATATGTTTGAGGACTATAGACTGGGACACTATTCTGTTACGGGGATGGGCAACATGAGAGGCCTCTTGGATCTCTCGAAATCTAAAGTGCCTGGCTGCAGATGTGCAGAGTCACTGACTATACACTTACTTTCAGCAAAGATCTACCAAACCCTCAAGCATTCTTCAAACATATCTTTGCCCCTGTGGTCATTTTGCCTCCTTCCTACCCTGAAAGGTCTGTCATTCCCTTCTGCCTGTCCACCTGCATCGCTTTTTCCCCAAAGAACCAACACAATAAAACCAGTAGGCACCTCAGGTGACTCCTGCAGCGGAGCAGGTTACCTTCCAGTGTTGCTTCAGACAGAGAGCAGGAGGAAGGTTGAAAACACATCAAGGCACTTGGCTTTCCCAGATTTTGGAACACCCAGAGGAAATGCAAAGGGGAGCATCGATTTCATTTGCACCCCACTCACTCCCCGCCCTGGGACAGGCTCATTTCGTTTCCACAGGGTGGGCTTGGGTGGGGGGCAGCATCCTAACAATTCCTTGGCCAGTCCATGGCCATCATGCTCACCACCCAGCCCAGCACCTGGCACAGAGGTGAATGCCATGTCCCTGTGGCTGCCCGGGGCCATGGCCCAGCTCACGAAGTGCTGCTGAACAGCCACGCAACTGTTGGCCTTCGGAAGTGTTTTTATGCCAGGACTGTTGCCTTGGGACTGTCACCTTGGGAGCAAGAACATCTTCGAGGCCACCGGATTTCAAAACAAGCTGCAAAAATATATTCAGGGAGAAAAACCTGCCTTGTAAAGAGAAAGTTTTTTACACTACAATAGAGCTCCTGCTCTCCCATAAGACACAGATCCACATACTAATCAATAGTCAGGTTTTAAATGAGAATCCTAGGAAATCTATACATTTTTCAGTCATTTCTGTGAAAAAACATCAGACTTCATTTTCTAATAAAGTACTATGACTAAGTTAATTTTTGAAAAATTAGAATAAAAAGAGCAATGTTCTTTCTGGAAAGCCCTAATTAAGTCCAGGTATGTGGTCTAGGAAATACAGAGCTGTGTAACCTGATGGAAACAATAATTTTCAATTGTTAGGACACTTCTGCTTCTTTTCACCCCAGTTTCAAGTACATCTGGTTTCCACCTGCTTTATATAAAATCGGTTTCTCCCTTTTTCAAATGAGAGCATCATGTTGTCTGGTTTTGTCTGTGACTCTCTGGTGGCATTTAACTCAAAAAAAAGTCAAGTCCACCTGGAATATGGATGCAGCAAGATTGGAAGAGAGATGAGCATTACAGGAAATTTATTCTAGTCATGAAGGAACATCACAAACGTCAAAAGGGGCAGTTTCATTGGGACCAAGCCTCTCTGATTCAAAACTTAAACTGTTTCAGTTTTAAGAACTGGATTTATATTTTAATAAATGTTCTTCAAAAATCTGGTTTGGTTGGTGGCCTTTAACTTTCACATGCTCTGCACAAGTTTTGCACTCTGTCCTGACAGTGAACATCACATGTGACCTGAAATCTGCCAGGGACAAAGAATACCTTCTGTCTCTATGACTGCCTCCTAGATGCTCTTCTCATCATCAGCAGTTGAGTTTATTGAAGATGATTGTAAGGTTTTGAGACTTGTTAAAAATACTGATTTTGTTTTAATTAGCTCTCAAGAAGGTATAAAAGGATATCAATCTTTAATTCAATATCCAGAACTGAAGCTGGAACATGAGAATTTCTCCTTAGATGTAAGGAAAAGATTATTAACCAGGAGGATCATCAAACACTGGGACAGGAGTTCAGAGAGTCTGTGAAGTCTCCATCTTTATGGATACGTGAAACACAGCTGGAGTTAAAGTCCTGAGCACCCTATGCTTCATGTAGGAGGAGTGGATTAGACTTCCAGAGGTTTCTTCCCACCTACACTATTCTGTGATCTGATTTCTTTTGTGAATTTTCGTATATATTAAACAAAACTGTAACTGCCAGGCAGATCATGGTATGAAGGTATAGAGGTCAAGAATCCAGGGTTGGTCCTTTGCTTCCACCTGTGGCAGAAAGGTGTCCCCACAGTAGTGTGCAAAAAACAGGTGGATAGGCACAGCACTTTCAAAAATCAAACTGTAGGTCCATCAATGTACTTCAGTATCATGACACTCAGCATTGTAAGGCTCAAGAAACAACACTCTCACCCATCAGATATCACATTCAGGACAACTATTTTGCCCTGTTCAAGAAAGGAAGCTTTATGTATCAGATTCCTTCAAGGGAGAGCAGGATGTGTTAGCAATGCTAGCGGGGAAGCAGCCACGCTCTGAGTATCATTTGGTAATGTGGAAGCCCCTGGAAAGAATATTTTTCTGCTTGATACAGATACAATTGTGCTGATTAGGGAAATCAATGTTTTCCCCAGGCGGCTGTGTTGATGCAACTACTGAAGTGGGCAAACTTCTGCTGCTTTGAAAATAAAGCTTATTCCCTTACTCCCTGAACTACAAGACAGTCCTAGAATAATAGTCCATATCACAGATGTGTGTGAGGCAGCTTTACATATACAGCTAAAGCGCTACTACATCTTTGTGCATTCTCCAGGTGCTTTTGCAAATCTTGGCTATGATGATCACACATAGAGGATTTTTTTTTAAAGGGCATTTCCTCATTTTATTTTTGGTGTTCAGAACACAACCTGTGCACACTAACCAGAGCCTGGCTTGAATAAAACACGTTTTCAGGGCTGCCCAAGCAGGCCCAACACCATGCAAACTGGAATGAGTTTAGTTTCATGAAACCTGATGTAGTTATGAAGACAGCAGTGGCTGCAGCTGGTGTGCAGCACTGGTGGAGAAAGGGCTGATAGCATGGGGACACCCCTCATCCGGCCAGGGGTGAGCACAGCCCCCCTCCCAGTCCTCACATTAGCCACACGATAGAGCTGGCAGAGGTGCCAAGATGCTGCTGTAACTGACTTGTCTGAGGCCAAGTAGGATGCCTGAAAAAAGAAACAGAACCCAGATCTTTCAATTTTTAATCCAGTACTTGGACATATCTTTTGATTTCCTCAGACTCGCCACTTACTCTTCAGCCACTGTGCATGTTTACAGAAAATGAGACATTTCTGCCATGGAGTGAACAAGATAGTGCCTTCTCCTGGGAGAAAAAAATACCTTGTGATCCCGTAAGTAAAAACTATATTGCAAAGGTGATGCATGCAAGGGTACAGTTAACTTGCAGGCTGAACAAAGCCCATTTCCAGTACAGGAGTGATACTCTTGCCAAATTTCAAGTTTCCATTACCTTTTGCAGAGGTGCGAGAGCCATTAAAAAAAATCTTAAAATCTCTTACTTCAGAACATTTTTTTAATCACTTTTTCCTAACCTATAAGCTATTCAACATTCCTAACTTAAACATGGGGAGAAAGTTACACTTTGTCTAGGAGCAAGCATACAGCCATACCGGTAAAGATTGAAAAAAAATTTAAACAATTTAAAGTAATTGAATGATAGCAACACTTCCTTGCATATTAAGCAAACAGCCCAGATAGAACACCTCAGTGTTATAAATGTTTTTTTCAAACACCCACCTCACGGGCATCTGTAGGGAATCCCGTTCGGAAGATCTCGCTTTGTACGGTGAGCTTAGACACACTCTTATGGCTTGCACAGAGCCCCACAGTGGCCACGCCCTGAAAAGGGAGTATATAAACCTGTGACGCAGTTTAATAAAGGCCATTTTGCTCATTCATCATATTGATGTCGTGATCACTTGGCCCCGAGGTGAGAGTCCTCATGGGTGAGGTGTTTGTCCTCAGACTCCAGAACCAGTAGTTGAAGTCCCCCGATGCAGCTCCAAGAACACGGAAAGCAACATCATCAGCTGGTACCTCTGTTAGTATTTTAGTTCTGAACAGGGCTATTTTTTGTAGAGAAGAGTTGCTCCCAGTTAGTGTGCTTTCATTGGCATCCCAGAGTAGTCATGGCATGCATGAACTGGGTTTCTTGAGCTTCTTTTCGAAGATGTGCCGCAGGAGTGCATCTAATTTATTCCAGCCAAGACTGGTCTTTTAGTCCATGGGAGCAGCCTGGAGCTGGTCTGAGATTAAGTACCTTGCCACATGTATAGCTTGGATGTCAAGTTCTTGGTATCCATTGTTTTGCTCTACACATGTACTCCTGTTGATCCTTACTGCTTGCTAATGCAGAAATAGCAAATACTGCTAATGAATAATAAATGCATTATTATTGCTGATAACACTGCATGCAACATGGTGGTATTATTTAAAATGTCTTGTTTGGCATTATTTAAAAAATATAAATTACAACCACCTGAGTTCCCAATGTAGCAGTGCTCAAAGCGGATGCACAGGAATGATGAGTTTTCCTGTACATGTGAAGGAGTCAGGAAGATGTGTCTGATTTGGTCGTCCTTGGATGACCTAGTCTGAGGAGTCAGATTCTGAAGTCACCACTTACAGAAACCCATTTACTATCTAATTAGACTATTTCAAAGCATATGAAGTCTCTCAACAAGAGTAAGAACCACAGCCTGACTCTGCATACTGGTAATTCAAAAGCAAGAGCACACAGAAAGTGTAGTCTAGAGACTTTAAACGCAGCCTTTGGGATGCTCCCACCAGCATCCTCCGGCTGTGGTTTCACAACTGCTGATGCTGGATGTTGGGCACTGTTCAACAGCAGCATGACAGATCTGACTTACATCAGAAACAGGCAAACAATCACATTTCTCTTGAAGTAACAAGAACTCAAATTTATGACACCTTTATGCTTTTATTTGGGCTGCACAAAGACATGCAATATCTGATCTGTGTGGTCTGCTACTGCAAAGTCTGCCCATCAAAAGTTACCGAACAAATTTGAAACAGCAAAGTGAATTTATGTGAGATCAGCATTTTGCAGTATATGACTGTGGTATCTTTGTTCCGGTGCTAGAAGTAATGGATTTGCTACACCACGACCCTTTGGAGAATTCAGACTATTCAGAAAAATGTGCCCTCTACTAAACCAACAGAAATCTCTGATTCACATCTGTTGTAGCAAATAGTTACGTATCTTATGACATTATCACTTTTCCTTCTGCCACCCATGCTCCTCAGCTGTCTGCTCCATTTTCTGTGAAGTGCAGACACTGGTGGCAGCAACAGCAGAAGAGGAGGTGCTGCACCTCAGCCTCTGCTGCTCCAAGGCTGCATCCCCCTGTGACGCTTGGTGTGGTGGCAAAGTCCACTGTGGGGCAGCTGAGGGGTTGCTGGGCGCAGCCAGGCACACACGAGGAGAAATTGCCGACATACCACGCTGCAGCAGCTGTGGGAAGACCACAGACAGACCACAGACAGAGGACTGATAACACCCCGCACTCGGTTGCCTTGCACGAAGGACTGTGATTTGGTGGCCAGTCTTATTTCTGAAGGACTTTGTGCTACAAACCTACAACATGTCCCACAAGCATTCACTTAAATACAAAAGTAAATTATATTTGCTGCCACTAAACACTCATTTACAACAGGTATTCCAGGTAACTAGAGTACATACTGGCCTAGTCGCTTCGAGAACATTTTTTGAAAAACAAATATGTTCTGGAAAACCACAGGCTTTCTGTGAACAATTCCCCCACAGACATGCAATGAAGATAGTCAATTAAATCACTACAAATTATTTGTTCACTTAGCTTTCTGCCATCTATGACGTAGGTGACAGGAGGGAGTATGGGACATTTTTGCTTTGTCTTTACATCAGATTTCAGCGTAGAGGATGAGAAACGTCTTGAAAAGATTTTATGTTTATTTGGTAAGAAGGAATTGAAAGCACACTTAAAAAACCCAGCAAAACCAGCAACAACGAAAATAAGGCAAAATCAATCCAGCAGTTGCAACAGAATATTTAGTCTGCAAAAATATGTCGTGATACGCTCCAGGACTTTTGTTGTTTCCACAGCTTGTCTGTAGATACACACACAGTGACACACAGAGGAAAGACCTAGCGCCCTAAATAATGGGCCACAGCCTAACCCTGCATTCACATGTGTGAGAATAATTGTTCCTTCATAAGACAGGAGGTTTGCTCAGAATTAGCTGAGTCCTTCCCCAGCGTCACCGGGAAGGATGCCATTCCTCTACCTGGTCTGTGCTGTCTCCGTGCGGGATGACTGTGTGAGCAGCTCTTCAGTCCTGAGATGGCTGCCTTTGTATTTGTCATGGTCACTGTTCTGGTCAGTTAACGACTGCCATTATAAAAAGAACAGTTTTATTTCCATTATTGTAGCAATCCCACAACAATAATTAACTGTAGGAGGAGCTATATGTAAATGGCCCCATAAAAGCCATTCTATAGCATGCCAGCAACTGAGGTATCTTCTGGATAAGAGGCAAACTTTATGAAAAAGGCTGCCAAAACAGTGTGGAATACATTAAAAGAAGTACTTTAATTTACTAGGGAATGCAAGTGCCATTTTAAATGCAGACAAATGCTTAACTGAGTGTTTATTATTAATTAGAAGTGACCTAATGATTAACTTTTATAAATAGAGCCAATCCTGCTTAGAGGCAAGCAGTATTACTTACAAATTCTCAAATACACTTTCCTCTTACCCTCCTTGCTGTGACTGAAACTAAATATTTACATCACACTTGGGGCCTCTTCTTGGCCCAGACTGTTATTTCTATCATTGTTAGGTTTTGCTTTTGGGGGGTGTGTGAACTGGTGCGACACAAGATAGCTGGCAAATCCAAAATCCGGGCGGTGAAGGGGAATATCATACACAAAGAATCGAAGCTAACCCAAGCAATGAATTTAGCTGAAATCCATAGCCAGTTCATGATGATCAAGGTGGCATTTATACCATCAGCTCTCTGCTTGGCATCCTCGGCTCCAAGAGAACGTTAAGGAAGGAGGGACGGAAGGTATAACACTATGTAATAAAAACTGTGATAAAAGCATTTCCTTCTGCAGGAAGCCCTAAATTTCTGTGTCAACAGAAGTAAGCAAATAGATATTGTGCAATCATTTAGCACTTCTGTTTGATGATTTAAAAGATCTCGTAAGATCAGGTGAATAATTACCCTTCCCAAACAGTGGGGTTGTGGATAATTTCAAAAAGACTTCAATGCTTCAGAAGATCTTATAAGCGACAGACAATGCTTGCAAACACAAGCTCACTTTTACTGGGGAGCAGCAAAATGTCTCTGAACACTAAGGGAATGAAGTTCAGGTACAGCCTTGAAACAAGAGTACGGGAATTTTCAATATAATTAAATGTTTAGTTCTGTTGGCACTCTGCTACTTCTCAAGTTCACTGACAGTAATGTGCTTTGAGACACTCAAGCATCTTCTTTATCTTTAGGAAGTTTGAAGAACCAGAACAGCTGACACTGGAAACTCAAACTGCAAGTTTAATCTACAAATCTTGATCTTTTGTTCAGAAATTGCTCTTCAGAGCTACTGAAGTCACTGGGATGGGGGAGACCTAATCTACTTCAGAGGTTATAGAGCCTTCAAGCCTTTAAACTAGGCTGGAGAAGCATCCCCTGAGAATGATGTTGGTTCTGGGCAGCAGAATAACTAAGATGTACTCTGTTTCCTCCAACCATATTTTCTTTGATGCTACTTAGTTTTAATTTGAAGTCATGCAAGGTAAAAAAAACAAACCAAAACCCCCCACATCTGATGCAGTGTTTTCATGACCTCCATTACTTCATGAATGAAACATTTCTAGTTTGTACCTCAAAGCTGTTACTTTTTTGTTGCTTGCATGTGCTGAAATTCTGCTTCATAGTGAAAAAACCCTCATTAATTACATGCTTTCAGTTCAAGCAGAAGTAATTTATTTTATCACCCAGATACCAGTGCACATCTTCCTCATTTTATTACAGTTTTAGACGCTTCTTTTAAAAAACAGAAACAAAACCCAGCACAGAAAATCCATCTCTTGCCTATTTTGGGGGGGAGCACCATCCCTCGTGCTTTGCAGCAGAGCGTAATGTGGGGTGGAGGGGCCAGGAAATGGGGGACAGCCCCAAGGGGAAGGGCTGAGAATGGCTCGGGACTCACCAGCTCCCAGACCAGAAACAGGATCCGGGCCCTGGGTTTGGAAGGCATTTCGGAACAGGAAAGGAAATTCGGCTTCCCATGCGCCTGCCGCAGCTGTCGGTCCCGCCGGGGTTAGCCGGGGAGCTGTTGCCATCTAACGGTGGAGAGCCGGCAGTAGCGCAACGCCTTCAAGGGTTGGAGACCAAAACGGGTCCGGGGAAACCTGAACCACTGATGAAGCCCACTCCTTGTTCCTTCTATAAGACAGAAATCTGACCTGGAAGCCACCAAAGGGTCTGGGAGCCCTTCAATAGCTTCCAAGAAAATATTTTAACAGAGCAAAGCTCCCCTGAAGTTGGTCATACCAGCTGGATCGGACAGCCTTATAGCCCACCACGTGTATCGCGGGCAGTAACGGTCTTAGGGAAAGACTGCAAGAAACACAGGGTCATAGAACACCAGGTGGGAAGAGACCTCAAGGATCATCAGAATATAGTAGTTTAGGGACTTCCACACTTAGAGGTGGCATCCAGCAAACTCTGTGAGGCCCCCAGGCTTCAAAGCTTTTCTAAAGTTACACTAATAAGTGTGAAGATCTACATGGCTGTCAGTGGGGGATTTCTATTTTCAGCTAAGCTCCTCTTGCAAAAAAAACCCAAAAGAACAGTAACAAAACACACCCTACAAAATCCAAAAGTCTGGCTGTCTTGGTCACCCTCTGGGAAGTGACATAATATTGTTGACCCTCTGGGACATTACATCATATTGTTATTTAGAGCTCAGAGGAATCAATCAATCAGAAGTTTAAGAACTTCAAACTCTGATAAGAATATTAAATGAGACCAGTTGTCGAGACCAATATGTCAAACAAAAGACAAAGGGATTCTTTCACTGATAATTGTCATACGTGCTAGAAACCAAAACCCACTCCTGGTTTTGCTGGGCAAAACAGAGACCTGTATTGAAACTATAAAGG
The DNA here is from genome assembly GCA_013399095.1 of Psophia crepitans. Taxonomy (NCBI): domain Eukaryota; kingdom Metazoa; phylum Chordata; class Aves; order Gruiformes; family Psophiidae; genus Psophia; species Psophia crepitans. The sequence continues at coordinate 1,643,734 of VWZZ01004976.1, read as the reverse complement.
CAGAGGTTAGCAAAACAACATAAACACATAGTCTTGCCAACATATTCACTCCAGATTTATATCTAGATTAATGGATTTATATCTATTTATAGACTTAGATCTAGTACCTATTTATTTTTTCTCATTGCAGTATTTATATTGGGAGTCAGATTGAGACCAGTTTACCAAGCATGGAGGAGCTGGGAAGGGCCCAGGAACCCCCAGCCTGTCACTATAAGATGCCTCCATGTGTACCCATGGGGGGAACAGCCCCTCTGCATGGCATGTACAGAACTTCTGCAGCTTGTTGCTACAGAAGGCCATGGTGGCAGAGGTGGTTGCCATCCAAAGAAAAGACCGTGAGACCTCACAAAGGCTCAATAGCTGATGTCTCTTGTCCTCTGGGTCACTGCCAGAAACCCTGGACAAGGCTGCCTGGGCAGGCACTCCTTGGTGACTGCATGCCGGATGGATTACATGGACACACACGACTTGAACCAGTTGTGTATGTGGGTGACAGAGTGTGAGTGAGTGAAAACAGTTTTGTTTTAGGACAGATTCCACTTTCCCACTTGCGAAGTGTCATGGTTCAGCTACTAGAATCTCGCAATATTAATTACTACAGGGGTACATATTTGAGCCCACACCTTAGATGGTAAAGACATAATCTAATAAGTCATGAGACTCCTGAATACAGAAAGAAAGGGAAAGAAAAAAAATAAATACAATTTTGTTCTGTTCTTTTGCCAGCATGAAACAAAGGAGGGAAGTTTGTTTGATACTTTTCTTCATCTTTAAGATGCTGCTTGTGGGTGAGATACCAGCTCACTATGAAAGTAGTACAACAAAAAGTGTTGTCTAACTATTAGCCATGAAGGAGCCATGAGCCTGGCTGTTATTGCAGAGAGGGGTGAAGCACCAGAAAGAGGCAATAATTCAATCGCTCTCTATCCAAACAGCTTGCTGGCCCTCAGGATATCAATAAAAGTATCTCTGTCTAAACATATGCAAACACACACGAAAAAAATTTGTAATTTAATTGTTACTCCCAGGAAGTCAATTACGCATTAATTTAAATTTAAAATGCAAGGTTGCAGGTAATGTAAACTTACATATAGAACTGCCAGATGGTTTATAGAAAATCAAAGCTGAATATAAGATGGTAGTTTCCAGAAAATTCTTAAATGTCCTGTAGCTTTCCACAGCGATGCTGGAATTTGTTAGGATTACACAAGACATTGGCAGACTTTAGCACACAGCATTTTGGTCGAATAACTCTAAACTAGGGGTGCCGAGCCCTCCACATATTATCCGGAGTGATCAGTGCCAAGTCACGCTAGCGAGTGGCTCCAGCAAGCCCCAGCCAGGACAACGGCACCGCACACGTCTTGTGGGATCTTTAAAAGGGCAAACGCAGGGGAAAATTCTCAGGCTCTATTATTATATTGCGGTTATCAATAAAGCCATATTCAAAGAAAAATCCTTCATTTTGAATTTCAGGTTTGAGTTCCTCCCTCTCTGAGACTATAGCCCCAGGGAAAGCTGCAGCCGGTGGGAGAGGCTGTACATTCCCCTTGAGCCTGTGGCCACCAGGAACTGACTTTGGGAATGCAGAAGTACAGAATGACAGTGGAGCAGAAATAGTAGGGAAGAGCACGGCGAGGTGCTTGTGCAGCCACCTTCCCTGGTCTGTGTGCATCACAGGCAGGGGTGCAGGGAGAAGAGCCACCTGCCCGGGAATGGTGGGTGACTCTGTGACCTCCCTGGGGTCAGAAAAGCCACAGGGCTCCCTTAGAAAGCCTGCTGCTGGTAACTCAGCCCAATGACTCATGGTTTTAAAAGTTCATGATATAAAGAATATTATCCTCTACTGTTTTTTGTAATGTGTACTGGGATCCTTCCACTGTTCATTTCAAAAGCCAGTATGTGAGGACAGGTAACAATTTGAACTTTCATCCATGTTTTCTCTTTTTTATAAATCTTTAAGGGAAGGTTGTACCTGCAAACCCATGTCAGTGCTATACATATCAATACATAAAGCGTAAACTGTCTGGACACTATGTATAGGGCTTTTTGCAAATCATGCATCTTACAAAACCACCTCAGCTCGCTTGAGATCATAGACTTGCTGTGATGAATACCACATCTTCTGAGTGACCCAGGATGTTTGCCCTTGTTGGCCAGATGACAATACTTGGAAGACAATGAATACTAACTATGTTGTGTAATTATTTGATCCAACTATAAGGTTCTCCTTTTTGTCTTCAGGAGAATCAGGAAAAAGGTTTTAGACCTTTCACTTTGTGGCAAAGACCTGCTGAGTTCAAACTGAAGAGGCATCATAAATGCAGTGAGATGACTCTTCCATCCAGCCCACTGGTACATTTGATATATTGTAGAGGGAAGAAAATACGTAAAGAACATAAAGTCTTTTGAAGAAAATGATCTTTTAGCCCATTTAAAAAATGTTTTTCATTAAAAAACATTGGGGCTTTTTTTGTGGTTGCCCCCATTTTGGATTACACTTTTGACACTAACCCCTGCTGGGGTATAGCTCTTTTTCATGCAGTAAGATAGAATTTAGTCTAAAATGACGTGCATGGATGTTATATCTTTTTTGCTATTATTTCATAATTTACTCTTATCTAATCTGAAAGGTATCAAAAAATGAAACTTGCTGAAGTCCATTCAATTACGCTCGATAGACACTCTTTTGTACTTCAAATAGCATTCCATGTGCATAAAAAGCAGTGTGTCTGTCTATCATTTTTATCTGTTTCTCTGGTTTACTTCAATATGTTGAGACATTTACTAAATGTTTATTGTGAAAAATTTTTGCTCTCTATATAATGTGATCTGCCTGTGGGTACCATTATATATTATTTTATATTACAAAAACCAGTCAAAATGTGCCAGGTATTTTTCCAAATGTGTCAAGGCAATGATTTCTGTCCCCAAAATTTGCAAGTCTGGGAAAGTTACTTTGATATCCAAAACATAAGGCATGCTTGACAAATGGGATGTACCCATCACAAAACGGGATCTCCTTGCATTTACTTCAGGACCCTGTCATCCCCTCCTGTCAGCAAGTTAATCTGCTAGGTATTCGTAAGAAGCTACCTGAAACCAGCACAGACTCTGCCTGGCAAATTCATAGACTCACTCTTTTGAAACATAAATTAATGTAACGTTAATCTTCTCATTCTTAGTAACACCTCACCAACCTGTTGGCCGATGCTACTCAGTATCTGAAACACTCTTGCATGGAGAAGCAAAGTTAAGTACACAGCACAGGCATGGGTGGTGACATCGGCGTGTCTGTTTTAGAAGATCTCACAGGAGAAATGGATGTTGGTTTAAGTGGATATTCTTGGACCATGAATTTGGAAGCAAAAGGGACATGCCAGTAGCAGACTCATTTACAGCTGGGTACAAGTGGGCAAGGCAAAACAGTGATAGAAACAAAGTCACAGCACTAGGAGAAAAGCCACAGGCAGCCACGGGAAGGAGACCGTATAGTGCAAAGCTGATCGCTCCTGCTGGTGTGTAACTGAAATAAAAAAGCAAAAAGCTACTATCAATTTTAATTTCTCTGCTCTGAAATAGATATTACCAAAGTAAATACACACTGAAAGTGCAATGGCGGAGTGAGGAGCCACAGGATGGAGGAAAAAATGAAGGATTCTTCAAGGAGACAGGGAACAGACTGCAGGAGATCTGATTATTTGTGCTCTTGGAAAAGTTTTTCTTGTCCTAAGGTGGAGACTGAATAAAAGTTGGTCCGTCAGAAGACCAGCAGAAGGGATACACTTTCCCATCACTGAAGGTGGTAAAGTAAACTTTTTGATAATGTACAGAGCAGAGATCAAATAAATAAGTGACACTTTTACTACCTGCAAGAAAGAAGATTCTAGGAGAGATGGCTTGTGCCAAATATTGTTCCACGTCTGGCAGATGCCATGGGAAAAACAGAGCACTCACTGATGTAGATTAGAGACCTATCTCAGAAGAGGCCCCGTTTTCTCAATCTGCTGCTTGACTATGTTTTGCATTCAAGGTGTTTCACCAGAAACTATAGTTTACTCCTAGTGGTACAGAGAATAGAAAGAACAAATGGCTTTGTGCTATTACTTGTCCATAAAATTTGTCCAGAAGAAGATACTGCATCAGAATAAAAAAACTCCAACAGAATAACAAAATATTCTAGACATGTATGAATGCTTCAAAATGTCTTATTACAAGTCTAGTACACCAGAAATGCCTAATACAATCAAATTTCAGTACTTGTTGCATTAAAATATCAACTGGTTTTGAATAACAAAAAGCTAATCGTTGCAAAACTCCCAAACCCTCATGAAATGTATTTTAAGCTGAATGCATGAAGTGGAGGGGGGAGGGACACATCAGAGAAGTTCAGACAGAAGCTTTGTAGAATCAAACAGAGACCATTTCTGATCCAGTAGCTCTGTGACCTTCTGGGCTAAATCTAACCATGTTCTCCACAGGACAATACTGTAGCAGCTTTCCTTAAAACATGGCTTAAAAATGCTTCTTTTGTTATGAATTACATGAGAACGCAAAAGGAGAGAGGGGAGATAACATAGCCTGAGGCAGAACAACTTTTTATGCCCAGCATATAATGAGTGCTCCCTGCTTTCAAGTTGGTGAAAAAGGGATAAAAAGCAGTAAGTCAGAATTGTTGTCCTTACAGTCTCTTTTTTACTTTGACAGAAAGATGGCCAATTGCATTACAAATAAGTTTCAAAATACTGTTTACGTTCCCCTACCCTCCCAGAGAATGACTGAAATAACATAGTACACCAGTGATTTACAGGCTAATAACTGCAATAATTTTTCATCTATGTTAATAAATAGACTGCCTGTATTCAAGTTAACAAAGTATAAGCAGTACTAGCTTTGATTTAACAGTGTTATTTCTTAGGAGCACGCACCTTAAATATAGAGCTTTTTGAATTTTGCTTTGGAAATGATGCATTGGCCCAAGGAAAGAAATCATTTGATTTTCAGCTAGTAGGAGAAAATCGCAGTATAACTATGCCCTTAAAAAGGTTTTTGATGCTGTATTAAATAAATTAAAATAGATTATAGTGAAATTGTCATATTGCCGGTGCATAGATGAGTGAAATAGTACTTTTAAATAGCAATTAGCCATCATTCACTGTTTTAAATATAGAACTGTTCAAGCATAATTTACCCAGGCCCAGATTTATTCAAAATTTATTGGTTTGGAGTACTATAACCTGAAAGGTGTCACAAGCACTTTTGAAGGACTAAATTAGAATTCAAAAGATCTTGAGAAGTTGGAGAAATTGTCTAAAATCTGGGGGAAACAATTAGTACAGGTAGATGCACATGAGGTTTATGGTGGATTAGGGATTAAATGTGAGTCAATGTGAGGCTATCGCAAAGGGGGAAAGGTTATATGCAACCAATGGGACATGATTATTGTACTCTCCTCACTGCTGGTCAGATGTGAGCTGGTGCTTTTGGCACTACAGCTGAAAGAGATGGATATAACTGGGAAAGACTCCAAGGAGAGCAGCAAGTATAGAGAGGGTTTAATGTGTATATAAATTAATGGAATGGCTGAAGGTTCTCTACTATGTTTCTTCTAAAAGTGGGGATTGAAAGGAGATAAACTGACAACTTTTCAGTGAGGAATAGCATGTGCTCAGCTGTTTCTACTGACCACAGTGGAAAGAAAAGGAAGAAATACGCTTAATCTGCATCAAAAGTCATTCAAATTAGCCATTAGGAAAAAATTGTCTGTCTGCAAAAATACTGAAGAATATGGGAGTGCATGGAATTTCCCTTTTTAAAATGTTTTCAATAGATATTAAAACACTGCTGACAGATGTCTGTCCTTGTCAGCTTGAATTCATCCTTTTGCAGAATTAGAGACCAGATGACCTCTTAAGGTCCCCGCCAGTTCTTCATCTCTATGAAGCTACAGGGAGCTCTGAGCTAGCAGGCAAAGGAAATGGCAACAGCTACTGAGTAACAGCTCACTTCGTTGAGATTTTTTTTCATCCCTGCCACTGGCATACATCCATGTTCTGAATGTACATGCTGCTGAATTGCATCCAAATAAGTGTCTACACATAGTTACAAATATGTCCTGTAAGCCAAAATAATTGTTTCTTTTAATATGAATCATCTTGAAGAGCATTTTATTATTATAAATTAGAAAGTTTCTAAAAATATATTATGCCCTATTTGGCATGGTATTAGAAAAATACCATGGTATTATATTTGAAAACGTCCCTCCATGCCAAGTCTTACCCAAGTTGACTGGTGTATCTGAGGGCAGAATTTGGCCTACCGTAATTAAAGTCAAACATTGCATCAGAGTTTAACTAATGCAAGACCTTGCTTTTTGGTGTAAAGACAGTGGAAATTTCTATTGGGTTTTTTTTTCAGTGTTTGTGGACTGCAACAGCCCTTCCATAGGTTTTAATCATAGGGTAGACACAATTCAAAGGTAATGTATCTGCCCAGCATGAAAGAATGAACAGGTCAGTGGGATTAGAAATGCAGAATTTAAAGCTAGAACTGAGTTTTCCCCTCCTACTTCCTGTTCTTCATATTTAGAAAGAACAGACCCTGATGGTAGCAGACAGAGAAATACACCTGAAAGATGTCGATAATGTCAAATGTGAATTCTGAGTCACCACATGTGGGCTCATCCGTAAGGGCTTATACATTTCTTGGTCATTATTGTAAAGGCAACAGATGACTTTCCAGCAGCCCACTGTCAGTGGAACACACTGGGCTGGATTCTCCATCTGCTAAATTCATTTTGCGAGTCCTACAGATTGCAAAACAGAATTTTCTTTGGGAAGTTCACATCACTGTTGGAAATTTTACTGGTGTAACACTCAGAGATAATCACTGCATGTTAGCTAGAAAGAGATTTTTTGGGTCAGCATTACAAGAAATTAAATAGGTGGAGTAAGAAAGGAGGACAGAGGTGAGATAAAGGTACATGAAAGTAACGAGGAAATGAAAATTTGAAAGGGTGAAGCTCCACTGTGTTACATTCCCCACTTTGAACTAGTTTGAAGTCCCAAAAATCTCTGCCGTTTTAACTTGAAGCATAATACAGTAATTTAAAATAAAGGTTGCCTTATCCCTTGAGTGTCTTTGTGCTTGGAAAGGAATGTCTCAGGATTTAATAAAGTAAACTTACACTGAGTACAAAGAGGAGGGCAGATCCCTTCCATTGTGTTATATTTGCTTGTTCCATCAGGAGGGCTGAATCTGCTGAGTGAATGAGGAAATGATCTCTGGGGACGACAGGACTTCTCATCAGAAATTATGTCCTAACATCTGCTTGGCATGATTTTCCCATGGGCTGTATTATTGCCCTTATTGGGGAGTTTTCCACAACCCTGTGGAGAATAAGAATAGGCTTGGTGCTGTCTGGTTGACAGTATATTGCCAGCATCGCCGTGGTTTGGGCTTGGCTCAAAAGTTTTAATGGGACTGACTTTTGAGAACTGCATCTTTATGTTTGGAAGAGGATATCTAGAGGCATTATCCAAGTACTTTTTTTCATGGGGGACAGCTGTTGGAAGCAAGCTGGCCCAGGACATGGCTCTACTTTCTTGGCTTACAAAACCACTTTCCTCAGTATCCAGGATGGGTGGCAGATCAGGTGGAAGACTCTGGGATAAAAGCCGTAAAAACTGTAGCATTTGGTCCACTGTGAGCTAGAATTTTATAAAGGATTATTATAGGACTGAAAACCCGATTTTGCTTTCAAAATAGGTGTCAGTTAGGCATTCAAGTGAGTAGCAAATGTAATTGTGAATCCACTGCAATTGTGAAGACAATCAAAATCATGTGCTAAATGGTAATTAGAGACTATTTACAAAAATTCCTATGGTACATGCCAATTTTCAAAACCGTTCTAGAATTCCACTATAATTTGATTTCATAGCTTGAAAAAAAAGGTTTAGCAAGACAATTAATGTATCATTCACCTTGTATAGGGCCAAAATTGGTAACTTAGTGATATCTAGAATAGCACGGCACACCATAGCATAGAAATTTCAGTCAGAAGGGACCTACAGTGATCATCCAGTCCAACTGCAAAATCCGACCAAACCCAAAGACAGCTATTCAAAGTGTTTGCCTTTTCATGGATCACCTTTATGTTTCAGAAACAATCCAGGTTGTAAAATTTAATTCCAATTTTGTTTTGACCACTCCCATATGAAAAATATAGTCCTCATGCAAAAAATTTCTCTCTCGAACTGATGGGCAAAACGTCACAGGTAAAAAAAAAGAAAGGTTCTGTGGGAAAAAAAAAGAGCCACTTATGCTTACGGACTATTAAATCCTTAAAGATAAAGAGAGACTGATATCAGAAACTGATAAAAGGATCTGACTAGTAGGATAAATACAGCACTTGAGGAATTCAAAAGAATTCCTGAATCCTCTGGATATATGTGAAAGGATATGCCGGGCAATGTAAGGTGTCCATATCCCATACATTGAACTAGGAGTGCTAGAAGATCGAAGGGGAGGGAAAGTGGAAGAGGATGAGAAGGCTCAGCAGTAGATTATATTAAGGTTTGGAAAGATGTCTTTTCTAAGCAATATTAAATACAGAAAAGGTCAACATTTTTGGCATTCAGTCCAAACCTAAATGAGAAGGGTTCAGTACTGTGCAACCCCCGTAATATGCTGTCAGCTCTTTAGCAGCTAGAAAAGATGTTATCAGTAGGGGCAAGAGTGCAGAGGAACATTCTTGGAGACTTAAGGCAGATAAAAGAAAGGAATAAGATGTCACTTCACATTTTTTCCTGAGGTCAAGAAGATCTAGAAAATACATAAATTTTATAGAATAGGTGCCTGAATAGAAAATTTTATTCTGAAGGAACTGAAAAAGAAAAAAAGAAAGATATCCTTTGAAACAGCTAGTCAGTCCCTGAAAACTTTCTCTCCTGATGTTTCAGTCAGAATGCCAGTGACATGCAGCATTAGTTGGTATAAATACATGACTGGCCATGTGATTTTCAGATACTATAATTTAGTTATAGTAAATGGAGAGGTGGAAAGGAGACACAGAAGAATGTAAGACAGAATTAACCAAGGCCTGCAGATCTATCCTTCTGTGTAGCCTTAAAAGAAAATCATATATTTAAGTGACACCCTTTTACAAGCCTGGAGATATAAGGCAAAGGTAACACTGTCAGCCCATATTCTTTAGCAGAGCATATGGAAGTGTCTTGGTTCACCAAGGCTCACTGAAAAAGCAGCAATCATTGCAGCTGCCTTATTAGATAATAGTTGTCCTAATTACAGAAGAAAAATACATATTTTTATATTGTCTAGTTAGCACAAAACTGGCCCAGAGTCTCGAACTATATTTCAGCCACTGCCCTTAAATGGACTGTATAGTAGGTTACAACAGCTAAGCCTTTGCTTCTATTTTATTGCCTCAGTCACAAGGTTTTAAGCTCTATTTATACAAGTGGTTTGAGTTATAAAACACACATTATTACTTATAAGTAATTGAAAATAGCCTCCCAGACAAACAGAGATCTGGCCACCTGAACTGTAAGTTTGCCTAGCAAAACTATAATTTGATAGGTGTGCGACAAATGGTAGATATCCGGCACTAATTCTTGTGCATGTCACTTGATACAAAGATGTAAGGAAAACAGTAGCAGAAGTATACACAGTTATTTCGAGTTTAAGTCACTAGGAAAATTATTGGGAAATTGCAAATGTCTCCCATTAACTTTTTAACTTTATTAGTATGTTTTCAATTTAGCTGACAAGCTCCTCCTTTGCAGGTCCTCCAGGAATGTGTAGAAAAATAAGGTATTTGATAAAATGTTTCCATGCAGAATTTGGTTTCAGCTATGCAGTAAAGTATACACACTCGAGGGCAGACTTAGGCTATTTCCTCTTTTTTTTAACTGGAAATGTTAGAGAAAAAATCCTTTTTCTCCTAAAGATAGGCTTTTTTAATAATGCACCTGACATACCTAAAGAGAAGCAAGTATGGAAGCTAAAATTTGCAAGAAGAAAGAAAAATATTCACATTAAAAAGAAATTTTTGATTCTTCTACCAACAAATGACTTGGGACTTAATCCTCCTGCTGCTGCAAAGAAAAATAGTTTAAAACAAATTGGACCTCCTTCTAACAGAGCAATAAGAGCAATTATGTCTTGAGTAACTTGAATAAAACCTATCCAAAAAGTGTAGAATTTTCTGCAGCTACAGAGGATCACAGCCAACTTTAAGTCATCTTCTGTTTCTGGTAAGCCTGGGTAAAATTTTCAAAGTCAACTGAATGTTCTTGAAGTCTCACTTCTTGAAAAAACTTAGGCACTTCAGCAATTTTTACTCCATACTTCTTTCCAAACCACTTTTGTGTGTTTTCCTCCAACATATGCCCTTTAAATTGATGCCATGAGTGCACTTTGTACTGGAATGCAGCTGGCAGCATAAATAGCTGCTCTGCTTAATTACAAAAGGAACATTGTTTTCTTTTAGACTCCTAGCATTATCAGTATAAAAGTCCAGTTTCAGAAAATTTCAAACTCTGACCTTTACTTATTCATTTAAATACCTCCAAATACGTATTCTAGCAGATGAATTTAAGATAAATGTCAAAATTCAACTATTCGTGTTTTCTTTCCTGCAGGGAGTGGCTTTCAGTAAAAAATAAGGTAATAGATGTAAATCTCTATAATCAGCGTGGATGCACGTCATGCTAGCAATGGCTTTAAGTAGAACTTACCTTTAACTCCAGAGAATTTTTCTCATGATATTGCTCTACCCCAGTTAATATTGCCCACCATGAGTATTGCAAGCTGTGTTATAGAAGGCGACCAGCTAAATCTTAGAAGGGAAATGCTGCTGTTACTACTTTACAGATGGCTGAATGGAGTCAGGGACCAAGCTATATCCCTTTATGGTCTCCATCAGATAATATCAAACACCACAGAGTTAACTTTTGCTATTTGCTTAACTCATGCTCTGGATAATAGAATTTTGTGCGTAAGCGCACACATCCCCTGACCACCTAAAACCTGATTAAGATGCTTTCACTGATTAAAAATAGACATGTTAGGTTTTGACCATTCTAAGCATTTCTCAGTCTACAAGATGGGTAAGAATTGAGCAGGGTTTGGCTAAGCAAGTACTGTTGGCACAAATGTCAACTTTAGTCTACCCTGTGGCAGTAGATTAACACGGTATCAGCATACCACTAACATCAAGTGGATCTGGGGGCGACAGCCTGTTGCGAAGCATTTCCTGGGCTGGAGCATCTGTCCTGTTTGGAAGCGTTTGGGGCCAAACCCTGCAGCCCTTCCTGAGGTACAGCTCCAGCTGGCTTCATCGGCGGCATTGCCTGGGTCAGGGCTGCTGGGGCTCTCTTGTTGATGGGAGCACCACTGCTAGCCCTCGCCTGCTGAGCCTACAGGAGGCAAATGCCTGTGGTCTGCACAACCACCTAAGGGGCTCGGCGACAAGAAGACTGTTGCAACGCGTGCTACATGCTGCTTTTAATTAGTCGCAGGGGGACTTTTTCAAACAGTATGGGGTGAAATTTTCCCTCTTGGAAAAAATGCTGAAAAGTTTAACATTCTAAAATCTCTTTGGAGCCTCACTGAACTTCGTCAGAGCGCACGTTTGAAAGGTGTGGTTTTCCTTCAGCATTGCAAACGTCTGAGACAAGAAGGGACTGAAGCTTGATTTCCAGACCAATTACATTCCAATAAGCATCTGAATGTGTTATTTGAACAAACTTTTTTAGCCTTTTAAAGTCTGCCCACCCATTCCTCAAGTCATCTGCTCTTCAAAGCTCTGTGGTTATTTAATACAGTAGCTTTCTGAAATCATGCCAGCGAAGCAGAGTGGTATGGCGTGGGCACCATGTGGTGATCTAAACTGTACTGCACATGAAGGAACACACACCAGAACCACATTTTCTCTTTGGGGTATTCTGTTTCAGAAATCAAACTGTGTAATTCAGCTCAGTCTCCTATTATCAGTACCTAATCTGAAGAAGACTACTAAATGGTCTGGACAGCTCTGAACACCAGATTTGAGGTTACACCATGCTACTCAGCGAGCACCTGGGTACAAGGGTGGTCAGGGCATGTGGCACCATAGCTCTGGAGTTGAAGTCCTTCAGCAAGTTCTAGGTCTTTTTTCACTGGTGAGAAGAGAGCATCATCTGGATCCTCTGGAGATTAGTTGTGGACATGGTTTCTCTAGCCTAAATCACAGACCACTCTTCAGACATTGTATCCGAGCTATCAATCTGCATTCTCTTTGTAGTTAATACAGAAAAGAGAAACTTGTCTATGATTTACTTTATGTGATTACTTCATGGGGACATTAATCGTGTCCTCAAAGTGTCTCATCTTCTGTACTGACTATAAAGTCCATGAGTAGTTCACATGCTGACAACTAGAAAGTAGTTGTGTGAAGTTATGAGTGAGGAATACATAATTTCTGAGTAATCTTTTGAGAGTACCCCATTAAGGAGGCTGAGATGACTAGCTCAGATATTGACACCTACAGTAAAGACATCTATATTTAGCTACATTAATCTGTTCCATGTTTGGCCACATTCACCACATTCCATCATCCATCATCCTCACAGCTCCTCCTTCCAGCTTCTTTCCTCACCTCAAAACTCCACCTTCTACTTAGGAAGCACAGACTATATATGAACATGAAGAGTAAAAATAATAATGATAAAAAAGAAGTAATCTAATTCTTTCTGCTAATAGACAAGTACTTATTTTCGCTCATGGTTCCTCTCAGTTCAGGGACCGGACACAGTTTGGTAGGAATGGGGAACAGAAAGGGCACTTTAAGTACCACTGCCTGACTCAGGATGAGTCACAAAGATGGAAAGAAACTTCAGCACAGTGTGACGGGGCGTCCTGGGCCTCAGAGCCCACCACTGCAGTTACAGGATCTGCACTGTTTCTTTAAAGAAAGATATTGCTTTTAGCGGGGTGAGAAGGACAAAACAAAAGACAAAAGTTATAGGTCAGTGACCAGAGCTAATACAGCTTTTCTGTCTGTTACATATCTTTACAAATGGAGAAAGAAGGAATGATGCTGCTTATATTCATGCCATTGCATCAAACGACTTTATCACGCCTCCTTTATATGATGCGTTACAAAAGAAGGCTGAGTAGCTTTTCACAAATGATATACTATAGAGGAAGTCACAACAACTACAATAAAACCAGGAAAGACTTCTATAAGAAAGGTGAAGTAGCCATAAATTATAAAGAGAAAACAAAATCGTGCTTACAATGAGAACAGGAACTTGGAAATTAGGGGTGGGGAAACCTTCATCTAAAATATCCAGCAAAAGTATTTCTGACATTTTAGAAAACCTGGATAACGTAATTACACAATATTTGCCTATCCTGACATTTTCAAATTCTGGTGTGTGGAGTAAGAGCCAAAATGCCACAAAAGAGCTTGTGTCGTAATTTTGCTGGCTGATCGTGATCAGGGAAATACTAGAAATAACACGGGACGTTTTTCTTACATTTGCAAATTGAAAAAGGTTAAAAAAAAAAAATAGCACAGTTCAACTCCTGCAACTAGTGCTGAGTTAATACCTGTGATCTGAGGTTTCTTAGAGTTGAGTAGACAATTTCCTGATATTATTAATATACTACATCAAGATGAGAGATAGCAGACCTAACACGTAAAATGCCAGGGACTGTAAAAGAGAAAGTCTGGGTTACTCTTCTTTTCCATCAGTCTCGCTGTGTGACCCTGTGAAAGAGCACTTTCTCTCTTCAGTTAGCTTTGCCCTTGTGAAACAGGGACAATAACACTTTCCCACTGAACACAGTGAATATTATTGTACGTAACATGCATTCTTTTCACCAAATATGAGGATGCTTGCAAATATCTTGATGAGTAAGAGACAATTCAGCTTCTCAACCCATCTCTTTGGTCATATTATTTGATTTTATGGCATTTTTTATGTAAGAAACACTTCTTTTCAAATTGGACAGTTTCAGTCATCCTTTATGTTTATTGCTTCTGCAGTCACTTATTCCTGAGTTTAATTATTGATGTCTAAAATATAAAATTTTAATAATCTCTGATAAAAGCATGAAATTTTAATCTAAAATCAGTAAAACGGACTTCTTTTACAAAAGAATCTCTTAGCTAAAATTCCTCAATGTGTGATATTTGTGTTCAGAGAACTTGGAGTCCCAGAGCCAAAATAACCTACCATATGAGATGCAGCAGTCTAGCCTCGTTACTCAGAGAAACAACCACAAGGTGGAGATGTTACAAGCTCTTACTAGCAAATATACAGCGTCGTGCCTAATACTGATTTCTCTAGTTTTTATCTAGGGAAATAGGATTGTATTATAAATTACATTTGTCTCCAGTTAACAATTACAGTGCAATAAAAGTAAAAGAACTCTGTAATAGCAAAATAATTAAAAGGAAGGCCATTTCTGTCTTGACCTTAAAATTAGTTCCTCATATTTTATAAAATTTATGATACTAACTTGATTATTTCTTTCTATAAAGGAACATGATTTATGTTAGTGGAATAAATTCTGTATTTGCTAATTATATAGCTAGACTGCAAGTCAGCTCTGCACAGTCATCAAATATCCCTTAAGACCTTCACACAGCCGTACGGAAACTCTCTTGACTTTGTAGGAGGGTGAGCAGCAGAGAGAGAGAGAAAGAGAACACAAGCTGGAGTGTGCTGTATTTCAGCTCCAATGCATACATGAATACCACCACCTCTTGCACTATCAGCACCGTAGGAAATGCGAGTAAGAGTTGCGTCATGCTCAGAAAACTTCCAAAAAAAGTAGAAGGCAAGACTCATGATCAATCACATTTGCAAGAATAAATAAGAGAAATAATCAATGCTGGCATTTTTATATTCTCTACCCAGTAGTCAGAGCATGACATAGGCAAGGAAAATGTGCGTACAGCTCCTTTCCTGCAATCTTGAATTAGAAATTTGACTACAACATCCTCACCATTTGACTGGTTAGTAAATATTCTTACAAAGTGGAAGATAAGGATTCCAAACTCTGTTTTGAATAAAAGAGGAAGGTTGCTTAATTATTCTACTGGAACAGGTGTAAAGGAGTAACCACCACCTTCTCCTGACCTACATGATTTTTTAACTGGTCTTGTGAATCTAGGTCCCAACTTTTAAAGATTCATCTTTATCATTTTCAAAAACATTGATCTTTCATTGCCCACATTTTTGGTAGCGCAAATATCCGAAGAGGTTTCTAAGATTGCTCTAGAACAGTGGAGTTTCTAGGAATGATAGGGTTTTCTATATCCTTATACTAATCTACCAGTTTCTCTCCCCTTTTGCTCCATTTTCTAAATCCCTGCTTTTTGTATAGGCTATGGGGATAAGTCCTGCAGGACTTCGCAAAATGCAACATAGTACTGTCCCCAGGAATCTCTAGGTTTGCAGAAGCGATAAATAAAGGAGTGGAACTTAATCTGACCTGGAAAAGTATGACCTATCATCCTGAAGGGTTTTTACACCACTACCTCGAGACAATTAAGTCATATGAGGTATTTTGAGGCATGAAAAAAATCTTTGGGGAGTAGTACTAGCTTTATCTACATCTCTTAAATTTAAAACTTCAAAATCATTTCAACTTAGACATAAGTCATCTGTTCTTTTCCTGGAGATATAATCTGATACAGAAGGAACTAAAGAGTTCAGGAATCATCATAGTTCTACTTCTCCATAAAAAATGTTACAATGCTATATAACTGTTGGCTAAAAGTTGTGTATGTGTTACATATTCACTGCTAAGAGTTGTAAATTTATGTACAGCTATAACTTCTGGAGCCAACTTCTATCGCGCTCATGCTTCAAACTAGCAAAAATTATCCCTGTGGAGTTCTCATATTACAGAAATATTATAGTTATGTGTTGTGGGAAGCAAAGAAATGGAAATTAAAAGGAATTTGCTCCTGTGTTTCACATACACTATTTGTGCCCTTCCATGTTCTTTCTCTGTAAAAATCAGGATATCTTGAAGTAGGATAACATAGATGTGTATTTTATATTACATGTATGTATTTATCTCTATAAAAAGTTGTTTCCCTGATTCATTTTTCAAAACAGCTTTATCATTCTTAGGACATAAGAATCTTTATATTGCAAACATGCTGTACAGCTCACAGTTACCCTAACAGTAGTAGTATGTTATCATTGCTAGTATTAAAGTTTAGAAATCCCCTAGACGCGCTGACTTCTAATTTAAAATGTTGCTCGTTTATGGTCTTACTGTATACATTGGTTTGACTTTACAGACTGGACAATGAAGATAGAAGAATTGCGCAATCCCAAAACCAGAGTGTAAAATATTAACTTTAGGTGAAACACCCTCCCTTGCAGAAGCCAGAAGACAGCTCATGTATTGCTTAAGCGTACGGACTGCAGCTGCCACCCCACACAAGTTCTCTACCAAGCCCCAGAATGCAGTACTTAGGGCTGATCCAGACAAGTAAGGGGTGGAAAGAAGAGAAGGGTTACTACAGGAAGAAGCAGCATATTTGCTTTTTCTTCCTTATTTTTTCTGTTGGTCTCCATATCCGGAGCATTTGCAAACACAATGGACCTAGTGGCGTCAATTTTTTCTTACTATCACTACATAAACCCACAATTATGCGTTCACTATGAATCACTACACACTTCTGTGTGAATAACTGTTGGGACACGTTCCCTGAAAACTGAAAACTGCACCCACAGCTATTTCTAGCCCAGTTAAGGAGGCCCCCTGAATATATGTCTCTGTGTGTTTAGATCAGCAAAGACCCTTACAAGGCAGCAAATCCTTAAAATCAACAAAAGTGTGAGCTGGTAGCTACTGTAATTGCTAACAGTGAGTCATGTTAACAGAGAAATGGTGAAATATGGCCTGTTTTATTATTATTATGAGGGGCTATTGCTAGATTCAACTGAAGAATATAGGGCTCATGGGAAGCCTCATAAACACTGACATAATCAAGTATTGGTTTTAATACAAATTCATAAATTTTTATAGGTGTCGAGTTGTCAGGCAGATAATATATGACCAAACTCTGGATAAAGTATATGGAAAAAAGCATTCCAGAAGGACTGCAAATATAACACAATACAATGCAATGCCACTGAGCACCGCAGCTTTGTTGGGACCTCAGTTGTGAGCACAGGGGTGCACAAAGCGTCCTAGCTGGTGCCTTTGGAGGGCTGGCCTGCCTCCTGAAAGCCTTCTGTACTCAGAGAAAGCTTTCTTGAAACTGTGAGCAGAAACGAGCAGAGAAACATGAGCAGCGAACGTACCAAATGTATTTTTCAAAGAATTTCTTCTTTTAATAAAGGCAACATTTCCCTTCTAAATAAATAAGAAGAGAGATGGAGGGATTGGAAGACTTGCCAAAGGAAGAGATGGGGCCTTTCTCCAATAAGCCAGAAAGCTGAACTTGGTCCAGAGAAGTAGTGTGCAGCGACTAGTTCTATTTCCCCAGTCACCAGTGAAGTATCATCCACTGTGCGTGAAACATCCCTTGTACAAGATGTTGGCAGAAGGAGCACAGCTCACCTGCCTATATCAGCTTTAGGAGCGGGCTCTTTAGCTCTGTAGTCAACTCACGCAGTCAGTGGGTTGGAGGAAGACTCAAACGGCTGCAGCTCACAACTGGAAAATAAGAGCCCTGAATGACCACTGCAGCAGCCAGTTTTACGATTGCAGACTACGCAAACAAAGCACCTAAGAGCACAGATGGCTGCAGCTTCTCCCTGACTCCCACATAGAAGAATGCAAGGCAGGGGCCCCTTTCCTCCTCCGCTCCATCGCTGCTCTGCTTCCTTTGTAACCCCTCCTCAATACTGCAGTTTGCTGGCCATTAGCCATTCGCTGCTTCCCTACGGGCAACTACAACTGCAGTTGCAGGATGGGGGGTGTCTTGCCAATTGTGAAATATTATATTCTGACATAATACAATCTTTCCACGTAAAATAAAAAAGCATGCAAACAGCAAGCAGAATGGCTAATAAAATGAAAAGATGCAGGGGAGGGGGGTCTAAGGAGAGAGAAATCCTAGCCTTGTTCAGATCAATGGCAGAATTCCCAATCTTTTCAGTGAGCCAAAATTTCACCCCAGATATTCATAACTCTTTTTAGCTCCATTTTAGATGGCTAGATTGGCAAATTCTACAGTGCTTCCTGCGGTGTGTGTAACTTCAGGATTTATATTCAACTGATTAGGTTTGGAGCCTTTTTATTTTGGTCACATATCAATTCCGACCTAAAAAGTATTAGTGCCTATGACAAATTACAGTTTTTCCTAGGAAAGATTATCTTCTTGGTGCTTAGAAGAGGTAACATAGGCTTTGGGATGGCTACAAACAATGTAACATGTTGGTACCCCAGGCTCATCCTGAACTATACAAACCCAAGGGCTTCTGTCTTGTCTCCTGCAACCCATTGCTCTACGTCGGCCCCAGCGCAAAACACTGATTGTCCCCATGGAGCAGGTCCCTGGCACACCGAGACCCTGGGTGCTACATGGCAGCATCCATTCCAGTCTTCAGTTTTTGTTGCCTCTTCTTCTGACGGCTCTGAAAAGACCCTTTAAACCCAGAAGTGATGCTGCGACTTCACTCTGACAATTGTTTCACATTTCTGCCACACTGACCTGCCCATACACAATCCTCATCACACGTCATGACAGTTCAGTGCACCCACTGCATCGAGCTCTCCTGGTGCTCAAGGACATTAAGAGATGCATTTCAGGACAGCACACAGAGGCAGGGATCTCTGGAAGTTATTCGGAGCTATACAAATCCCACACTGTATTAAGTCAGAAGGGACCCAACTTTTAGAGAAAATTATGCTTCCCACTCTTACGAAGTTTGGGTGGTAACAGCATCGAGGAGAAAAACTGAGTCAAGTTACCTGATCCATTCTGCAATACATCACATGCCATAGTGCTGTCTTCACTACAAAATTACCCTTCATCTCAGACCGAGAATGGTTAGCAGCCTTTCGTAAAACTGAGCAGGAGCTTATTCATACATAAGTTTGTGTTCTTTTAATAACTAAGTTGATTTGATGAATTTGTCTACTTTGGACAGTGCTTTAATCATTTTTTACTTCAGACTCTCTCTGAAACAACCTTATATTTTATACTCTTAAGGAGAGACAACCTTATAATTTATACCAGTTAAATATGTATTACAGTACCTTATAGTTAACTAAAGCCCTTTGTTTTCCCTCAGAACATTACAGCAAGCCATATTATGAATCAATAAAATCTGCTGCCTTTTCCCCTTGTTCAACTTTATACACTTGGGGCCTGGGGCAGTGCCAAAAAAAATCAACACATACCAATGGAAGTCATAAAGAAAAAAACTTGACATCTTCTCCTGCCACTCATTTTAGCATAGTTAGTCTGACTGGATGCATAATTTACTCTTCAGATAATGTGCTAGTTGATTACTATTGCTCACCTCTCACCAGATTTTTGGGTAAAATTTCCCAGCTTTCTTAGCTGATCCTCCTATTGTGTGAACAGTTGTTCTGTTACAAAATATTTGTCATAAAACCAGCCTTTTTCTCCCTCCTTAATTTGTCCAGGAGTGAGAATTACATATTCTGAAGCTCATTCTACAGGGGAAAAAAGAAAAAAAAAAAAAAGAAAAAAGATAGCAATCAATCAAAAGTTTCAAACCTTTAGGGATTTCTTACTGAAAGTTCATAAGAAATAGCATAATTTAGTTCAGGACTAAAGGAAAATCACACAAAACATATGTTCGATTCCTAAACTGCAATATTCATTAAATGTTGCCAACCACAGTTCATAGCGCATGTGCTTATTTTTATGGAGCACCACTTCTTCACACAAGGCTGCATTTTTGTAAGCGGACTATCAACATGAGAATATTCACTTCTGAGTTTCATTTTCTAGACTGTTCATATTACATCTTCTCAGAAATTAACCAGCTCTGTTCATGCTGAACACAGTAACAAACCTTGTATTTTCAACAGAAGCTGCTTGAAGGCTTAGCCAAGGATAAAAACAGTCAAGAAAGCTGGATCTGATCTGAGACCGATTCCTGCATTTCAACACTTCACAAGAAAACACTGAAATTTCAATGTTTGGCCAAAGTGACTGATTTAACATCCCCTGAAGTCAGAGTCTCACTCTTGAATTCAATACCACTAGACTCAGCCCATATGCCCTATTTCATATCTGCATCTCTAATTAGAAAAAACTAGCATTTAAAAGTAAGTTTAAATAGTACTCTGGAAAGGCAGGCACTAAAATAGATCTCTAACTGCTCCTTTGTATCACTGCTACGATAAGCAACCATAAGAAGAACTACAGCAACCATGATAATAACTCTAAAATAATATAAATTACAATTTTACAGTTTAGGGCATTTCCTTTTGGAAAATAAAGCAAAGCACTTTAAGCATTATAAATTATCAAATCCAGAAACCTAAAAAAAAAATCTTCCAGCAATGGCTTAACAGGATACTGTAGTTATAATGTCTGGTTTATAGATCCGATTCTGCAACGGATCTACTACACAGCTGCTCCCATCATGGAGACGTTACAAATGACCTTGTTAAGCACAGCTCCTCTGTCACCTTGCCAGCACTGGCTGCATTGTCCTGTGGGTCCAGACCAGTCCTGTCACTGTGATACTCCTCCCATTGACTAACAGCGTTGGAACAGCTCCATGCTAACAGGAAAAGTACAAGCAGAAGGGGGCCTTATGTTTGTAATACATTACATTAATGTTTCCTTTAAAAAAACAAATCCCCGTGAAAATGCAGGAAAAGGTCTTCTGCCGTGGTATGGAATGTCAATACAATAAGTTCATTGCTTCCATTTGTAAATATGGTTTGGTTGGGGTTTTTTTAGCCTGTAGTTGCACGAACAGTCCAGTTAGAGGTGAGTGAACAACTTGTATTTTCCTAGGTTTTCATTCACTCCTGCTTTCCTTTCATTAATTTTCCCAGTTGTTCCCATTCCACTGAAGCAGCTATAAATGGGTGCATCCCTCTGCTTCTTTTGGGACTGGACTCAAGCCCTTGAAGTGCAAACCGTTATGGACACAGAAAGCCCTGAACATACAATTAAATTATTTTCTAACTGAACAGCAGTGAGCTGCTCACCTTGACAATTCAAAAGGTTGTTTTAAACACATTGCAGTTTTTGTCTTTGCATTTTGTAACGCTTGTCCACAAGAATGTATGAAAAGCCACAGATATTGTGCAGCCCTTCTCCCAGCCAAGCAGCAGGGACTGAGCTGGGTGTGGGCCTCCTCGAAAGGCTGCTTTCACCACAGCAGAGATGTGGAATGACATCCCTGAGACGATGACCTCAGCTCCTTTGTCACCTCTGCAGCCTCTGTGAGATTAACAACCTCTTCCAGGAAAGCTCTTCATGTTTACAATTTGCTAAAACAATACCATTGAGAGAGGGGTAAATGTACTTTTCTTTTTTCTCCAGAAGAGTTGAGTGTAAAGCAAATAATTGGATTTTAGCAGCTAGAGCAACTGCTTTTGACCTATATAACTGTGCAAAGGGTGCCTTGGTGATCTGTTTCACAAGATGGCATTTAGTTAATATACAGCTCAGGAGATTGCTCATGACGCCGTGATTACTTTGGAGCTGGCACTGCACTACTCATTTCACACATGCTTATCTCAGTGCGTTCATTGCCTGGTCCTCAGACCATGTGAGTCTTTCAAGGATATCGCTCTTTGGATAAAAGGCAGCTGGTAACAGGCAACGGCAGGGACTAACCAGGCCGGGATTCTTCCGCACTGAGAACACCTGCAGATGCCGAAAGTATCTTGGGTTTTTTCAACAAACCAGGACTCAAATGATCTCAAGAGATAATTTTCTAATTACACCTAATTCTTACTGCTGATAGAAACAATTCCCACTGAACAGAAAGCACAATGTACAAATGGATATTGATGAGTAATTTATCTCCCAATCTTGCCTCTTTTCTTTAAAAAAACTCATGTTTTTTCCATTAATTAGTCAATGTAGGCTTTTGCATAACAAGTCTGTACATGTATTTGCCATTCTAAATTCGCTGCACCTCATTAAAAAGGTCGAAGAAGTGTAGTCTTTTCTTCCTCTCCAGTTTTCCCTCCAATTGCTGTCAGCCTTTACAGACTCTTGGCAGCTGGCTCCTAGGCACACCAGTACCGACAGCAGTTAAACTAACTGAAACATTGCCTTCAAATGAGGGAACAGAAGAAGTTGTAGAAAAACCTATTCTGACTTTTGAAAGCCCGGTTTCAAAGAGCTTTGGCTTTGTTTGAAAGAGACAGAAATTCTTTGTTTATTTCAAAAAGTAACAAATTCTGAATCTGTTTCTCTCCAATAACCAAGAGTTCAGCCAAACAAGTATCATTTGTCCTGCCAGGATTCCCATGGCAGTCCTATGAATTAAGACATCTTTGGTACGATCTTTCAAGAGCGGGATCTCATGAAATAGTTTTTTTCCAGGCCTTCCTCAGCTACAGCCTTATTGGTATTGGTAGCAATGAGAAAAGTTAATCTTATCCAAGGATGTGTTCTGTGCAATGTCCTTCTGCAAGTAGCCATTGCTGAAGGAAGCTGGGGACAGTCACGATGAAGGGCAGCCCACTCTGGGCTGAACAACAGCTCAAGTCAGCACGCCCAGATCCCTAGCTGCTTGTTTCTTCCCTGTCTGCAAGTGCCCAGGAGAGCTGCTGCTTCCCATGCTTGGTCTCAGCCTGGCACGCTACTTCTTGCTGTGTTTCTACATCTGCTGTGTTCTGGGGCTGCTGCAAAAGTCCAAAGGGGCTTAAAGCCTGGTATCAGCAAAACTGTGCTGCTGCCTGTATGAAGGGCAGTATGCCACACGCCTTCAAATCATTTACATTTGTCAGATATCCAAATGTCATCGGTTCTAGGAGAGCATTGGTGTGTCTGTCCTCAGGCGAGTGGATGAAAAATGTCTAATCAAGGTTACCCTGCTGCCTTGTTGGTCTAGCAGCAGCCAGCCCAGAATAACCAAGACTCTGCGGGAATCACCCACCATCTGATCCTGTGCACCTTGAAGCAAATTTGAGTATTGCCTTTTGCCACGTGGAAGAATAGGAACATCCGACCTTATTAATCATTCTTTAAAATAAACTTCTAGTGCCAGAACGTCTTATGGTGGATAACAAAGAATTCATATTGAATAAAATTTAAATGTTCCCGAGAAGAATGAAAACATGTGTTCAGACAGGACAAGAAATGGTCAGAAAAGACGAGAAGCAGCATGATATTTTATTACCCATTCTAGCAAATGATACGGCGTGAACCACTTCGAGAACTCCTGAAGTGTATGTGCAACTTTTACCCCACCATAACTAATCATCCCTTCAGGAGGCAGTGTTTCTTGGTGCAGGGTACCATTGTGATAGAACATAAACTCTGTTTTTCACTGCTGATGAATGTAGGATATATTGGGCCATATTCCAATTCTTCAATTCTATCTGAAGAGTACTATTACAGTTAACTTTTTTGCCCAATTTCTCTGTTTTCCTTGAAGTCCTTTGTGTTGTAAAAAGAGTTATCCACCTGATTTAAAATTGGTTGCTTACAGGACGGGATTAATTGTGGAAGAGCAAGTTCTTTGCTTAAACTGCCAACATCTGAAGAAGGCCCTGAAGATAAATGAGCTGTCGCAATTCCCCTGGGCCAGATGGGACCTTTTCTTTCTAAGTTCTTTTCTTGCTGCTTTTGGAAAGGGTGCAACTCAGGCATTTGTTTGCACCACCTTATTTCAGCAGACCCCTGGGGAAGAGGACTGCCAGGGGTGTGGCTGTAAGGATGTGTGTGCCAGATCCTGGAGCACGGAGGTTCAGACATCTGCAGGTTGGATAATGCCTTGGTCTCCAGGAAGCAGCTCTGCTGTTACCCTGTAACTGCAGAAGAAGAGATCTTGCCTTGCTCTCCTCCGTCATAGCCAGTTCATACACAAACAGACATGGGAATTTGACTGTAAAGTTTCAGAAATCCTTAGAAGTGGTTGATCTTCCATTTTCTCATCTAGTACAACAATTATTCTTGAACATATGGGCCAATTCTATTGTAAATGTTAACTCTTAAAAATCAATCATTTGACTTCACCAAATTCTTTGTATAGACAGCTTATTGTAATAATACTTGTGCTATTCTTTTAACATGAATATGGCCACACACCCTGCACAAAACTTGTGGTACTATTTTTATAAGCTCTTTCTTTTTCACAGCCAAAGACATTGGCCCTGTTTTGCACTGATAGTTGCGTAGGGCAGCATGCAAGGAAAACTTTGCCAAGAATCTGCCTCT
This sequence comes from Psophia crepitans, assembly GCA_013399095.1. NCBI lineage: Eukaryota > Metazoa > Chordata > Aves > Gruiformes > Psophiidae > Psophia > Psophia crepitans. The sequence goes on along the minus strand of VWZZ01004976.1, from coordinate 1,619,358 downwards.
TTTAGCTCCAAATTTATTTTCATGCCTTGTAAAGCTAAGGATCATTTGAAGACTATCTCCAAAGTCCCAGGAGAGAGGAAAGTGTCTGGTGGCTTGTAAATATAGCCTAGTAAAATAGATGAGATTTTTTTTTTCTTTTTACACTCTGTAAACACGTATACATTGTGCTCAGTTTGCAAACGTGCAGCTGCATACTTACTTTTATTTTTTTAAGCACGGATGCTGGTTTAGACTGGAATGAGGCTAAGCAGTCAAAAGATTTTCTATGTGGGCTGAAGTTTCTCCCAGAATCTTCTTTAAACCACACGATACGATTCCAGTATGTCTGACAGAACAGTACGGGTCATGTTGGCTGCAACACTGTGAGAATAGGAAAAAATGAATTCAAGACCATTCTGATGATAACAAGGATAAAGCTTTATAACAATAACCATAAGAGCAACTGGATAAAATGTAACTGGCTGTAACCTCAGACCCATGTCACGTTACTATGGCCAGAAAATAAAGATCATTTTGTTCCCAGTACTTCTGTGTGTCATAACATTATTAAAGACAGATTTCCTTATTTAAAAAGCACAAGATCCCTCAAAATTGAGTGAAAGGCAAGTCTTCTATCAGTGGGGTACTCACCACTTGCCTCAGAGCTGTTTCTACCTTCCAGTGGAAAGCTCTGGGGCAGAGATTTGCCTTACAGCAGTCTTTTTACTCTTAAAACCCATATACTGCCAACTAACTCGGGGCTAACACAAAAGCCACCTCTGTGTCTCACTGGCTTTTTGTACAAAATGTTGCAAATGTCCTGTGCCCAGTTTGGACAACCAAAGAATGGACAAGCCTCACACCTTGCAGATCTCAATGCTAAAGAAGGCTTTTTCTCTGTACAAACTGTGCCTTTTCGACTAGATTTTCACCATCCTGCTCTTCCACTGCCACCACAGCAGCTCCCAGTTCAGAGGCAGCAACGTCACCAGGAACAAGCTCTCTTAATACCACCTGGAGGGATTTATTTCCTCTCCAGCCTTCCACAGGGTAATATCATATTAACTGCATGAGAAAACTCAGCATCTTTAAAAAAACTCACCAACCACATACACAACGGCCTTCCAAAGCTGCTTTATGTTACTTCAGTAGGAACATAATAAGCCTCCATCCTCTGCAGCTATTCGTCATTTTGCTATAAGTAGGACACACTGATACCCTCAGTTACGACAAGTTCATCTAATCTTAATGGGAAGGTTACTCTAGTTTTGTGAGTGCCAGCATCCTTACTTCATTCATACCCTCTTAGCAGTTCACGTTATTGTGCTTTGCTTGGCACTTGAGAAGCTTTGAAGGGCAGATTCAGAGTCGACTCTTATTCGTCTACTCTTATACACCTTTTTCCTCTCTCTGAACTGCCAAAATGGAGATCTGGAGAGCGAGCTGTTATTTCCATGCACTTGGAAATGAAGCACACACAGGAAACAATTTCTGGGGAAACAGTAATAGGCAAAAACTATCTGAAAGAATGCACCGGACCCCCTCCTGTTCTAAGTTTTTCCAGATGTTGGCCAGGTGTCCTTATCCATACATCACCAAGTGGATTAAAGCTCAGTTCTGCATCCTAGATATCAAATCACTTGCAGATATCCCCTATATCATGCAGTGCTTCAACATCCACCTGGAAATTCCTCGCAGGAGTGGGTCTGAGTGCTGCTCGTTTCAAACCCACACCAGGTTCTTAACCTTTTATCTTTCATTACTTTGTCCTTTCTTTAAGAATATCTTCATGAAAATTGTGAAAAACTTTCCAAATGTGCATTTTCATTTGTCTCTCTCTCCCCTCCTCCAGAAGTTACTTCTTTTGTGTTCAGAGAAGATTCATATTGGAAGGAATGGGAGGAAAAAATTTCTGCCAACACATTCAGAAGGGGAATTGGCCAGTCTAGTACTGGAAGTAGCACGAGGATAAAGCAGAGCAGAGCAATGCTGTGCAGACATCAAAGCTTTCTTGCTCTTTTGCCATTTTGCAATCCTTGCCACCACCTACAATGGAAGCACTGAAGCTCCAGAAAGAAAATTGGGGTGTTTGCAGCGAGTGTGCCAACATCTCATAGTGGTCTCTGGTTTTAAAGTTTATTTTTTTACTTATTCTGATCTTAAATTCTCTATAATAGCATATGACTGTAAATAGGTATCACACTAACTTCACCGAAGTTCACCCATCACCACTAGGTTGCTGTTTATCTTTCTCCCTTGCTTTGAACTTGGTTGCTTGCTACAGTCACTATTCCAGCTGGTTGAGTCTGAGTGTTGCTGAAATCTCCTTAATGTCTGTTTTGATTTTATATCTGTTACACACCACAGAGTACTACCCAAACAGCATCTGTTTACAAAAACTGTCGCCTCAATTATTGCATCTATAGGTTTGAATTAGCTGAATACACATAGGTTGAACAAAATTGGGGGACAAAAAGAACAAAAATCTTCTTGTGGCTGCAATTTTACCTTTTGTCAAAACTTCAGTGGCAATCTGTGAAAAGGTGTTATTCTTCCTGAGGAGAAATTACCAATTCAGACAGCCTAGAAAGCAACTGCCTTGAATCAATTCAGGTTAATGGAGGAAAAGTAGAAAATGATTGCTGATGAACAGCCAAAGACAGTATCAGAGAAAAACTGATTTAAAGGACATTTTTTTAAGGCTTGATCATGACAAAAGTGTCATGGAAACTTTCCATGCTTTTCACAGACAGGCTGTGTTACCTGTGAAATCCACCCTTCTCTGTTTTGGCCATCATTATGATGAATCTCTCAGACATTTCAGATGGGTTATTTCACCTGTACAATAGTTTCCAGGTTATTACAGGCTAAGATTTGGGTGATCTATGATGTGTTCTTAGAAATATATGATGACTACTTTTGCTTCATTTGCAAGACAAAAGAGGATGCAAAAATCTCTGTTCACTCTAGTTAAAATCCATAAAGTTACTGACGTCTTTATGCACAAAGATGTACTTGCATTCCAGATGACTTATTTTAGACGAAAGGCAGCATGTGAGAAAGGACAAATGTCAAAGGCCCCAAGAGGGAATTCACACATTTCTTTTGGGACAGGCTGTCTCAGCTTCATCGCGCAGCGTACCAAACAAGCAGACTCCATATTTCATTAAAGGGCTCAATGTAGACAAAACAAAAGATGACAAACAATGAACAGAGCCCTACTCTGTAAGGTATATCTTACACATTGAAAGAGATAAGAGATCTTGCCCCAAAATAGCTCACATAGTCACAGAAGTCTCCTTGTAGCATAAAATAGCGGATGCTTTTCCAACAGAAAGAAGCAATTTTTTTCCCCCAAAAAAAATCCGGTCTATAACAAAGTTTTCTACCCAGATGTTTTGTTTAAAAAAAAAAAAAAAAAAGTAATCCAGACCTTGTGGAAGAAAATTCCATAAGGTGTTCAGCAGGCAAAAAAAAAATTCCAGTTACAGCAGTGTTCTGGTATCTCTAAATCATTTCTGGCATGTTTTCCTCCTAGTTCGTTATGTTGTCAACTCAGCAGTAATGCCCTTATTCTGTCATTTTTGTGAGATACGTTATTCCTTTCACAGCTTTGAACAATATGTTCTCATACTAAATGTCCTTATAGGTGTACTAAATAGGCCATGAAATATCTAAGCAGTCTCTTTTCAGATCAAGTGTTTGTATCCTTGATTCATGAATCACGATAGATAGACAGGTAGATAGACAGATGTATAAATGCAATCTTTATAGATATCACTAACAAAATAATGTTAAAATATTACCCTCAAAGTGGAGAAATGAAAAGCTAAGGCTTGGAGATCACCATTTAATCTGTATTTTTCATGATTTTCTTACTCTCTTATGCTGTGGGACTGTAGGGACTAGTTTCAAGGTACTTCACACTAAAGAAGCAGTAATTCAAAATGCCACCCTGTCCCATAAGAGGATACTGCAAAAGTCACAGACATTTTATTCTCTGGATTAGAATTTGAAGTGAATATGTTGTAGACTGCACAGGCTTTGGCTGAGACTTGAGGTCTCAGGTAAAACAGCTTGGTTAAAAAAAGTATTTGGCACTAATTTGGACTTTATAAAAATATCCATCAAGTATTTTATGCAAGAATTCCACATGAGTTTGGCTTCAGACAATGGAAATTTTTCTAAAAACTCCAAAGTATATGAAAACAAGTTAAATGTACAACACGGCCCCAGCAGTTCTTAAGTGACCTATATTTATATAGGATTTTACATCCTGGAAGAGTCCAAAATAATCTTAGAAATTATGGGAAATTCTTGACTCTTTGGCCTGAGGACCCTCTTATCAATGTTATTTAGCATTTAGCCTAGCCACATACCTAAAGGCACTCCCGACGAAACATGGCCATTTACGAGGTGACACACATAGGAAAACCCCACAAAAGAATACAAGAATATCACGTTCTGTTGAATGACTAGGAAGAATACAATACTCAGAATACAATAGCCCATATGGAAATTTGTGTAACACGGTAAAGAAAATAATCCTGACAATGGAATTTCTTCTCTTAAATGAAATCAAATTGAGCTAAATGAATAGAACCTGGAGGTGTTGGCACTCCCTTTGCTGAGTGTGGAGGCTGGAAGACAGATTCAGTACTGTAGAGGTGGTCATTAGGTCACTCTCCAATATTTCAGAGCCCTGGTAGACTAGTTTATTCAGGTCAGCTAAAAAATGATACCCAAAGAAGTTTCAAATCAGTACAAACACTTCAGGTTGCGTTACAGCCAGCTGCAAACGCTGAATGCAGAGATTCTGTGTGGAATCATTAACCAAGAAGTTCACCAAATTTTCATTAAGCCAGAAAAAAATAAAGATTGACCTTGAGCTTCTGAAAATGTTTCTTGGAAAAGTTGTTGTTTTGAGTGGAGTTTTGTGACAATCAGACCATGAAAATGACTTTGAATGACAGCAGTACTACATCCACAAGTATCATGATGGAAAAGCAGTCAACAATTGCATTTGTCATGAGACAGTTCACTCTGCAAATCAACCAAAGCACAGCCTGAACCTGATTAAATTTTACAATGTAAAACACCAATTTGAAATTTTGCATGAAACAGATGCAATCACCCCTACATCACTTCTGCCATCAGAATCTGATGGAAAGCCTGTTTTCCTCTACTCTCAAATAGGAATACTTAAAAAAAACAGAAAAAAAAGGTCAAAACATGTTTTCAGTTGGGGTTTGGTTTTCCAATTTAAGTCTTTTCTGAAGCTGTATTCCCAAGGCTAGCGCCAGCCATCCTGAATCACAGTCTCAGCCTAAGGCTCTGTCAGGCTCCAGCTACAAAATGTCTTGGGAACAGCTTTCCTTTAACACCAACTAGACACAATGCCATGGAGGCCAGACCTCTTTCCCCCCATAGCTCCCTTTTCTGTCTCTTTCTGACTCTATTCACTAGAGAATATATATGTATAACTGATGAATGATAGCTTTTATCCCACTATCAGATCCAGAGGTTATTGGGAATTTGCCTGCAACTAAGGACTAAAAGGGAATTTTCTAAAAAAGAAGAGGGCCTCATGTGGCAGAGTCCCAGTCTGGAGCCTTGGCAGGTACTGGAGCACAAGGGCTACCTTTTGCTGCTGTAAAAGGTTCTGCCCATGCATACATACACTGGTACTATATATATTGTTTTGTTTCTTTTCCTTCGCTTGTGAAACTCCTTTCACTTTACAGCCATGCAAGCTGCAACAAAGCTCTGCTCATATAATAATCCAGCTGCATCCCACTGTGACAGTAATCCAAAAATCTAAGACCTCAAAACTTCAGCAGCCCTTGCCAGATTTTCCCTCGCCCTTCCTGGGTTAGTACTGCAGCCAGTTAAAACCACATTGAAATTACCTTTTAAACATGCCTTTAGGCACAGAGCTAAAGCAAAGGTTTGGCAAAGCTCATCCTGTTCTTAATGCTCTAATGCCATATTATTACTACTCACTGAAAAGCTTAATGCATTTAAACTCAACCACCATGCCAAAATACACTGACGTTATTTAAGAGTTTGCCATATAATTTGAACTGATTGCATATTTATTGTTGAAGCAGTCTCAAACCGTAAAGCCTTCTGGTTTCCTCAGAAGCACTTATCCCTCTCATGCTTTGATAGTCTCTTCCTACACAGTTGTTATTCACAGCAGGCTTCAGGGAATTCTTTATTTAATAGAGAATATTTACATTTCTTCTGCCTTCCATCACTGAAGATTTAAATCTGGGGTTCAGATATTTTTCTGCTAAAAAAGTAACAACAATCTGCCTTGGCTAAAGATCTCAGATTCTTCTGTTTCACCCCGTCATGTCCCAAGGAGCAAAGGTGCCTGTACAACTGCATTTTGGGATGTGTCTATACACGCACCACTAAGAGATGATGCTCTTTCTTTGTGAAAGCTGATAGAACCAGTGTGAACTGCAACAAATATATTCCAGGGATACTTCTTCAATTCCTGATGCCATTTTTTATTTTGAAAGATAGATACTGAGAAAATGGATAACTGTCAACAGCCAGCCATTCTTTAAACAAAAAAACACAACTCAGACATCTGAAGTAGAAAGGTGCGTGTCCACGTAAGATAAGAACATACAACAGAAGTCTTAGTATTGGTGGGAATATTTTTTTTTTACTATTTCACTTAAATTTCCCCTTGTCCTCATTTCAATACACATTTTGCACTTGAGGCAAATTCACAGTTGCTAGCAGAGTGCAGTCTCAGAAAGTTACACTTCTTGCAACAACTATAATAGATTAAATATTGATAAATACCAGCTACACCCTCAAATTACACTTGGGTAGTGTCCAGTGACAGCAGATCCCTGCAAAACATTCAGTAGCGTCTTCCTAGTTGACCTAGTCTCTCACAAAAGTCCTCTCCTAGTTTTCCCCTTTACTTTCTGATATCCTTACATATACTCCAGAACACCCAAGAGTTGCCAGCTACTGGATGCCTTTTCCCCATCTACTTGCAGGAAAGGCTTCCTTTCACTAAATTATTCTACTAGCTCATCTACTTGAAATACCCCAAAGTAACCTAACTTGGAATAACATCGAAACACAACAGTGCCTTATATCACGGACATGAAAATTACTACAGCAAAACCAGACACATTCAATAATATATCTTCTTCGCTCGTTCGGAAAGGCCTCCATCTGGCAGTGTGTTGAAGGAGAGAGATACGGTCTGCAGTCAGCGAGAACAAGATCAAGTCTCAAGTGTCCACTGTCAGTTCACACAGAGGTAAATCGCAGAAGGCAAAAGTGTGCTTTGTTACGCTAAAGCTCTCCAGCTGGCCCCCGTGAAGGAAGACCAAGAGAAGCATTTGACCCTCTGGGTATTTAACAGGATCTGTGCCAGGAAAAAAAAAAGCCCACACACAGTCCGCAAATTTATCAAGAAGTTAGAAACAGTGAGTCTTTCTTGGGTGACAACTGTGTGCTGCAAATCACCTCTTCCACAACAAAATATGATGAAGAATTTGCATTTCTTTTTATTTTTCCTTTCCTCCAAGGCTTGTAGTTCTGTTTATGCCCTGCAAACGGCCAGCTCACAAGCAGCCACAAATAAAGCTTTGCTGAGGTTATTATTCTTTAAAACCATCGATCAGACAGACTATACTATGGATGCGAAGCTCTTTATGATGTACCTTGTGCAAAAGTGTGATTATGAAAGAAATAAAGACTGAGACCTTTAATTTCTCTGGATATTCCACTAGTGGGGAAGTAAAATACATCCGCAGGCTAAATGGGAGGTACTTTTAGATTGGAAGAGGATAGTGCTACTGAGGATACATGAGGCACAAAAAGAAACAAGACAGAAACCAAAACGTACTGAATAGTGCTGGTCAATTAAAGAGTACAACCCTGCCACCCAAATGGAGGGGAACAGGAATCCGCAAAACTCTCAGCTTCCACCACATCCAAACAGGCGTATTTCACAATGAAAGCTTCTGTAGGGATCTGCAGTGAATCTGGAGCCACCCACGTATCGGGTATTTTGTTTGTTTTAAACTGACATGCTCCTTTCATGGTCTGATAAATGAAGGGGAAATGGAAGTGAAAGGGAATAAATAAATCTCACATGTAGAAATAAATACATTTTCTCTCTTCATAGCATCAGGAAGAGAACCCTTGCCAAACTCTGAAAAGTAGGATGGCAACCGTATGTCATTTTATCATCTCTGAAGCTGATGGAGATGACATTAATTGGAAAAATAAATCAACTCTGTCACAAAGCCTCTTTCAGCTTGATTTCTTGGCACGGTACTAGCCAATACAAACGAACTTATGGTATCAATGCTCGAAAGTCAGAGGCCAAAAGCTACAAGAACAGCCAAGAGATAGTATTTCTTTAACATCTGGACATAAGGAACTACACTTTTTCCTGAATGGCTTTTATCGGACAGAACTTGTGTCCTTCTTCCCATCCAGATGCCCCATTCTGCTGATGCCTCTAACATTATGTAGCTTTCTAGTCTCCTTCTTCATGTCCCTGAAGGGCTCACATCTTCCTGCTCTCAACAAGGCAAGAGGTAGCCATCTACCCCTTAAAAGCGCAAGACAGCAGATGTGGTTATACCCACAAGTTGGCATGCAGTCCTTGGGGAAAGAGATGGAGCAGGCAGCTGGGAATCTCTGCATCTCCTATGCCTGGAGGGGGATTTTTACTGGCAGGGAGGCAACTTCGAGCCTCGTGAAAAGACGTTGTTCAAACAGCAACAGCATGCTGTGGACGAGTCCTCACATATGGGAACAGGGCATGTCTCCCTGGATCTTGCAGCAGAGACTGCTGCTGTCTGAGCTGGCTAACTCAGCCCTGGTAAACCTTCTGCCATGAGCTCAACAAGTTCTGTATTTTCCTTAACAGAGAGAAGGAATTACATTGGACAAGAACGTTAATACATTTGATTTTAAATGGTTCATCTGAGCAAGGACTGAAGGAAAGACTATGGATTTGGCCCAGTCTCATGATATTGTGATGATGACTTTATCATCAAGCTGTTTACTAGGCCATTTTCTGCACTCAATGTGATTAATAAATTCCTCCCTCAGTGACTACCAATTCACTTCCTATTTTTTAAGTTTCTTTTCATTTGACAAATTTTCATGAAAAGCAAGTCACACCAACCTTTCTGTAAGGTGATTTTTATTCCTATTTCTTTACCTTCAGAACACTCTACAGTGTTTTGAGTTTCAGTGAATCACAAAAGGAAGGATGGGATCTGCCATCTGGAAATGATTACAAAAACTTATTGTACTGCATAAATATGCTTCTTTTTTTCCCTGCTAATTCTAACACAAAGCAGTGATATTGAAAAAGATGCCAGACTAAACAGTGGAGAAAACAATGCAAACATGAACTTTGCCACCAGCAACCTAAGTACTCAGCTTGATCATAAAGGAAAGCACAAGATGGAGCACATGAATATTCTGAAGTGGGTGAAATGGTCTTTGAGGGAAAGCAAAGTGAGTTTAGGTAGGCTGGGTATTTTTGTTAACATAAGCAAAATTTGATATCACTGAAAACTAGCTGGCCTTAAGCTGCTGAAGTGTGAAATCACAGCAGAAAGATTTAGTTTCTAAAAAAGCTCTAGGAAAACATGCATCTCCAGCACAGAGGAAGTCAGAAGGAAATCAGCTACAAAGAATGTCTGCTCTATTTCCTCTGAGACAAAGGTATTTCTATCTCCAGAAAAGGGGAAACAATCACAGCTTGCCTTGGGCCCCAACTCCCTCAGACAGCTCTTTTTTGAGTTTTATAATTTTCCTTTTGTTGTTGTTGTTGGGTTTTGAGTGATCTGGCACCACTGTCAGTCTTCTTTTTAAAATATTTGTTTTTGTTCAAAGAATCACTGATTCTACATTTAGCTAGTAATACGGATTTGGATTGCTTGACCTTATTGAAAAATTTTCCTGCAAATTCAAGTAATGTTTTGTGTATATTTATATGACTCACTTATTTTTGATTTGATCAAAAACAAGTTATCAAGAACTTCAACATCCTTTTAATATCCACAACATTCTTTTTTATCCACAACAGCCTGAAGCACAGACCGGGATTCACAGTATTCAGTAGAATAGGTGCTCACCCTGAAGACTTTGTTGTATAGGTGAAGACAGCTGAAGACAGCTGTTGTATATAGGTGGAAGTGCACTGAGAGGGTGTGGAGAGAAAAGCTACACTAAAGATCTACCCAGAGTACAATCAGTTTACCAGGTAAGCAGTTAAAAGCACGGGGCTTTTAAACACTCCAGCTACTTGACATTTGAATTTTGTTCACACTAAGTACAATCATAGAATCACAGAATCATAGGATGGTTTGGGTTGGAAGGGACCTCAAAGATCATCTAGTTCCAACCCTCCCACCATGGGCAGGGACACCCTCCACTAGCCAAGGCTGCCCAAAGCCTCATCCAACCTGTCCTTGAAAACTTCCAGGTAAATGAATGTACCTTCATCTTATTGTCCCTCTTACCAGTACAGAGCTGTAGGTATGGCTGGCAAGCTGAAGGCTGGATCTGCACTTCTGATTTTCCCTTCAGCATCTTTTTCCTCAGCCTCCGTCTCCAACCCCAGAATCCTGCCACTGCCCTGCACTCCCCTCAGCCCTGTAAGCCCAAGACACTTGCTGCTGCCCCAAAAATGTGGACAGCCCTAGTAAAATAAGTTCACCACTATTTATTAACTGGGACTGTGCTTCTAGCTGTGGCACACCTATTTGTTACACTGGCCTGTTTCCATCACGATATCCATCTCCTCAGCAGCAAACCAGGGCTAAAGGGGGAAGACCAAGCAACAGGCTCCTCTCCTGTTCAGTATCTTGTCCCCAGCATCAGGATGAAGCTGCTGTTTAACCAGCAAACACAAGACCCCCTCCTATCCATCTTTGTGTGACAGCTACACAGCAGCCCTCTATCATTTCTTTTTCCTGTGCCCCACGGGAGAGCCCGCATATACAAGATCTCTAGATATTGTCCATGCTTTTCACATAATCACAAGCTGGACCTACAGTTCTACCCATTATGTTTAGTTTTATGCACAGACTGAGGAGTTATTAATGATTGGTAGGCGTAGAGTACTGTAAGTCAGCTGAAGCAATCTATGTATCATATGTATTAGAGTATAGGATATCTGGATATTAAAAGTATTGATATTAATCACATGCATGTTGCAAATATCAAGTGCCTACTGACTTTATAAATCATAGAAATTATTCCTCACCTATTTATCACTGAAAATCGCTGTGATGTGATGTGATGTTATTCAGTTTGATTTTCTACGTTTCACTGAAATGCCAGAATGAGAGGATTCTCTGAAATGGTACAAAAAGTAGCACATTATGAAAGCATAAGAAGGCTAGGAAAGTACAACTTTTCACTCTTGTTCTGCTGGATTTTTCCAGTGTAGAAAGGAGTATCTAAATTTCGGAAGTTCTTGTGGAGAGATGACACTGGTAAATAGAAATGAAAGAGCTCAGAAAGTAGCTTGGTTAGGAGATGGTTATACCCTGAAGTTGCACTGCATCCTAGACTGTCTTTGTTAGCCATGACTGAGTGTGGCCTCAAGTCATTGGGTCAACCTGCCGTGAGTTCCTACTGCGTAGTGGGGCACGGTTCAAGGCCATCCTACTCCCCATGTAGGACTTGATTTTTCCTGCCTGAGAAAACACAGTTGATTTGCCTGCAGCCAAGCTGAAACATGAGCCAACAACAGGAAGCGAGGATGGTGGGAGAGCTTGGACTCAAGCCACGAACCAACATGTAATTAGGCACAAATAGTGCCACGTCAGAAAGCACTGCTGAAACCAACAAGTCAGCTCTGGCTGAAACTAACAGCCGCTTCGGTGTTATCAGGCAGTTATCTAGGCAGGTATTTTAACTGGAATCATATTATCATCTGACTTCTAATGCTGCACAAGGGAGGGGGCTGATTCTTTTTCTTTGCAAATCTTTGGATGTGACTGAATGAGACGGAGAATGAGCAGGTTCTCAGATGTTTCACCCTTAATACACTGACCCAAACCAACAGGAACAGCTCGGAGACAAGTTGCTTAACCTAGCTGGTCAAATATCTCCGAGTGCTGTATTGTTTTCATTGATCTGATTACAGAATAGAGTCCAAGTGGGAATTTTCAACCATTAAGTGCTTCAAAAATACGTTTAAAAATTGCTGAGTAGCAAGCCTCCTTAGATTTCCAGCAAAGTCCTGCAACCAGTGAACCGCCAAAACTTTTGCATTCATGCTTTTCTATTCCTGCTGGCTTGTGGATACCAATTCTGCTATTGGCATCCAGATACCTGAATGGCCCACTGTCCAGTTACTGTCTTGGAACTAGAGAGTATCAGGAGCTTCTGCCCTAAGAGCAGGAATGAATGTTCAAACAAGAGCAAGCTAAGTACATGGCCCTGAACAAGAAGGATGAGCACGCTTGGACAGACATCTCAGGCTGATCCCAATAAGCGCTATAGTTGAAAGCAAAACAGGTTGGGAAGAAGAAAGAAAAAGAATGACATACACTGAACAACGTGTGAAAGAAGAGGAACACCCATGGATGAGTAAGGAGGGAAAAACCAGAAAGCACAACACAGAGAAGGAAATTAAACTGGGATGAGAGTTGGCCAACACGTTCCCAGAACACCACTGCAAAAGACAAAACTTAACCCCAGAAGGGACTGAGAAAATCGGAAGGAAAAGATGGGTCAGCAGGAGGGGAGGAAAGCAAGCAAACTGAATCTTTAAAGCTACACAGCAAATTGTGGTCTGGTACTCCAGTGTGCTGTAAGACAAACCTTGTCCTTGAACTCTGCTGGCACTTGAAATGAGTTTTAAACACCACCTCACAAAACCAAACAGAGCAGCTCCTCTAGATCGGACAGCAACAGAGAACTCTTTCTGACTCTAAGCCCACAGTTTGCATGTTCTGTTCAGTCATAAAAAACCCTTGCTGAGCATATGGAACATCTGCTTTGAGCTATTTCAGGTGCAAGTAGCAGGTCTGAAGTGTAGTCGAAAGTCTGTGGTCCCTTAGGACCAACTCTTTGTCTGCAAGACTCTCTATCAGACACCTGCAGGGCTCTTCAACGTAAGCAGTCCAAGCCCAGGTAGAAAGCTTTTCTCCTACAGCTTTACAATTCAAGTCCAGAAAACTACCACCAGCCTAGTCATAGCCAATGCTACTATAAAGTGCAGCATCTGGTAAACAAACTCTAGCTCCTTAAGGGTATCTCGGCAAGATGAGTGGCACCATGCCTGCCTGCCCTCTGGGGTCTGTGTATTCACTGCGTAGCAGAGGCAATTTCAAAAACATGTTGATAATTGGAGAGGCTGCAAATGTGATTCAAGTGCTGGGGAAAACACAACACAGCAACAGCCGGCAAGTTCAGTCTATGCAGGTTATCAAACCAAAAAGTGAAAGACAAGCTGATTGTCACATAGAAACTTCCAAAAAAGACACCAGGGATTCAAGGTCACTTCGTTTTAAAGAACAGAATGATTGAGACCTGTATGCAGCCACTGGAGCCAACATAAATCAAATTATATTGCAGAAGCATATTTTAATTGTGATGGTGATTAACTGGTGTGGCAAAACTTGAAAGGAAGTGGTGAGTTCCCCACCTCTTGCTATTTGTTGTATCAAGGGCAGACGCTTTTCTGGGGAAGATGATTTCAGGAAGCAAATTACCCGCTCAGGGCAGGGCTGAGTGAAGCTCTGCAGCCTGTGCTATACAAAGGATCAGGCAAGCTGGTCTGATGGTCCCTTTTGGCTTCAAAAATCTGGCTGTGGACCTATGAAACTCTTCCCTCAGCTCCAGTCACTCTGTGCCCCAACAGAAGAGAAATGCCAGCGCCCGTGGCAAACCCCGATACGTTTGCACAGTGGCTCTACCACCACTGCCGCTACCACTCGCACCCTGCACCCAGGGCAGCCATTAACTGCAAACGCTCTGCCCACAGGCCCCCTCTCCCACCCAGCTCAGTGGGTGAGCGCACTGCCCAGGGCCCCGCTGTTGGGCCAGCCCCTGGGAGCTGCGGGGGCCTACAGCTAACAGGGTGCTCCCTCCGGCAACCCGCCGGCTGCTAATCCATACCGCAGAAAGAGCTCACCGCATGGAACCCGTCATGGATACACATATAATCCTCCAAACGAACCTCCAAGCAGTGCAAAGCCAGTGCCTGAATGCAGGGACATGAGACCCTGGGTAAAAAGTGGGGAGGTGGTTCTGAGCTCTGGCCATAAGCTCGGTATCTCTCTTTTCCTTGTAAAAACAGACACTTTATACCTAAAAATCACACACAAAAAAAAAAACCGATGGGAGCGCCCTTTCCGGAGGGAAATCCATCCCGCACCGGCGGCAGCTCGGCCCACCTGACGGGACGGGCGGCCGCAGGCAGCCGCACACCGTTTTCCCGCCGCGAGGCTCCGNGGGCCGGGGCCGGGGCCGGGGCCGGGGTCCCCCGCAGTGCGGGCTGGCCGTCCCGCGGTGCTGGAGGGCGCCGGAGACCGCGGCTGACGGGGCGGGAGAGCGACCGAGCGTCTTCTTCCTCGAGCAGCCCAGTTCCTCAGCGGCTGTGGGCGCTGCGCGGGCACCTGTGCCTTCCCGGGATGAAGGCCTTCATTCAGAAACAAATAAGAAACCTGGGGGGGGGCAGTGAAGTTTGCTCAGGAGGTGCATGAAACCTGAACTGCAAATTTCGCCAAGGAGCTGAAACCGAAGTTCTTTTCACTGAAAGCAGAAGTAAAGGCAGTGGAAGGCATGGGGTAGCAGAAGTACACGAGATATCTCCAATTAAATCACACTTACGGCGTTTTAAAGCGTTACAGGGTACGAATGCGTGAAGCTTGTGAAGCATTTGCTGTTGGTTTATAGTTGCACGTGCAGACGGGCGAGGAAAGGTTCCTGTGCGGAAAGCACCCGTGACGCACACCGAGGTTTATGTTCGCGGAGAATATCCGTGGGGAAACAAACGTTGTAGATGTCTGATTCTTCGGCGCAGTAACTGCCGTGTTTTAGGAGTTTACTATCCTTGTAAACTTGGAGGATTTGGAGCTTTAGTAACACAACTGTTCGGTGGGCCAGGCCTGCTGTCTGTGTCACACTGAATTTACGTGCTAAGCGTCAGGTCTGATCCCATAAATGCCAGTTCCGAACTGCTTGCGGAACACTGTAACGTGACAGTGGTTTTGCTCTGCTCACTGCAAACTCAGAAGACACTCTATTTTTAGTATAACATTAAATTTGGCCTTTATTTTTAGCGCACGCTGATAACTGGGCAGACATAGTGTGGCAATAAAGGTTTGCAGCAGAAACATCCATCACCTTCCAAAGCACTCAGCTGATTTCCAGAGGTTGTACTTGATATACGGCAACACTTCGAGACACGAGCGATGGGGCACGGTAGTGATGGAAACATCCTGCTTGCTCAGAAGATGAAGTTTGGCCTCTCTCCCTCTTTTTCCCCATGCTGTGTCTTTTGTATTTATTACGAACAAACTATCGGGAAATTAACTTTAAATTTAAAATTACTGTTCACTCAATACCTATTACTGCAAAGCCCAGTCAGTAGGTTTCTCTCTGTTCCCCAGCTAGACAAAGTGAGCTCTCTTTGCCATGTTCATTTATCTTGCGCAGTTAAATCCACACCTTCCTCCCTAAATCCTGCCTGGCTCTTTTTCCTACACTGGTAAAAAGCAGCAGGAGAATGGATTCAATTCTTTTATCTTAGGATCCCCTATTTTCTTCAAATACATTTTTATGTGGATTAAAGGACTACATACAATATTTTCTAAATGAGTGGCTGCTTTAGTTTTTATGGTACTGGTTGCAGATCCAATATCACAAATGAACAAAACAAGAAAAAAACCCCACTGACTTTAAACAGTCTAAAGGGGCCTTCAGACTCTGTCTATTGCTGCTACCTACTCACCGTGTCTTTGACACTGAAACAGTTAAAAATGTCTGAAATAGATTGACTGGGCCAAATTGCTCCCTGGTGCAATTCCACAGAGTATATCAGGGATGAATTTAGCACCATTTCGTCAGCATTATAAAAGCTACAGTCAGTCATTAGCCAGTTGATAAATTATTCAGGAGATTTTCTTCCATGCAGCCCAGCAGGGACAAAGAAAAATCCTTTTTCAATCAGTCATTGTCTCATCTTTATTTTTGGTACTAATTTAAGAAAACACATCGCATTAGCAAGTGATTAATAACATAGGCAGGCAGTCGCCGACGCGGCATCGCTCCTCTGTGTATGCGTAGATGCAGCTAGAGTCCATCGCACGCCCCACACCAAACACGAGCAGCTCGGGACTGAAAGTCAGCCAAGCCAGTCGGCACAGCCTGTGCCTTCATTTACCAGCTCTGCTTCCCAGCAAAGTTTCGCCTCACAAAAGCCACAGAGTAGCCCCGCAGTGCACAGCTGCTGCGTCTCGGACTGCTCGCTCAGCTCCGGCGTCCTCTTTGGGGCTGCCAAAGTGCTAATTAATGCCGTTCCTGATGGGGAGCTCTGGTGACACAGATGTATGTGGCAGCAAATCCACGCGTGCCAGAAGAGAGAACTGCCAGTTACTACTGACAGAGGCCGGGACTGAAGATGTGCAGTGAAAACAAAATTGAAGTTTTCATCATGGTGCATCCATCCGCTCAGCTACCCCCCAGCCTGTCATTATAGTTTTTATTAGTGCTCATGACGAGCTTTTCCTATTACAGAGTTGGTGAAATGATCAGGCACTGGACACCGAGCATGGCACACCTGGTTTTGTTGGTAGTGAGGAATGTGTCATTGCCACAGAATAGCTGCACTCGTCACTATGGGCCATGCCTGTTAAAAACACTCAGACATGTGGCTTTGAATTCAGGTGCCAAAGTCCCCCACTGCTGATTTTCCTGCTTCTTAAAACTGTATAAATACCCATGTTCTCTCAGCATCAGTTTATGGAGGCAATGTGCAACAGAGGAAGTACCCGAGGCCCGAGTCCTTAGCTTGTTGAAGCCCTGTTACACAGCCAAATGCTTTGGGGATTTCCCACCAGGACAGTTATGCCCATTTCCTTGTTAGGCATGTACTGAGAATAGCCCGTGGACACAGTACACACCCGGGAGAGAAGGAAAGGGTGTTTTCCCCATTCCTCACTCTCCAGCCATCAGCTCCTGAATGACTGCAGCAATCAACTAAGCTGTGGGAGATCTTAGCTAAATTCCCTCTTCCACTAGCTCTTTCAGAACAGGACACCAAGTGTTCCCCTCCCATTTAAGAGAAATGCTTCTCCCTCTTGTCCACATCAAGTCTGTGGTGAACCGCTATTAAACTCTCTTCTGAGTATTTTTGGGTTGTAGACTTTTTAGATACAAATCAGAGGATGGGCAGGGATTGGGATCTCCCAGCTGAATGTCCAGCACATGAAGCTCTGGACTCAGTGCCCTTCAATGTAAATAATTCACCTGTGCTGAGGATCTCCCATCAGACCCACCATGAGCACCTGAGACACGTAAGCAGCCAAGTGGGACAGTTATTCATCGTGGCCCAACAACACTGCGATGAAGGTGATTAAAGGTATTTGTTAACATCAAGGGAAAAAGCATTAATTATTGTTGAATTGGTAAAATAGAGTGATAGAATTTATCTTTTCCTTAGTTCTATTGTTTCATGGTGTCTCTAAAAAGGGATGGAAAGTTTTCCATCTTCTGCCTCGCAGGAATGTTGGGAAACTGATCTGCAGAAAATGAAAAAAAAAACAAAAAACAAACCCAACTATTCCTGGGTTCAGAAGTGCAGCAACTTGTAGGTCAAACATTCACATCCACCTGACATTTTATGAGAATTCTTATAAAATGCGGGGAAGAATTACAGAAGTTTCTAGCAGGCACAGAGGGAAGTATGAGCTGTACTAAAATTGTTTTCATAAAATGTCATTAGTTTTATCCCTACTTGAATTGTGTAATTCTTTTCACATCGTCTCACCACAAGATGAATACCTGGCCCATTCTCTGTTATAGGGAAAGAATAAGCAAACCCAACAGTTAGGACATGTCTGTCATACCAGTTTGGGCTCATTGCATCGGGGTCCAAAAGATAATGCCTAACTGCAGCAAAATACTTGCTGCTCTGTCACGCGGGTGAAACTAATTCACATTAGGAGATAGAGTTACACACTCACAAAGCCAATAACCATGCCAAGGCTTTGATGCGTTATATAAAAATTCAGTATCAGTTTTCGCTCCCCCTCAGTTCTGCCTCACTTAAAAAATTCCCCACTCAGATTATTTCCAATCCCATCCAACACAAATTCTTTGCAATAGAAGTGAGCACATAGCACAGTCCTCTCCAAGACCAGATGATATTTAAATAAGCTTCATCTATTTGCTTATTTAAAGCAGCGTGACAGGAGGGATAGCTGAGCTCCACCTTGATGTTATAATAAACTTGAACTTAGTGATATGTGCAGGGGATTGATTTATGCTGTTGACAGATTCTAGGCTTCAACAATGAATGTGTTAGAGGGGATGTAA
Organism: Psophia crepitans; assembly: GCA_013399095.1. Lineage (NCBI taxonomy): Eukaryota > Metazoa > Chordata > Aves > Gruiformes > Psophiidae > Psophia > Psophia crepitans. Next base: position 1,600,815 of record VWZZ01004976.1, on the reverse strand, counting down.
ATGCAAATGGCCACATGGTTTCCTGAAGACATGACTGTTCCTATGGTCTTATACTAATCACTTCCACATTTAACTCTTACTTTTCTCCATGTAAGCTCCCTGCTTTTTACAGGAAGGTTATGACCATCCAAACTGAATGCATTTATTCACCAGATCAAAGGCTTTTGGAAGAATAAGCACCAATTTTAAAAAACAAACAAACAAAGTTTCACCTTCAGAAATATCCACAGAAGGCACTTTCTAATACGTGTTAGAGCATAACCCTGACTAAATGAAAACTGACGCAGGGTAAAAATCAGTGTAAGAACTGTCAACCTGTATTTCCTGTGTTGATAGAGATAAATTTATACTCTTTTTTTCACCAACTCCAAAAAACTTCAATCAGAAACACACGTCTGTGATGACAACCTAAACTGTTGCCAAAAGGCAGCATTGGTTTTCCCCCTGCTTCCCCAGCCTTTGTCCCTCTCCCGTTCTCGAGAACCACAGGGCAACCCGTAGTGCCTGCTCTCAGACTAACTTCCAGAGCGCGGGCGTCTTGCTGCTGGCTTGCAATGAGACAAAAAAGTCCCAGAGATGCCTTGCTTAAAACAAAACGTAAATTTTGAGTTACAGAAAACCTGTTAAAAGAAGTAGGAAGAGGGGAAGTCCTGATGCCTTAGCATTATAATTGCCCATTGACATGTGACTCGGTTCTTATCAAGACAAACACATATAGCCATGCTGGGAGTGCAGTAGGAAACTTGACTTCTCCAGCTTCCAAGAGCCTACCACAGCCGCTTCACAGACTGCCGCACGCAGCAGAGCACAACTCCTTCCCAAAGCCTGTCTCATGCAAGCAGGCGTTAGCATGGCTGGCCTCTTGAGGAAGGAAATGACCTTGCCTACGAAGGGGCAAGGTCGCAGACAAACCAGCAGCTGCAGTTCTGGGGAGGAAGTACCACGTCAGCAGCTGGTGTTACCTTTTCTATTCTTGATTCTTGCACTAAGGGAAACAGAAGCCAGACATGTTTAGGGGAATACCTTGGCCTGCTGCAAAGTAATTCTTACAGGTCAAGCCTCTGCCACAGCTCCTGACAACTTAAATGAAATTATATAAACAGGGGGCTCAACCTTCCTCATAACCAGCGTGCAGTACTGTGGGAAAAAAACGTAAGGGAAGGACAGACAGAGCTGTCCATCTGACTGCAGCTTGGCAGGCAACAAATCCATGTACCTGCTAGCTGATCCCAGCCACCAAGAGGTGCCCGCAGATTCCAGCATAGCTTACTTCCTCGTCTGCTGTATTCAAGCAGCCTCACCTCACGCCCCATCCTCTTCCCTGGTACTCTCAGGGGAGCAAATGCAAATGCAAGGCTTTTTCCAGTTTCTCTGTGGAATCAGTAGTCAAGCAGCATTACAGTTTGAGGGACTGCAGTTTGTCCAGACTGCTCAGGAGCGATTTGTTGTCAAAATACAAAATACATCCTGGGCTCTGTTTGCCCTTGGCCTTGAAACTGCTGGTGTTATTTTCATCTTTCCCCTAGAGACATTTATGCTAATATATGCTTTTATGTTGCAGTAAAAGAAAGAGAGAAAGAGATTGAATGCCAAAATGCCAGAAAATGAAGCTTTAAAGAAAAGTCACAAATTTCACAATACTGTTGATAAGCCTGAGAGTGCTGCGTTTCATGCAATATCCTTGCAGACTTTGCTGAGTTGTCACGTAAAGACTCACAGAAAAAAAAAAGAGCTGGTTTTGCAACAACCAGATTACAAAAAGCCAACCTTTCAAAGCAAAACAGGAAGCCAGCTCTCTGCGCCAGCTACCTAACTCACGGCAACGAAACCATTGGTAAGTGCTGCTCAGCACCCAGGCAGTGAAGGCCCTCTCACAAAACGAAGTTCAATGACTTTAAAAGATCACTACTGGGTTTTTTTGAATGCTTTTTGCATTATGTTTTGCTTTTCCTATTTGGGACAGATTTACTTTGAAAGGTTTTTATAGGCTATGGGGAAGTCTATTAAATCATTACATTACACTTCCTAGTTCTTAGGAACTTTGTAAACCTGAAACCTCATGATCTTCTCAAAGCCAGCTCTCTCTGTTGTAGAGAGAGAGGGAAGTAAATCGAATTGCCCCCAGCCAAGGCCAGGGAGCTGATGTCTGAGCCGTGATCAGGACCCTGGCTCTCAGCATGTCTTTCAGACCCCGGCAGGATGGGTTTGGCAGAGAGCGGTCCATCGTGACAGGCCTGGAGGGCAGCAATTGCAGTTTCAACAGGGGGCTGCTGGCAAGCCACAGTTCTCTACGCAATTAGAAGGGTTCTAGGCTACCGACAGTTAAACTAAAAACAAACTTATAGCCTGAACAGAGGGTAAAATTGCAATTTCTTTAACCTCAGCTGTTTCAGAAAGACAGCATCAGGCTGGTGCTAGTGTATAACACAGGTTCAGTCATCTTAATAATGCCCGAAGAATTCATAGCTTGGGCAGCTTTGGAATTTAAGTGACGGCAGTTTGTGCAAACTCAGCTCATAAGTGTTTTGCTATCAAAAGTTGGAAAATATCCTGCAGACTGAGACTTCAGACACTGTGTTCATTTGCCTGGAGCACAATCTTGGATACTCTTTGTGTGACCCGTCTTTTTAAAGCAGTGTGTGTCATTCTGCCTGGAAAGCAGAGTCGAGTCGCAAAGGGCTAGGAGCCTCACAATGTCAGAAGAGCAAGAAGTCAGTATCCGAACAAATGAATCACCCCACTGCGCCTGAGTAATTATGTTGAAACAGCCAGCAAGGCTGCTGTCCTATCTCTTGCTCTTCATAACAGGCAAGAGAGATGAGTAAAATACTTCACTTGACGTTTCACGTAGCTCTAGCTTTTCTTCTTCTATCTCCAACTGTCTAATCAACACTAAAAAACTGCATTCAGCTATTGTCACTGTTAGAGAGTATTTCAAAGTAGTGAATGCTTTGTATTAAGATACTATGTGTAGTCTAATAATCCTTTGGCTAGAAAAAAAGAATAATCTTTCTTTTCTAGAATACTGCATTCAGCTTAAATTAAATTTCTCTTAACTCTCTTCCACAGCATCGTAGCAGTAGGTGGAAAAGGCTGTAAAACACCTCTCAGTTTTTCAACTTCTCATTGTCCTTGCTGTGAATTTCCACGTGGCCAGCCTGGACCCCAGCACACTGAGTACTGATATTTTTTACAAATACTATATATACTCAAAGAAAAAAATTGCATATGCTCTTGATGGAAGTAATATGTTGAATGCCCATGGGTGCAGGGCAATCACTTTCTAAAGCTTTTTAATTTTATTTAGGGCAATATCATCCAGCTTCAGCAATTAATTACCTTGCTCAGTATGACGCAGTTGCTGTGACTTAGCAACTGTTCGTTTGTATTCCAGTCAGAGGGTAGAAATCCTAAACAGGTACTCCGGGAGAGACCAAGATTCCTGACCTTAACTGTAGGTGGCATTCTTCATCTTTTCATCTGAATTATTGCTTAAGAAATAGAGAAAAATGAATAATTTTTACGCAGCCTTGATTAATGTTATCAGCCCTCTCCTAAGTTTAATTAAATTGTACTTTCAGTTGGAAGGAATCCGTGTTCATAAAATCTGAAGTTGCATAACTATGTTACCTGGAAAGATTAAAACAATATTCTCCTCTTCTTGCTGTAGAAGCTGAGGAAATGACATGTGTTTGAGTGATCTGGAGTGTTTCCAGAGAAATTCTTCCATCATGTGCTATGAAGAAGAAAAAGCTCTAATGCCCAAAGGTTTATCCATGGTCTAGAGAACATTTTCAATTACCTTGCAGCAATAGTGAGTAAATCCAACTGCATTTTAAATTATCAGTGTTATCTCTAGAGAAATCTCAAATAATTTCCTTTAGTAGAGGGATTTTGGCATGCCCAGAATTTCTCATGCGTACTTGGTTATCTGAGACAACTCTGCACTCTTCCAGCAGCTTTAGAAAGGTTACAAGGGAAAAAAAAAAAGAGAGGAAATTTTCTTCTTTGGCTTAGCAAAAAATTTAGTGACCTTGAAAAAGAGAGCTAACCATGCTCAGCTAGAGCCAGACTGAACTACAAGCAAGCAAGTTATCTTTGAGTATCCCATGCAGCTCTGAGTACATTTTGCTCTCTAAGCTTTTCCAGTCCTGATCCATCTTTTTGATGTAATGCCATCAGTGGTATCAGATTATGTGCATCCTTCATGATGCAGGCAAACATCCACAGAGGAGCAGGCTAAGGGCACAGGGTTCATCTACACTTGTGACATGGAAGGGGAGACAGCTTCTAATCTTGTGAATAAATCTTCCAAATAGAAATGCAATTCAACTAAATTATTCATTTCCCTCCTCAATTTAATCAAAGATTAAACTACAAGAATTACATACTTGTGCCAGATAACTGAAAACAGATGGCTGAGATTCGTTTTGTTCATCAAATTGGTAGGTCAAAGGCAACAAGTCCCTCAAATAGTAGGCTTGCTTTTTTTTAAAACAAAAAACAAAAACAAACAAAAAAACACCTTAGTTGTTTATGGGTGACTGATTTTCTTTTAATATTTTTATTTCTGTCGTGACAGTGAGGTACAGTCAAAATTGTTAAATGAGCTGTTTATCCATGTGGCCAAGAAGATTACAGGAAGCAGTTCACAGGGATGTATTAATTTTTCCACATTTTTTCTGTGTGAAATGTGTTATCAAAATATTAACTTCAGACTTCTATTTGATGGAGGTAAACCCAAATATTTCAGTCTTATCCAAGGGGGAACACTCATATAAAGTCTAAATCAAATATTCTGGAAAGTTTAATTTTTTTCAATGGCAGTTTGGGGCCCTATGCAAACAGAACAAAATACTGATTTTAGCTACAGAACCGATACTATTTTTGACCAGTTCTAAATATTATTGCTTTCTATCTCTACAGCACTTATCAGCAACAAAACTGAAAGAATAGGAATTCTTCAGCACTTACACTAGTTTAGCTGGATGGAAGTGCTGTTGTGTTTCCTTTGTAGAAAAATAAGTGATTGAAAGATAAAAAAGATTTGGCAAAGCCCTTTCCAGGAGCACACCTTCACTTTACCTTGTGTGGATTTTCTGAAGACAATGAAGGAAGATTAAGTGAAATCGTACTTACCTCTTTCCCCTGTCTCCCATCATTACTGCTTGGGTCAATGTGCTTTCACTGATAAGTGATGGAGAAGATGTGAGGAGTCTTGTCTCTCTATTGCTGGGTTCAGCCTTAGCTGATAAGAGCAGAAGTATAGATCAGTCACCATGAGAAAACTGTGAAAGCTATGAAAATCCCGTATTATGCTGGATAATACACTTAGATACACTTCCCCCCTTCCCCAATAGAGAATAAATGAAAAGGTACTACCACTTGTTTATGGTTTGTTATTAAACATGCACGGAATGGTGTATTAGAATCTGGGAAAATGGCATTAATTAACTGGTTTTCCTGTTTGTTTATCTGCTAAAAGTAAAGCGTGATAATATGAAAATGTAAAGGATCTGCCCATGAGGTCCAAGCCTCAACAAATGTCACAAGGAACTATGTCCTCCAGCACCAGGTGAAGGGCTGGCCTGCTGCCTGTGGGAAATACTGTGGAAATGGAACGTAAGAGTAAAGGCTATTGAAGCCAGCCCTGGATTTGCTGCTGATTACCACAAAATGGCAAAATATTTCACAGAGTTCACTAATATCAACAGGATTTTAGATCATTTAGCTATAGTAAGGTGGATAGAAAATGCATTACTAAAGCTGGCTCTGTACACCTGTGGATATATTACATTGCAAAATCCTGACCAAGGCAAAACTGCAAACTGCAGCATGGTCCCTAAAGACATCAAACATAAAATCGTGGAGCCCAACCTGCTTTAAGCTGATGGATGATTTAAATCTCAGCCTCACTTACCTGAGTTTTGGAAAGGGTTGGCGTAACAAGTTCTGAGTTTTGAGCTTTTGTTTTTCAAATTAGACCAATGTTAATGAGGTCTTCTGTAGCACAGCTGATGAACAGCTGTATTCTGCATGAGAAAACACACCAAGGTTATATAAAATCATCCTCTAGTATGTTTTACAGTTCTCTGTGTGCTCAGATCTGGCACATACGTTTCACAACAACAGGTTAACTAGAATACCTTGAGCCAAAGCATGCAGCAGGTTTCTAGGTTTCATTTTGGGTAGAGATGAAAAAATAAATCAGCATTTTTTATTTTTATTTATTTAAACATTAGCTGGTTTGGTCTTAAATAAATCTTAGAATGGAGGCTGTTTTCAGATGAGGCTGTTTCTTTGCACAGATCTCTGGAATCAGGCAGCAGGTAAAGGACTTCCTCACACCCTCACCAGCACATTGCCATGCAGAGACAGCAAATTTAAAATACACATTCATAAGTGTACATTCTAGCGTGCAATATTTTTCTCTCTTCAGTGAAGATCCACCTGATGTGGTACTCTGAGTGCTATCACATATATTACAACTCTGCAGCAAAACTGAGGTTAACAGCATTGCAGCCGCTGGGATGTTAAGCAGAAGTATCTTTAATTAATGGGCATCTTTGCAGCTGTTTAGACTCTACCTTGAACAGCCCCGATGTCTTTCCCATGAACTGCTACAAGGTCAAACTGATGTTGACATAAACATGAACAAGACTAAAGAAAAATCCAGCCTTACTGGGTATAGTTAAATCCCACCTCAGTCATATCCCTTGAAGGTATGGTGATAGATTTCCCAGGCTAGTCAAATGTTTGTAAAACCTCTCCATTCTGCACATGGTGAAATGGAGACGTGATGGTCATGGGTCCTCTGCAGCAGCCCAAGAACTGAACTACCACTTCAAGGCAGCTGCTCTGCACGTTCTGTGCCATGGCAACTGATACTCACAGGTGGCTGTAGGAATTAGTTTCACAAATCCCTTTTCTCAGGTTTAATTAATAAAGGGATTTGGCTAAACTGAAAAGCACCATATAATCTGGAGACAAACATTCAGAGAAGAAATCCTCATCACATGGATTTAATAATCAGAAGTTTCAGGTGACTCACCTGGACCAGATCTTTGCAAACCTTGCAGTGATTTTTCAAATTTGGCGCTTTGGAAGAGTGCCATGGAAAATGAAGTCCATGATTATTCTTGCATCATGAGGACAGTGTGTAGGCACCTTTTCCCGTACCATAAGAACAGATAGCACATTTTCCTACTCCCCTAGACACCAAGTTAGTGCAGAATGACTAATGTATCTGTTTGGACTGTCAAAATGCTCATAGTAAACTCGATGCATCATTTAGCTGAAATACATCACAGCAAAAGATACAGTCCAAGGAACACAGTTCCTTTTCCCTTGATTAATAAAGGCTTGGAAATCATGCTTAAGAGCATTCTGTGGTCCCTCAAGGTCAAGAAAAAGATGCAATACTTAGTAATTAGAATTGGTTCATTCTGAGGCATTAAGCAGTACTTTAGCTCACCCTACATTGCTCAGTAATTTACTCAAAAAACTTCCATGTGGCTTCATCTGTCTTTCCCCTCCTTCTCTGCAATCTTTTATTTTCTTTTCTTTTCATAGAATCACACAATCATTAAGGTGGGAAGAGACCTGCAGCATCACCTAGTCCTACCGCCCCCCCCCCCCACCTATTAACCACTAAACCATGTCCTTCAGTACCACGTCTAACTTTTCCTTAAATACCCGCAGGGACGGTGACTCCACCACCTCCCTGGGCAACCCGTTCCAATGCCCGACCACCCTTTCCCAGAAGAAATTTCTCCTAATCTTCAACCTGAACCTCCCCTGGCGCAACTTGCGACCATTCCCTCTTCTTTTTCCCCATCAGTATGGGCAGTGCAGACCCTAGTGCTGCCCTCTCAGTCTTCGTGCCATGGGCAGTGGTAGTTTGGCAGAGCTGTTGGAGGAAAGAATGCACTTCATTCTTCTATAAAGTGTCCACTTCACGGGAAATATTCTGCAGACTCCTGCCAGAAATTAGGGCAACAGACCTTTGCCTTTTATGTATCATTTCTTGAGTTTGGAATTTGCCACCAGGTAACACAAAGTTGCTATAACACATAAGGAAAAGTTGGGTTTTGTAGGAACTACAAGGTCAGGTTTTGTAGGAGCTATATGAAGCATCAGCAAACATTTTCCTTACGGTCGTCTTCTCAGCGATTTATTTCCAAAATAAACTGCAGTGATTGTGTCAGTATTAAACAATCATTCCCCTGACTCCCCAGTGCTAATAAACATTCTTATACGCAAGGAACAGGGAAAATCAATCAGTGTTTTCTGTCATAACACTGCTGACTAACAGCAAAGAGAAAGAAAATATTTATGAAGAACTATTACCAAACGAGTGAGCATCACTCGGGGCCAACATGACTGACACAGGAGACAAAGGGTGGAACAAGGAGCAGTACGCATGGCTCATGCAGACACGGTGCTGTACCCAACAGCACTGGCTGGAAGGTGGAAGCCCACTCGGCACCCTTGAAAACTTACCCCTATCATACAGCTCAGTGGTGAACAGGACATGCAGGGAATTAAAAATTTTCTACCCTCCTTACGCTGTTTTAAGTTTTTTTAGCCATTTTACAGGAAGACAGTGATAGTACCATTGAACATCATCTCCTGTGTGTTTGTTTTCCATAACGTTTTATGTGCAAATTATTAAAGTTCGAAGAACTTGACTACAAATGGTTTCAAATGGTTTCTCCACACAGTCGCACACCGAAAGTACTATTTTCTCCCTTGAACAACAACCGAAACAAGTCTTTGAGTGGCTTATATAATATGCCGCTCTGAATGTCTTGATTAATAAAATCCTAAGGGATATGGAATTGAGCTTATATCACAGGAGCAACTCTAACTCCCAGAAGCCTATTATTTCGTAAGAATTAATATGCAAATGTAAGCATTCGTTGCAGCATGTTCATTAGAAGCATTTCTATCATCACTAGAATACTCTAACATCTGCTGGTCAAGTCAGGAGTGTGAGATTGTTACAGGATGGAAACCGTGTTTTTAAAGGATGGAAGATGCTCGTTCATCTGTCTCAGGATCCAGTCTGAACATAACAGGATAATATTGCTGAGGAAGGTGTATGGAGCCCTAGAAAAAAAGGTGAATGTCAGGTTCAGGCTTATCAGCACAGCACTGGAAAATCATGTCTTTCAGGTACTCTACATGCAGAAAAGGCCTGTGTATCTCAGTTACCTTCTGTTCATCAATAGAAGAATAAAAATTTAAGAAATGGGGGAAGTGTTTTCACTGTAGTTATGAATTTGAAAGACCTACTGACAACAGCTCCAGTATATTTTTACTGCTCCTTCTATAATTATCAATCAGCCTAAAGAGAAATGATAGTCACAGCTCTGTCACAAGCACCTTCAGCTGAGAAATACTAAGAAAAATATGGCAATAAATACAATGATTTTAAATTACAGCAGTTCAGCCTTATTTCCAATATTCATCTGTTGAAGCCTACAGTTACCTAATTATGTAGAACTGAATCAAAAATAAAATACAGGCAGATAGTCTTTTGTGAACCAAAAATATAGCTAACCTTGTCCAAGCATTATAAGGATAGGAAACAGCAAAATACTATGACCAAAGTAAGGAAAGCAAATCAAAATACTCAAAAGTAAATAAAGCTTTAGTGAAAGTATGCAGTGGAAAAGAATATAGGAAAAAAAGTTCAGGAAAAAATGCAGTAAAGGGACATAGCTAAAACAAATGGGAAAGAAAAAACAATGAAGAAGGAAAATGCTGTTTAAAAAAACAGAGCATGAAATATAATATCCTACCTTCATTGAAAACAAATCTAGTGTCTACTTCTTTTATGCGCAGAAGGGTAAACACTCTGACTCAACCACGATGGCTTCCAAACAGCATTGCCAACATAAATACCACCAGGAAACACAAGCTGTTCGTAGCACTTTCCCCATGGTTAATTCTGTTGTTCCGAATTTTACAGGCACAAAACACCATACACGTTGTTCGGTAACGCTATACCTGAACAATGGGCATTGAACAAGACGCTGCTGGTGTAGTCTTGGTGTGTGTGTAGGGCTGCTTGGCAAGGTGGGAGATACACCTGCCCTGGGGCTCCTCCAAGGTGCCTGAGGGGCACCAGCAGCAAACCCACAGGCTCCCTCATTGCTGCTCATTAAGCTATTTAAATAAGGTATCTTTCAAATTTGGCATTTCATCTTTGAAATGCAGGAAACCTATTCTGCATCATACTTTACACCGGTGTCACTTCGCAGCTAAGGATAATCTCATAGCTGCACCCTGAACAGCTGGAATCTGCCCTTGGATCTGCGCTGTGTGACCCGTTTCTCTAGCATCCATCCACATGTGGTTGCAACAAACTGTCTATGATCGAGCCTCCCCGCTGATTTCAACAATTTATCATAAAATACCGGAGTGCGAGAACCATTGGGAAATGTGAGGAATTTAAGAGAATCTTTCTTACGTTGTTTAGAAGTGGCATGGTCAATGAAGGTGGTAGACTAGACAGAAAACCTGCCCACCGGGGCACAGCTACCAGCCTCTGCAGGGAGTGGACACTTTGTCACCTTCTGAAGGCTTTCTGGCTCTGTCAATATCCATTTGTTTGGTGACTCTTGCCCCTTGCTAAGCGAGGAGGCAAGGTGATGGACAAGTGGTTCTTACAGTTCGTAGGCTGCATAGGGTCCACAACACACACCTGGCGTACCGCATACCTGTTCTTCCTGGGACTGGCTTTATTTGACACTGACATCAGTTTATATGCCGTGACCCTGACAAGTGAGTGAGATCATGTCTTTGCAGCCAAAGAAGACCCGAGTTGAGATAGTCCTCAACAAATCTTCCCGAGGCTGGCACATGCTCAGTGAGGACAGCCTGTCCAGCAGCACTTCTGAGCCAGTCGGTGTCCACCACTACTGCTGGGACGAGATCAAGTAAATACAAGGTTGCTTTAGGTTTAGAATAGCATTGAACTTGGATAAAAGTCACTTTTGTTTTCCCTTTTGCCCTGTCTAAAAATATCCTGTTTTCTGAAGAATTCCTATGGTTCCTCCACACCCTCAAGACACTCAGAATTATAATTATTTGGGGAGGGAAAGATGAAATACTTTTCTATCATGTTTTCATTGATGTAAAGAAAACCTTACATGTCATGGCTTTGCCTTGAATATTCTTCCTTTGATGTAGGAAAGAAAGGTAATATACTTGAACTCTTTTCATGGATGAATGCGATATATACTGAATTTGGGTCAGGAACAAACATTTCTCCCCTTCTTTCTTGCCTCACCAATTAATTTTGCGATGAAATGACAACATTGTCCTTATTAAATTTTCTGAGTTTGTGGCACAGACTTTTTTACAACTAAAAGTGGGAGTTAAAATAAGCGTATCTTAGCTTGATCACTGTCTCCTTTATAGTTGAAAAGGAAGTCTATGAAAATACTCACTGAACCAAAAATACATAATGAGCCGTGGATCTCTCAAAGCTATTTTCCCCATAGTCTAGAATCTGGAAATTAGTCCAAACTAAGAAATACTTAGATACAGCACGTATATAGGTAGTAAGTGTGACTCTGTGATGACCTTTTAAGGTTCATGTACTGCTCAGTATTTTCTTACTCAAGAAGCAATGTTCAGCCATCTCAGCTCTTGCAATGAGGTAGCAAATTTCTGTTGACAGCTATGAATGCAATTGCAATTCTGATTTCCCTGAAGTCCAAGTTTTGACCCCACAAGACTGATTCTCTGTCACACGCAAATTAAGTAATTATTTGATGTTAAATGTCTAAAGGTGGATGTTAGAATTTAAACAAAGTGCAAATGTCTTATTAAGTAGCATAAAAATATATAAACACACCCCCCCCCCAGATAACAGCATGAGTTTCAAGTAATAACTTCACATAAAAGAAGTTCAGCTAATGTTTAAAATTTATGCAAACATTGGCTTCAGTGCCTTTTAAAGCAGAAAACTAGAGAGGGGGGTGTACGGCAGTTTGCATTTGAGTAGACACCAGTGGTTTTTATGGTGGAGAAGACGAACAGAAAACCTATCTCGGGTATCTCAGGAGAGGACTGGCCAGCCTGTTATGAAATAAAAATATTGGCAAAGTGTTTCCCAGCGTGGTAGAATTATTTTCTTGGGGTTTTTTTCCCATATCCTATCTTGAGAATGAACAACAGGCAACAAGAATGACATTTTAAAAACTATCCAGTGCTAATGTCTTGAACATACCAGTGAATGTTAGAATTAAAATGCATGCGTGCGTAAGTACATAGATGTGCTTAAGTGTAAAAATAGAGTGCAAAATTAAAGCATGACACACTATGCAGCCTCTGGGCAATTTTAGGAGAAGGAACATCAAGATTCTCAACTTTTTCCATATATCCTGAAATATACGAACAACATTTCATGAGGTTTTGCTCTGCTTACTTGGTTATTGTTGTTTTCTTTTACTACTTTTGTTTTGGTTTACTACTTTCACATTTCATTTACTAATAGGTATTACTCTACATTTTGTTCTTTTTCTTAAGCTGGGCAATGTAGACCATCATAAAAATAAGACTTATTTGAAAAAAAATGTGCTGTTTTAAGTCAGAAATTCAAGAGGGTTAGAGTAATGGTCTCCAGGTAGCAAATTCCAAATCTTTCTGCCTGCCCTCCATGAAAAATTAGTTGTTGCTGCTTTCTTCTTTCCAAGCTGTCTGACAACAGAAGCTTACCACAGTGAAAATGCAGAGTAAATACTCCTGAGAGTGCTTGACAGAAAAGCAAGCCGTGTCTCAAATAGAAAGCTTAAAAAGATGTTTTTTAACGGCAGAGATTTTGCAAAAAGTTTGCTCTTATAGGCCAGTGGTTCAGTAGCATTTTCAAGATCAGGAAATCCTTTCTCTACAATGGATACTTTGTCATGCCAACAGACAGATCCAAAATTGCATTGTGACTCATTCATAAGGCATTCAAACATTTTTATTTTCTTCAAATGTCTGGAGTTTGAATCATCCAACTCTCCATCAAAAGAAGCAGCAAGCAAGCACTTTCTCCTTTCAGACGGGATGTTTTGAGAAGAGGCCATGCCTTTCACCGGCCAATGCGGACACGTGTGGTATTTAAAGGTCGGTACCGGCAGTCAGCAGTGTTTGCAATATCCCGGGCACTAAGTGGGCTGCTTACCAACTTGTCTCTACAGATTTTTACCTCTAATATGAATCTTTCAGAAAGCAAAAGAACTTTGGCTGTGGTAAGGTATGCGTACATCATAATGACTTTGTGCAAGCTACATACCGTTGAAATTAATCTGTTTAGACAAGTTCCTCATCTGATTCACAGCTTAAATAATATACCCTGAAAAGGTTTTCCTGGGGTTTTATTAATTTCCTGTGTTGCTTCTATTCAAGTATTGCTGATGTCGATTTTTTTAGATAAACACAGAAACGGCAAGTCTTCATCACTGACATTCACAAAACTCCACAAATTACTTTCAAAAGTGATTTTATTCACTGGCACACTGTATAGTCTAGAAAGCACCAATAATGAGTTCACAGGGGATTTAAAGAATTAGTGCACAGATATTTTAAGTCATGTTCACTTGTGATATCTCACTAATCATCTGTCAGGATTTTTTCAATTCCTGAGAAAATCTACTGTGTTCATTTTGGTTCTCATTTTGATTTTCTGGTGCACTATTCATTACTGAGCTCTGCTTGGGAGTAGTGGAAAATGGAGCCATAGGTGGAGAAAGATAGTTTTGGTGTCTTCTTCCCATTTTTTCTTTTATCTGAGAGTGATTGGGTTTTGATGATAAATTTAAGTAATTACTGCATACAATGTATTGAAAATCGATGTGAGTAGTACTGTACAGGGTAAAAGATGAAGAGTTTTACCTTTTCAATCAAGTGCAAACCGTACTATGCCACTTGCTGATGAGGAAATGGAGGGAAAAAGGGGAAAAACTAGTCAGTTCACATAGCTTGAACCAAATCAGTATTGAAGTGGCCGGTAGGGTTATTAATGGCACGTAGTTAATCAGTGATCACTGAAGTGTAGATGCAGAATCAATGTTGATAATACAACAGATACACCTGGACATTTATGAAACGTTGATAAACACCTAAAAATTTCTAAACACATTTCTAGCACGGTTGTGGTCACTGCTGTTTCTACCTCAAGGTCTTACCACCACCTGCAAATCTTTATGCTTCTTTATAGACCATCCACCTGCTCCAAAACTTATAATTACTTATAATAACTTCTAGCAATCCAGAACTGTCAAATATCTAGGTTCTCACTTACAAGTCAGCTGAAGCAAATTAACTGAAGTTGTTACAATTTATTAACTCAGCTCTCATTGAAACCAAATATAACACCTCAAATTTAAGATTTTGATCCTACAGGTTGCTACAAGCCCCTATAGGACTGTCTAATTTTGCCACAAAGAGCAGTTCCATTCAGTCACTCATGCTAAAAGAATAATGAGAGTAAAACAAATTTACGAATGTATGCTAGATTGGCACTCTGTCTCTTAAAAGTTGATATACTGAAACAAAGGTACTCAACACGTTCATTTGAACTTGTTGATTACTTTGACTTTATTTTAATGATAATTCAGTTTTTAGTCTCCATTCCAGTAGTGGCTCAGCAATTTGCCACAAGTTTTATAAACTATTTAAAGTTATCTAGAATTACACCATGGGGTTTTAGTTTTATTTTTAAAAAGTAGGTTGAATATTGCATTAGAAACAAGTCAGTTCGCAAAGTTTTAATAAACACACACAAAGTTTAATCTGTAATGAGGAAATAAACAAAACCAAACAAACCATCCAGCTGCTCACACAGCCTGGGAGCTAATATTTTCAAACTGCCCAGTGGCACAAAAAGGCATACCTGACATTCCAAACCTCGACTTTTCAAGATTTCCAAGCACTCAACCTTAAAAAACCTTATGAATAGAAAGTGCAGGCTCTCCACATCCTCAAAACCTGCTTCTGACTTTTTCAAAGCAGACACTCAAATGCTGTGAAGATTGGCGTACACGATTGTTGGTTAATTGAACACATAGATCATGGCCCATATGCCACACCATCAGCATTTCCACATATGGTGTGTATCTGGCTGTAGAAGAAGGTGATAAATATATAATTCCATATTTTGCAATATAAAATTAGAAACAATTTTTTTTTGCAATTTCTATCAATTATAATGGGCTTTAAAAAAGCTTTAATCTCCACAGAGCAGTTCTTTTTCTACATCAGTCTATTAACCAGCAGAGTTACCTTTTCAGATTTAGAGATATACGTGCAATATAATGTTTCCAGTCTTTGTTCACCTCTGTTCAGAGCTGGAACAAATCTGTATAAGAACTGCCAACTGGAAAAATACTGGTAGGACAACAGATTTGCCAAGGGCTGCATTACACCATGCAACCATAAAACCCCCAGGAACATGTTTTAACCGCTCTTTCTGGAATAATATTTCCTGGTCTACTGTTAGCAAGTCTTATTAAATATGGAGCTAGTTCAATGGCAGTTTTTATTGACACTCACCAGGAGCAGTAAGTGACATTTTAAGGTAGATGATGGCTGTGGGCAAAATCCTGACCTCAGTCTTTCTCTGGAACGCCGTCAACTCTAGTGGATAGAGGGCAAAAGACAGTTTGAATCTAGTTGCTATTTTTGGAAAAAAAACCCAACCTATATTTCAGAACTGTTAAAAGGAAAAGTAGATTGACACTTTTGCTTTAGATGCTGCTGTCAACCAGCATCAAGCAGCATTTTAACTTTCAAAGGAAAGTTACGGCCAATAAAAGCCACTGCTACCTGCCACTGACTTGCAGAGAAAATGGGCCATTTCCACAGTATTATGTATTCAACTGTCATTTGGGTGGATATTTTCCTCTGTGTGCATTTCCAGCCCCTACCATTATGAATACTCACACAATAGTGGATTGAAGCTTGACTCATTGAATTGAACTGTAAAACACAAACTTCCCTGGAACAGGATATCCATTAGTATACCAATCCATCTTAGACAGCTTATGAATGGCTGTCATGGCATGATAAAGTTATGCTGAATAAAAAACAATTAACCTCTAAACACCACTCCAGCAGAAACCAACCGTGAAGTCTACATAATAGTAAAGCAAACAAACAGAACCTATTGAGAAGGAGCTTAGGCTATCACAGTAAGCCACGCCACATATTTTCCTCACTATCAGCCCTGCGGACCCATGAAAAAGAAGGAAAACATGATTAACGCCTCTCTGCAGTCACCAGTCACTAGGTACCAGATTGTCCTTCTGTGCCTGTTGGTTGCTAGCACAGGCTGGAGCCGAGGTCAGGATTATCTCAGTTATACCACAAGAAAAAGAGCAACCTTCCCACTGGAGGAAGGAAAACCACAGTCTGCACTATCTCTGCTGATACTCCTCTGGTCCTGCCAGCTAGTTAAGAGAAGTTCAATACTAATAGAATATACAATGTAGAAGAATATTTTTTTATTTGAAACAAAATGTGTGATTAATATACCCGAGCACAGTTCAAGACAAACTTATATTCCAGAGTATTACTGCGGAAATGCTCCTCGAAGGGGGCCACATGGGATTCTGCTGCTCTAAAATCAGTTATACATAGTATGAAGACCCATATGGTGATAACCAGGGAGCTAAGAAAGAGACTGACTTTCCAAGCTCTTTGCTCACTAGGAAATGCTTAGTGCCACACATTTACTATTTTGCTGCTAACTAGAGTGAGCTCTCTCCTGGAAGAAGACATTGGCAGTTCCTTTGGCCAAAAGACACATGGCAACTATTTCCTTCAGTTACTCGCACAGTGACTCCCATTGACCTACCAGTCCTCCCAGCTTCAGTGCTGCCCAAATCAGACTTCTCTAGGGATGCAGAATGGGAGACAGGGAGTGAGTGTCCAGTCTGATCCAGCACAAAGCATCTCTGCTGAGCCTTGATGCCAGCATAGGCAACTGCCAGTAGGTTTCCCGGTTTAGAGGGAGTAAAAAGATAACCAGAGAACTGAGAACAATGAAAGCAATCACTCATAAACCTATAATCAGTCATTTATGGAATGAGGTGGTTATAGAAAAATTTACCTTTCACTGTACTTCTGTTGTGCATTTAGACCAAACTCTTATTTTAGATGTCCCATCAGCTGTTTCAGAAGTAGGCATGACATGAAGAGCAGCTCTGGCTCCTGCCCCCTTACCCTCAGCCTGGGTAATTCAGTGGTGTCAGAAACACCCAAAGGCTGCTGAAGCCCTCATACCTGCAAACACTTCTGTTTCCATTACAACACGCAGCAGCGCTTTCCTTTGGGGAATGCAAAAAATACTTGGGTGAACACAGTCAGTTCAGGAGACAGGAGGTAGAACATTTCAAGCCTCAGTTTCCAGCAGACCACTGCTGCTTACTGGTGGTTTTGGGCCATCCCAAAACAACACAGAGTTTCAAATAGAGTAATCATCTTCTCAGAAACAAAGCAACAGGTTAACCAGGGGTCTGTGAGGAACAGGGATGGGATTTCTGCAAACACAGCCCTACTGGTGATGCATTTGGACCAACATGCACAAGACAGACGAAGACAGGGCTTGAAGCATTTTATTTCAAAGTCTGTATCTCTAGAGCACATGTGAAGATTAAAGATCTTTCTCAAAAGGCCAAACACCTGTATGTTCTTTTGGGTTTATTGCCTATAATGATTCTTCTTTCCATTCTGCTCTACCAGCACATCTTCCTGACAACTGGAAATGGTTAGAAAGCAGCAGGAAAATGAAGGTGGGAGGGAAGCAGGGGAAAAAGAGAATATTTACACGCTGCTTTAAATATTTTCCAGATTTGAGGTTTCAGGGTGGGGGGAGGAAAAGGAGGGGCCTGTTTTTCTAAAACACATGGGAATCGAAAATTCAAAATCTTTAAATTTCCAAATGCCAAAATTCAATGGCATTAAGTCAAAACAGATGTTTCATTTTGGTTCTGCATTTTTAAAATGGATGTAAGTTTAAATATTGTCATTTCATAACAAAACATTCTCTTTTTAAAAGTGCTATAAAGAACTCCATTTTCCTTTTACTGAAGTTTTTTTGAAAGAAGTTTCCCCAGGGAAGTTTCAACGGGAAAAAAAGAAGGGGCGTTCTGTCCTTCTCTACCTCCAAGCTTGACTTTAATCTGCAATGAAAACAGCTCGCCTCATGGTCTTTATTATGCTGTGCTCAAAAAAAGATGACCAAAGAAGGTGTAAGAATATTCCCTATTGGACATTATACGATGATATAATGAATTACAGGCATTACAGATGCTACCTTTTACCACTTATAATTTACGGGGGAACAGTTATAAAACTGAAAAAGAGGAGAGCACATTTTTCAGTTTGCAATGTTGAAACGGTGTATTTCCTACAGTTTTATAACTCTGGGGTGTCTTTATTTTGTATTAATTTTCTTGACAAATTTGTTGTAGTGCTTAGTATACTTTTTATGATCAGTGCTTGACATTTTGCATTTTAATTGCAATTTTTTTGAAAGATGGTCTTATACTTAGTTGAAAGAACCTTAAAGCAGTCCGTGCAGATATATGTATTTAGTATATGCAAATGAGCATATCTCTGTATTTTCATTTTTAATCGATTTTAATACAGCATGCCTTCAATAGAAAAGGAGGGAAAGAACTCAAAAGACTGATTTTCCTTGGCTTAACTGTTTGCTGTATTGAAAATGCTGCTTTGTGAATGATACAGTTGACATATTTGCAAGGAAATGCAAAATCTTTTGTAAAGATTTTGAAACTAATCACCTGGCCTCTGCAATCCAATTCGCTTGTAAAGCTTCCTACACTGCCACAGTAACATTTATGCAAATACACCCACTGAGACGAGACTGAAAGACTGGAGAGCAGTTAAAGGGATTTTTTGGTACAACAGATAAGAATAATCTGAGTGGAAGAAAAATGCAGTTGCAAAACGCAGAGCTAACAGTGTGGATCCTGTGCAGGGGGAAGGAGCAGGGGAGGAGAGACGGGAACACGTGCCTAAGGATTCAAGCAAAGGAATACTAGAATTGCTTTGCAAAAGGCAGAAATATCTCTCGTGTGCTATTTTTGTCTTTTGCAAAGTAGGTCTAAACAGCACGCTGGAGCCCAGGGTCAGATTTTTTAGAACACAGAGGATGTGGATAAGACCCTTTGGGTGCAGAGAGAAAAGGTGTGTTACCTGGCATCTGACTCCCACTGCAGATGAGGAGGTGAGCAGCCCATTTTAACTTTAAAAAGTCAGCCCCCACCTCCACATGCAGACAAACTGTGCATCAGCAAGTAGCATTTCCTCATTAAAATGTTTTTCCGGAGCCCTTCAAACAGTGATGGTGTAGGAGAGCTCTCTGGCAGAGAGCAGAGTGCAGCAGGAGCACCGCAGTGCAGCAGGACGTCACTTCGCTATTGAATCTGCCCCCTCAGCTGTCCCTTCATAATACAGTGCAAGGAAATTCATCCATAACGTTGGGTTCCTTCACAGCTGAGCCGAGCCTGTGGTTTCACAGGCAATAAGAAAGCCCACAGCTTTCTGAGAGAGTGATTTTTGCTCCCGTTGTCTGGAGCACAGGACACACTGCCTGCAGAGCTGGGGCAGCCCTTTGTTCTTCCGTGAATTACCAGGAATCAGACTTCAAAGTCCAGTGGGATTCATTTACCTAGAACAGCACATCCTGGGGTGACAAGATGGCTCTGGGAGCAGGTGAGCTGTAAAACCTGGCTCCTCCAGGGATACCACGCTTGATCTGCAGTCCTGGAGAAGCAGCAATGTGACTCCCACGGTGGGGAGGGGGATGCGGCACGTGTGGGAGCTCCCTGCCCTCTGGGTCAGCTCCATCCCCGGCTATCGGTGTGGAGGCCGGTTGCAGAACAATTATGTTTACAATTTTAATTATCATCAGCATCGCTGTCTCTGTGCTGGCTCTTGATTTGGCTTACTGCTTATAAATCCTGTTTCATGATGGGAGCATGCAGCTTATGTGCACAAGGGTGCCTTTGGTCTGAGACGGGTCAAAGCTCTTCCACGCTTGGAAAGGGGTTGAAGCAGAACAGCAGCTGTGGCCCCAAAAGCTTTCTGCTTTTGTTTCCATTGGGATACTTTCTGTTATTATGCAAGTTGAAGGCTAATCAAAACCAAATGATTCCAAGCAGCAGCTAAATAGAGTTAAGGAAGAGGTTAATATAAATGACACGGAAAGATACAGATCACACAGAACAGGTTTCCGTGTGAGCAGATGAGAAGGGTGAGACAGTGAGAGATAAAGAGAGCACGCATCTCACTCAGCGTCGCGCAGGGTGAGTGGCACAGCTCTCTGAAGGCAAACTTGAATCTCACTCCATTTCTCTAGCTATAAAGCCATGTGTCACCAGTCCCCTGTGCTGCTCGTCGGTGGCTCAGGAGTGAGTCTTCAGTTCAAAAATAGTGATTTTCCAACTCAGTTTTTACTGTTTGGGTCAAACTTCCCCCTCCTTAAGTATGTGGTAAGATAGGTATTTCTGATTCATTAAACACAGTATGTTCATATGACTGTGTTTCAGCACCAGAGTTTTATTTCAATACTTACTAACAGTTACAGAAGACTATCTACACTTCTCTTAACAATCACAAAAGAGCTGTTACACAAAATGGTTGTGTTTCCTCCTCAGAATTGGCACTTTGAGCTCTTTTTTGCCTGTTCGCGTTCCCTTTACGTTCCAGTCCCGTCCGATTTTGTCTTAGGCGATTTGCAAAGAAAGTCACTGGCCTAACACAGTTCAACTGGTACAAACTGGGTTCACGGGTTCGCGGGCATTAAGGCAGGCGGTGGGTAGAGGGGTCTGGCGGCTTGGCCGACGGTGCAGCTTTCCCAGCGCTCTGGCGCGGGGCGTGCGCCGTTTGCGGAGCTAGACGACATCGTCACGCACCATTAGCTGCCCAAGAATTAAGCCGTTTGTTTCACTATGTTCTCAAGAAATTACTACTTCTCGACAGTCCCTTTGTTTTGACGTTAGCCTATATTTTACTGTAACTGGGCGATTGAAGTACTTCGTGTAGCATTTCATCATTACTGAGAGCTGAACAAGTGCAGCCAGTCATTAATAGCACATTCGCTGTGGGTCTTGGATACCTGGGGATCTGCATCACCGCGCTTAGTCCCCAACATCTGCTACATTCGGAAAACATCATGAAGAATGGGGCCTTTGTAATGTTTCTCTGAAGGTTTTTAAGCATGTTTGCTTGCAGTGTGTTTACAGTAATCATGTCTGTTATTCCTGTGCTGGTGGAACTTGTGAGCCCTGAGCTATGTCTTGGCACCTGCATGCAGACATTGTATAAATATATATGTAGCAGATTTTTAGGCTGCTCAGGACTGGACTAGCTATTGCTTCCTGGCAGTATCTTAGCAAGCAAGTTTATTGGCACAAATACTCATCAGTTAAAACAAGTCTGAAGTGGCTCTTATAGAAGTCTATTTTGAATCGGTATCGTGCAAAATCTCTGTAAAAGCCCAGTTCCCTGAGGTATAGACATCTGATCAAGGAATGTGCTGGAACACTTGCATCCAGCAAACACACACTCGGCTTCAGGCTTTTGTATGATATTAAATACTTGCAGGGACTGATATTTTGTAGCATCACTCGACGTTGTAAAATTCCTTGTGCTCCCACTTCAACACCCCCTGCTGGGCTTTCCATCACCCAGATCCCTAACAGGAGAAAACTTCCCCCCCAAAACATCTCACTAGGAGAAGAGATGCTGATGTCGCCGGTGCTGGGGATGTCCAAGGTGGTCCTGATGGATCGCAGCCCCAATGAGCAGCTTCTCTCCATCCCTGCTGGGGAGCAGACAGGCTCAGCCACAGTCTGCTCCACATCTGGTTGGCTGCTCCAGCTTCTGGCACTGAACCTGCATGGATATTTGCAGTCTGTCAAGTGGTTTGATGAACATGTCAATACAATGGTCAAGCACGTCAGTTTTCATTTCACGTAGCATTGCCAAAGTATGTTTTTATTTAAAGTAAGGCTATTTTGAAACTCCCTTTCATTCTTCTGTGATGTCTCACAGATTACTGAAACGCATTTTTGGAAGGCTGAAGTGGCCTTTTCAGCTTAAGCTCCATTCTTCCCGGGCTGCTCAGGGAATCTGCACACTCCTCCCCACCCTGAACCATACCACGGGCAGGTAGAATAGCTTTCAACGTTACCCTTTGCGCGTACAGAAACATCCCAGCAATGCTCACATTTTGCAATGTTTATACCTAGCTGTGGAACAGGCTTTCTCCCTGTTGGAAGGGGCTGGGCAGGATCCAAACAGCGTAAGAGCTGTCCCACAACAGGGGAGTCCTCTTCAAGTGAAGATAGTACACAAGGAAGGAAAAAATCTGTTTGAATGAGCCTTTCTGTATGCAAGGGTGAAATCTGCTCCTTTTCTTCCCTGCTCCTGCCCAATTCCACACGCACACACACACACACACACACACACACACACCCCCCGCCCCCCGAAGCATCCTTCTGCAACAGATCCTTCCCTAGGAGCAACCCCTCTCCCTTTCTACTCCTGAACCGTTACAGTTGTCCTTATTTCCCCCATGTCAGTGGTTAGAACAAGGATTATCTGAAGGGACAAACAAAACGCACATTACAGGAAGGCTATAAAGCCTTCAAAAGGGGAATGTCTAAAAAGAAAGCAGGGGGAACAGCTAAGCCATGAGACCGGGGAAAGGCCTTTCAGAAAAAGGTAAAGAACTGTATGCAGGGCCATCTCCCCCTCTCAAAGGTCTCAAGGAGGAGATGCCCACTCTGCTGATCTTTGAGGTGGCTGGTGAGGGTGCCGGAGGGGCACCGCACTGACCAGCATCGCCTGCCAGCCAGTACGCTGTGCACCCCCCTTAAACCTGGTTCGGATCTCTCCCTTTCTCCCTCTTTCTAGAGTAATCTTACTGAGGGGGTGAAAACATCTCATGGACTTAAGAGGGAAGCAGGGTATCAGCCCAATTAGGCCAACAGTCACTACGGGATAAATGTCTCAACATTATTTAAGGCTAACCTCTGAGAGGGCTATGTGCTCGTACAAGTGAAGACACCCAGGAAAGTTAATCCTTTTTAGTCTTTAAAGGGGATTGGTTAAACTAAATTAAACTCCCGCATAGATGCTTTTACTCTTCCAAAGGGAATAACCACTGGCAGACACAGTGATGTGTTCAGCAGTGGCCACAGGGCAGCTTAATTCAATTTAATTCATTCATTTTGGAATTCACTCCTTTAATTAAATTCAAGCTCACTTTCTAAATACATGATTTGTTGACAAGCCCTGAAAGAATAGCCCTTCAAACAAGGTTGTCTTTTTTGCTGACCAAAAGATGAGAGAAATATTTCTAGGACACTAGTGTTGCTTAAGGGAAAGGAGCTGTAGGAGGAACAGGTACAAGAGACTGCTGGGCTTTGTTTTAAATTACAGGCCTTTCTGTGACATTTCATGTCACTTTTCTATTCCTGCCTCAGGTTTCTAAGGAAATGCTCAAGATGCAATTAAATTATAAGAACGTCTCCTGGTTCGATAAGGAATCGTCCAGTTTCCGTAGATCTCTGATGGCTTGAAACTTAGGAAAAGCAAGGCCAAGCACATTCCCTTAGAGAAATGCGTTACAAATGGAGCCTGCTTGTCCTGAGGCTCCCTCCCGGGTACCAAGAATGGACCGAAAGTTACATTTGTTTTTACAGAGAAAAATGCCAGCACTTTTGGTTTGGTGAGCTGAAAATTCAGATATCCAAGACCTGTTCTTGACAAGATGCTGCTTTTCCTGTAGGCTACTTGTCTTTGCATAACTGTCATGGTACTACCTCCTGGTAGTTGGTGCTACCTCCTGGTAGCTACATCCTGCCCAACTGGATGACTACAGCTTTTAGGAGAAAGAAAACTAAACTGATAACATAGAATGACAGTTGTTTATGGTCTGACACCCCAGCCTGTGGTATTTTTCAGGATGCATGAACACATTTGTGCAAGCAACCTTCCAAAGTCTTGTTAAAAGGCAGGTGCCAAGTGGAAATCTTCACTTTCTTGAACTGATTTTTATTTTCTGAGAAACTTTGGACAGCTAAAATATGATTCTCTAAGGAATTCTTAGACATTATCTTAATCTAACAACGCACTAAAGCTCTGCTGGGTCTTTAAGCCACAGGGCTCTGCAGAACCTTGGTTATCAAGTCCCATTTGAAAGCTACTCAGTGAGGAATAGGAAAAATAAAGTGCTTCCAGCCCACTAACAGTTAAAAACACAGCTGCAGCATTCCAGTAATAACATCCGGGAAACATCAGCTCCCATAAGATCACATTGACCACAAAAATCTCCCAAGCTTAAACACTCGGAAAATTGATTACTGCTACTTTTTAAAAAAGCCCTGTCTAGCGACAGCAGGTTTATGAAGTAGATTTGTAGAAGCAGTTATGTCTCTGGAAAGAGAGAAGGGCAGCAGCAGACACTGTCCTCCTAAGGTCTAAGAAAATAAAACCCTGAGGGACTGTTCAAAGACTTTTCTCTTGAGTTCTCAAGAAGAGGGAAGGTGGGCATTAGCAGTCATCACTTTCCAGAGTTACACAAGCACCAGTTCACAACCTCATTAAGCCAGTTTGCAGGCTGGTGTACCAACCCAGCAGCACTGTGACTGTGTCTCGTTCAACACCCAAGTGTTTCATTCAGTCACAGGGCTGGGTTTTGCTTTGTAACTATGCAGCACAGATGTGCATATTTGCCAGAAACGTATGTACAGATCCACCGCAGCCCCAGGTGCATGAGGTACATGTGGGGAATCTGGAAATTATCCGTCAAGGGGCAGATCACCTTTGGTGTATACACCCATCCATGGTGATATGGGTGCAACTGATCTTTGCTAAAGGTATGGTTGCTGCCTCAGCTTTCCCTCTCTGAAAATATGTCTCATGGGGTTGATTTGTCCTGAATTTCCCTTGCAAAAAGAGGAAGAGTCTGAGCACAGAATTTAGGTCAAATGTCTCCCTTTCTCTACAGATTTTCTATGGGTTGCTCTAATGGTCTCCAGGGACTCCACAGAGGGCCTTCCTGCCCAGAGGGCAATGAAGTGCTGATGCTTATGATGAGACTTTTACCTCCTTGGTAGGGATCTTGCCAAAACTCTTCCACATTAGTATTTTCTTCGGGCTCTGTATGGTCAGCTGTGTGCTTTACCCCTTCACCACTCCAAAAGAAACTGCTTATGAGCCAACACCTCCTCCTCTGCCTCAAGGAGTACATTGATCAAAGCACTGCATGGCTGATCATTTCCCTGCCCCACCTCTTAAATATACTACTTCATCCTTTTTTTGCAGGCTTTTGTCTCAGCCATTTTACACTTTCTCTTAGCTTCTCCTTTTATTAAAAAATCTTTTTTAGAGGTTGTGTTCCTCCTCTGCAATCCTGCCCAAGGCACTGAAGAGTTCTTACCCAGCTGCTGACCTTTCCAGAAACCTCCTCCCATGCTGCAGCACCAGTGATTCTCTGGGTTCCCATCACAGGCCTTGTCCCTGGGGAATTACAGACACACACCAAATACCCTCCCCAGTAAAGCACGGCACACATTGGTCTTGTCCCACCACTAGATCTGCATCCAGCCTACAAGTCTGTACTTGCTCCAGGCATGATCAGGGAGGAAAAATACATTTACGCTGTTTAAGTCTGGGTCTGAGCCTTGGTTTCTGCCCCGGTCAGTGCTGTCCCCTCCAGGGAGGCAGCCAGAAACCACTGACTGAGCTGACCACCACTGCAGCAAGGGTGAAGCCGACCTGCAGAAGAGGGAAGTGGGGATTAGCGCACGGGATAACATCTGCAGGAGGGGGATGACAGGAGGCTGATCTAAGAGGCTGAGCAAGGTGGAATGGCCCCTGCAGCCCAAGTTTTCATGAAACCTGCTTCTGATCCAGGCTAATAATGAAACGTAAATAGGTAAATCTGAGCCCAAGTTACTTTTAATCATCAGAGCACCAAAACCCATGATCTTAGGCAATGCTTTAGCATTTGTAGACTAATTTTTTCGCTCCAGGACCATTACTTGGGTTGATTGCCCTCAGCAGGAGGTGACTTGTGCACCCAGGTGGTGCAGGGTGGAGAACTTGCTGTGCCTCAGTAGAGATCTGTAAGGTGGGAAACTGCCTCTTGCTGGGTGGTATTGATTTCAGCATCTCGCCTTACTGATTCTTCCATGGCACCTTGACAAAATGCAGATTTATCTGCACATCTGGCATTAAGTACTTCAAAAACACGTCCATATGCCAAGACCAGCCTGCAAAAAAACCTCTGTGTGATCTAACAACGATATGTATTTTTCCTAGTTTTGAGATAACTTAGCTCCATTTTTAACGATTAGAGCCTCAAATGGCTACGATGTTAACAGGACACAGAAAGCAGCAATTATGCAGCAGTTGAAGCAAGGTCTGTAAGCAGAAGCAATGCATTTTATTAGACTGGCTGTCATTACAGGAAGAACATTGGCTTTCTGAGCATTGAACATCTTCTGAATATCCTTTGTTTACTTTTCCCTCTCTACAAACCATGCCTTTCTTACGCCTTGTGTAATAGAGGGAGGTTAAAGAAATAACAGGTATAAACAAGAAGACAAAGTTGGTTCCATCAGAAATAAAAAAATTACATATACCATGTTTCA
This sequence comes from Psophia crepitans, assembly GCA_013399095.1. NCBI lineage: Eukaryota > Metazoa > Chordata > Aves > Gruiformes > Psophiidae > Psophia > Psophia crepitans. The sequence goes on along the minus strand of VWZZ01004976.1, from coordinate 1,574,122 downwards.
AATGTTAAGATGTCAAGTAAGATCCTGGATTCAAGCACAGTCAGTTTACTCCACCTCAGATCTTATCATCTGAAATATGGCCCAGCCCATATTTTTAACTTATAGCTTTCATTTTTATTAAAATGAAATAGTCCAGAAGCTCTTTGCCAACCTATATATTTGTGCCACACATGCAGAAAGCAGGTCCTTTTTGCCTATTCTTTTTTTTTTTTTTCCAAGTGCCTCTTATGTCATTGTTTACATCTTGGTAAAGTTCTATTCCCTGAAGCATTATAACTGCAGAACATCAAAGCTGCAGTCACAAATGTGAAATACTCAGATTCTTGCTCAGGATCAATCTGTAAGTGTAGGTGATTTCTCTAGTGCTATTTCTGAAACATATGCAAGCACAGATGTAAAGGAGAGAAATTATTTCAAGATACCATAACTCAGTGGTAACAGTCTCACATGATTTCTTTCAACTTTGGCCAAAACCTTTGCCTCTGCTAATACCAAGGAAACTTGAAGGATGCAGCAAAATAATAGATGGAAATTCTTGCCTCGCAAGTGTTTATTTAAAAGCCAGTTCAGCACCGCATAATAATACTAATGGCAACAATAATCTGGGGTAGGTGAAGAAGGCACAGCCTAACTCTTGAAAGGGCAGTTGAAGGCACTACAGACAAATACAGTGATGACCGAACTGTAATTTACAGCTTGATCTAAAACTTTCCATAAACAAAACCACAGTGGGTGAATCAGAGCTTTTTCCAGGGTACCAGCATTACCATCATTACCCACGCAGAAAAATGTCTTAATCCGGCAGCGGGCCTGAGCCTCACCCCCTCGCTGGCACGGAGAAGGGCACCCACCAGCATCAGCGGTGACCGAGGTCCTGGCCCCATGGTCAGAGGCGGTCAGGCTTTGGGCCAGCGCTGGTTGAAAGACAAGTCAGTCGGCTCTCCTTCCAACCTTTCTGGAGGTGTGACTGAGGGCTGACTCAGAGGAAAACGTGCCACCTACTGACTCTTGCAGCACCCAGGGTTTTCCCTGAAAACTCCTATTCAAAAAACCAGACGGAGCTTCACTGATTTACGGGTAAGGGGTTAAGCAAGACAAGAGCCATCACACAGAATGAGAAATTGGATCTGCTTACTTGGCCTTCTCTCTTTGCTTTATACGCTTTAGACTTCAGTTTTCACTCAGCTAAGCTACCATAGATGTCAGAGAAAATTTTCCCTGAGAGGAGCTTGTGTGGTGCTGCTCCGCACTCTCGTTAGTCAGCTTCCTTCTGTACATATTGTAGAACCATTACATCACTAAATAGCCCTTAATGATGAATAGTGAAAGAGCTCTAAAAATGTCGGTTTGGTTTTGGATTTGTTTTGGTTTACCTTTTTTTCTTTTATGACGCTGTTCTTTGACCTCTTTGTCTGCAGAGGGAATTACCGTATCTCTCCTTTGTGCCAGATTCTGCTCTTGTTTACACTAGTGTTAATTTTTAACAATTCCATTTATTTTGTTTATCTGTATTATTATTTTTATTGCTCACAGCAGGAACTGAAAGATTTTTTTTTTGACAGCTGGTGGGTCAAATTGTACTTCATTACATGGCCATGCACCTAGAAAGAACACTTTCCAAAATCCATTGCATTTATCGGAGGTAGCATTCTCTCTCACAATTTTCATTAGTGATTTCAAAGTCTTATTTTCTTTTGCATGCAACAAATCTCATTTAGATCAACTTGAAAGAGTCTTTCCTTGAGAAGACAAAGTGTCAGAGCCATCATACCCATGTACAAGCTAATTAAACTGCGCAGCAGCACTGCTCTTGCTGTTTCTGAAGCTTTGTAAAAAAAAAAAAAAGTTCTTCTTTTGCTGAGTGCAGTCCCAAATATTTTCAGGATGTTTTTGTGGCTGTTTCATTACAAATTCAAATTTTATATTTCTGTGCATATGTTGCCTGGCCTGGCTTTCTGACAAGATACCACCTGTTTTTCCACAAACAGACAGGAACACCCAGTGAAGAGCTCTGTGCAAGCCCCTGCTGTGGAGAAGGTGAGTACACTGGATTTAGATTTAATCACATTCTGTTGCATGCTCACTCATGTAGTAATTTGTCTTTTTGCATCAGGAATGAAATATACAAGTTGTCAGTTTAAAACATGCGTTTACCCTTTTCCTCCTGTTATTCTTTCACTGGCAGGCCCCTCAGTCCATATTCTGAAATTAATTTCCAGAGTAAGGGTATGTTTTCTTTCCACAGATCAGATTTCAAGGCTTTTCTCCTACACGTGTGAGATCTGAGGTTAGCTGAGCCTCATTGCCTTAAAAATGGGGCTACAAAGGGGGCATAAGAAAACCTGGAGTAGTCTTCCAGAAGAAAGGGGTCAAGTACCCAGAAAGAGCACAGTATTTATTAAAAAAAGTTTTCATGCTACCACATATTCAGAGCCTATTTTTAGTTACAAAAATGATGAGCGGTGAGATGATTTTTTGTTGTTGCAAGCAAAATGTCTTTCGATTTCCTTTCACTTTCAGGTATCGCTGACTGTCTTCTGCCAAAACCAAGCGAGGTCCAGTGGCCAGAAAGATCACCTGCTACTGATGCGGTGCCTGGCAGTGGCAGGTCCTTGGTACCAGTGGCAGCACTGCATGGCTGCTCCTCCTCTGGAAGGGGTGAGAGGAAGGACAGGACAGCACAGAGGTATCAGCAGCAGCTTATCTTCCCCAGCATCGGGACAGATGTGCTTCTTCATCAGCCTACTTTCTTCCCCTCATTGGGCATAAAAAGGCTGAAAGTCTGCAAAGGCAGAGGAGAGGAGATGGAGGAGAAGACCATCCTCTGGGTAATTCATTCACTCACTCTCCTGGTTACACCCAGTGCCTTCCTTACGCAATGCAATCTCTCACCCTGTAATTCTTCATTTCTGCTTTTTGTGCTGTCTCCCGTGAGTGCTACACGCTCCTGCTCCAGTAATTTGGAATCACCTCCCCCCACAGCCTGTTGAACTACGGTTCCTCTTATAAAAATTAACACCACTTCGAACTGCACTGAAAGCCGCGAAATTGATTCTTCAGGCGTCTGCCAGCGCATAGGGTTACTTCCCATTTTTGTCAGCACGCAGCCTTCGGGCCATATTCTCAGCTCTTCATTCTCCCCTCCAGCCAGCCTTTTGTTTCCTACCACTCACATGCAGTCCTCCCACCCTCCTTACTGAGAAGGAAAAAGATAAAATAAAACTATCCTAATATCCTTTAACAAATTCAGGAAGAATAAACTCATTTGCAAAATGTCAAGCACCGATACTACCCATCTCTAAGACATTTCTATTTGCAGGCTGAACAGCCGTGTGTATTATCTCAGAGAAATTCAGAAAGAAGGGAGCTTTTTGCAACATCTGCATTTCCTGCTGTATATTTCTTTCTTTTTTCTTTTTTCTTTTTTTTTTTTTCACTTTTCCTGCAGGGAAACTTAGTTCAATCAATATTTAAAACAGTGTCATTCTTCTTTGATCTACAACCATACCCATATTTCAGCAGGAGAAGAAAAAAAAAGACGATTTCCTAATAGCCACAGGGAAGGAAAAAAAAGATTGCCTATTAAATAGCACCAGTGTTGATGAAAACAGATTCCGGTGACTTGACATTCGCATTGGCTGTTGCTCATTACGGCAGCACGCAGCTGTACTGGTACAGTGGAGACTGTCAAGGTTTCCATCCTGCACCACTCGACCAAATGTATTTGCTCTGGGCTGAAATGAAGCACACTGGACATGGGGCACCTTTTGTTAAGCAAATGGGGATTGAAACGATAGCAAGCCCTTAGCCAGTGCTGGGTTTCCCTCACAAATCCATGAGCCCATGCAAACTAGTACTGAAAGCAAGAGCCAAGTCTACTGCAGCAACAAGGCACTCTTAGAATTCTCAAATAATGCCACATTATTCATCACAATAGTATCTCTCATTAGCAGATGGTTATCACTATGGATATAAGCAAGGCAAGGCTTCTAGGGAAAGATAATTTCTTTTATTAGACTGGTTGGCATATTTGGAAGAAACGAACAAGCTTTAAGGAACACAAACTCTTCTTCAAGGCACCATCTGAAACCATTTTCAGCCCGTTCTTTCCCCAGCCACTCTTCACTCTTCAGAGAGGAATTTTTCTTGTTCAGAGAAGTTAAACAAGTTATCCTCCCACAGGATTTTGATCTGGTAGATTGAGTTTATGTCACAAAAATATTTGTATCATGTAGCCATGATGTCTGCTGGTGCAGGAATCGGAGGAACTGCGTAAGAGGACACGAATCCAGAGGAAACTGATGGTGAAAGTTTTGGTATAAAAAGCCATCAAATATCCAACTTCCCAGCTACAGCGATTTTTTTGAAGATGATGATTGTATTAGTTAGGGTGAACACTGTAGGTGAGAGAATCAGTGGCTGGAAGGGAGGGAGGGAAGGAAGGAGGAAGGGAGAGAGGTCTCCAGACTAGTCTGCTGCTCAGGGCAGGGTCCCAGCTGGGCTACTGCCATGCACGTGTCCCCAGCCGTGGGCTGCTGGGGATGTGGACCTGTCATGGCAGTGAGCACCCCGGAGGCTGTAGCAAGAAGGGGGCACCCATGGGGGCAGGAGACAGGTGATGCTGGCATGACAAGGTGGTCCCCTGGCCCAGGAGCTCATGCGAAAATCATGTCCTGTGGCTTTTCCCTGCTGTTACCCCCAAGACTTCCTCTGGAGCTCCCAGGGGACTCTCACGCACGGTGGTCCAGCACAGGTAAAAAGCAGCAGGTTTTTTTTTGTGTGCCCTCATTCACAGCCCCCTGTGTGCAACCTCTCAAACCAGAGGCAGAACACCACCCTCCTCCTGCTCCAGGAATAACCCACCCCTCGCCCTGCCCAAGCCCTAAGTGACTGTCTCCTCCTGGCCATGCCATGATTCTCCTGAAGTTCAACTCTTTGGGGTGCTGCAGCGTTTCAAGTCCTTGTCACAGATCTGAAGCGGGGGAATTTTGCTAGAGGACAGTGAGGTGGTCACATATCTCAGGAAGGCCAGGTAGGCTGTGCTGGCTTACTGCTGTCAGCTCGGTGATGGGAAAGGGTGCTTCCTTAGGATAAAGACCCCAACCGTTTGTAGCCGTGGAAGAGCTCCCGTCATTGCAGCAATGCACACGTCTTGTTTTTGATGAGAAGAGTGGAGAACGTATGTGACAGTGGCAGTGGGTGACAGCCTGGGGCAGATGCCGCAGTGCCAGAAGGACTCAGCATCACTCCCAGCCCGGACGCAGCTCGCGGCGAGCGAAGCCACTGCTTACCCAGCACGCTGGGGAAGAGGCCGCCCTGGCAAGCTGTCACACTGCAGCCTGCGTGCATTTTCCTCATCTGGGAGCTGGCGGCCAGCTCCGGCACTGTGCACCACTCTACCCATGCCTTTAGTAGTCCTCACCTTCTCTTAAATACCTTTTTGATTTAAACACCAGATTCGTGTTGCAACCACCTCCCAAAGTCTTTTGGATGCCCTTTTACTGAGTGCTTGTCCTGGTTTTGCTGGGTCAGATCTTCACAAATTAATCTTCACAAATTAAGCATGTCACAGCCTGAATGCATCTTTCTCTTCCTCTCTGTATTTCCCATCCTGAGGTCTGACCATACAGACAGGTTAGCCTGCATAACATTATCAGAAGCTCACGCAGTTTGTATTTCTCCCAAGATCTCGGCTTTTGGCATACAGCAAGGTTTTGGCTTTCCGTTTTATTAAGTACAGTTCTAGCCCTTATGGAAGCAAGAGGTTTGAAAATGAAATGCTGTCCGTCCAGAAAAGGGCAACCAAAACCAGAATCCGTAGTTATTATTTTAAAAAATACATGATGTCAGACCATCTCAAGATTTCTGAAGGCTGGGGGTTGGCAAAACAAAACCTGCCTCTAATTCCCTGAATCTGGAGAGAGATGTATCTGTATTACAAAAGAACAGCAATAGAGATTTCATTCTCGTCCTGTTATCATCCATCATCGCTCTGCCAGGCACAGACACACACCCCCCCCATTTCAAGCAGTCTGGGCCACATCCTTATTTAGAGAACAGTCTCAGCTTCCTTGTACTTTTGCTGGGTGCCCGCTCATGCCATGCAGCACATTAACATAACAGCTGACAGAGTTAATCAGCAGTAATAAAAGCACTTGCATGACTTGACCTGTATAATCTATTTGAGGACATCTCTCCCTTGCCTGCTCTTTCACTCACCCTCTGCTTTTATGTCTAGCTCACTTATTTTTACCCGTCATCTGCGGAGCAATTTAAACACGCTGCAGCGCTAGGGTGGTTACTGAGCTACACAGCAGAAGTTACTTTTGGTGGCGGCTATTGTACAAAGCGGGTCAAATATAGCTGCAAAGCTGTTCTTGGGTAGTCTTTTTTTTTTTTTCTCTAAATGAAGACCTGTATTAGAAAAATGTTATGAAACAAAAAAGAGGCAAAAAAATCCAATTACTTTTTGAAAAAATATTAAGAAGAGGCAATGCAAAAAGTAAAAAAAAAAAAGAAAAAAAGAAAGAAATAAAGGGAAGAAAAAACTATTTCTTTCTGTTTCTAATGAGCACTAGAGTTGTTATGCATGACAAAAGATGTCGCTTTTTTGTCCTGGTGTGTTATTGTTGTTAATGTTCTTAATGAAGTATATTTAATCTAATCAAAGGACACAAAAAGGAAATGTTCAGACTAGGGCAATGAAGTTTTTTACAGAGCTGTGGGCCGTCCTTATGAGAAGAGATTAAAATGCCTGATTTTATTTCATGTGCAAAGAAATAAATCATGAGGACATGAGTAATTCAACAAAGCCAATAGAAAGGACCATTCAAAAAGAAATAGAAGAACCATTACGATTTCAGCTATAATCCAGGTAGAAGGATTGCTCTCTCCCTGGACCGATGGTGGAGATGAGGCAAGTCAAGCAACAGGAATTCCTCCTCATGAAGCTACACATACGCATGTTTTTCCCCGGGAACGTGTTTTTGTGTTACTTCCTGAGGGCTTATTGCAGGAGGTTTGTATTGGTGGGATCATCCGATGCTGCGCCGACCACCCTGCATGGCACCAGCTGACAAGCTGTGAGAGCAGGTCTCCAGCGCTGGGCTAGCTCTCCCTGCTCCCGCGGGTGCGGGTGACACCCAGGAGAGTCTGATTCTGCGACTGGCCTGGAAGGGGATGCCTTTCTGCCCCTACGTTCTCATGCACGGGGTATCACTGTCTAACCCTTACCAAGAAAGTTACAGACAGACACAAGTCCCCGTGCTATTTTTAAATTTGAAAGCATGCAAATGCACATGCAAGCAAGGCATGGCCCAGCAGACCTGGTCTGCTGCCAGGGTACAGCTGCAAATTTGGGGGGGTTCCTCGATTAGGCAATTGTGTGACTACTCCCCTTAAATAGGCTAGTGGTTATAAGATGCATTCTCTGTCTGAGTTAGAAATGCATGTCCCTTCCTTCATTCCGCTTTGTCGTGATAGACCCCACTTGCACAATTTTTGCTAAAGGTATCACAAAGAGACAGGTGAAGGTGAATAAATTATACCATAACGTATTAAATACACTTTCTACTTGATAACCCTATACACTGTTTCCAGATGTCAGTTTTTCCAACTGTGTTTTATTTATAAACTTACTCAGTATATCTTTGATTTCATACTTGGTGCAAAATCTGTGTAGCTGCCTGGATAGGGTTGTGTGGGGCAGTGGAGAAGGCATCATTTCTGTTTGCTGGCTCTGGGAGACTGCTAATCTTCAAAAGAAAACGAGCATGATTAGGCCAGGTTCTAGGAACAAGCTCATTTCTTTGAAATCTGCAAATCTTAACCACTGGTAAATCTTCACTGTTAGTGTGTTGCAAAAAGCAAATCTGGAAACAAAATTTCTTGGTTGTTTATTTACAGAGCCCAGATAAAGGCAAAGGACTTTTGGTACAGATAAACAAATTTGGAGTGGATGGGAGAGGGTTGGTTTTGCTTTTGAATTTTTCCTGTGTACCTCGTCCTGACAGTCCTTAATGACAACTCTCCCCTGAGACTTACAGTTATTGATTCAGATTAGATTTGTTGGAAATAACAGCTGTTTTGGGTAGGTACTCTGGTGTCTCATTTAACATTTGAACCAAACCATTCACCAACAGAAGAGGTTCTGCAGTAGCTGAGGCTCGATCATACTGCCCTGCACACCGTGCAGTTGTTTCCAACAACTCCTCTTCTCTTTCTATGCCTTGTCAAGGCATGAAATGCCACCCCAAAGAAGAGTTCTTGAGCACTTTGTAAAATATCATCAATTACTTAGCAAATGTTCAAGGCTTCATGAACAGGCATCTGTATTTGCATGTGTATCTCACTGGTTTAACTTGCAGATCCCTACACTCAAAATGGTGGTGTCTCTCAATTTGTCTGCATTGTAGTGAAACAACAGAGCTCAGGAGGGAAGCCTCACGTAAAACTGAATTGACTGGCAAACTTTCAACCTTTCTTTACATAAGTGGCCTGGCTGAGCTGTGAAATTCCTTGACACAGGGCACTGCAGTTCTTAAAAGATGACATGATTTCAAAAAGTGTGTGGGTTAAGATAATGTATGAAAAACATTTGGGGGCTGTAAAAAACAAACCCACTACCTCTAGGACAGCAAGAGTCCAAGTCAAATTTTTCTGGAGTTGGAGGGGATACTCTGTGGAAGTTCTTAAGCTTCTCCCCAGGATCTGCTATTGGCCACTGTCTGTGGGAGGACAGCGAGTGAGGCTATACAATCTTTGATTATCCCTTATCCTCTTTTCTTATTAACAGATGCAACAAATCAGAAAGTCCTACAGGTATTTTAATTTGCTTCAAATTTCCCAAGTGACCTCTATATGCAGTCAGACAACAGCCAGTAACAGTGCTTTTGGCCTGCCACTTTTTCTTCCCTGAAAAATCTCCATCCAACACTACCTGAGACCAGACATATTCAGGAAGCACCACTTGCTTCAGTTCAATGTAAAAAGAACTTGCCAACAAGAAATCAGCTAGGAGCCTCCACCATTTACACCTAGGACATGGAAAAGGATGAGCTTACTCTTCGTATGGCAGAAGGTAGAAAATGGCCATGAAAGGCAAAAGAAATGGGTAAAATTCTGTGTAGCTGGAAGACTCAAGCAGCGTTAGTAGCATGGAGAATGCAGAAAGCAGCCTTGAAATTTTAAAAACAGCAAGTGGAAGAAAAAGGAAGTTTACAATAAAAATACACATCGGAAATGCATTTTACAAAGCATTGTAAAAACTTGGAAAAGGAAACAAAAAGATTAAGGTCAGCACAGTTAAGAACAGTGAGGAGAGATCTTTAAAAGACTAGGAATGAAAAGACACTGAATCATTCAGTGCATGTGTTGGAACAAATGGTCAATTTTGAGAAAATGGCCAAATTTTCAACAGTAATAAACAAGTGAGAATGTCTGCTAGTAGTGGAAGGTTTGGACAATTTCTATTCAAGAATTTTATAAGAACCGAGGACTTTTCTGAACTCCCTCCTTGAGTCATGTTTGGTTGTGGGCTTTTGTTTTTCTTCAGCAGCGCTTGGAATGTAGGGGAAAACCTGGGAAGAGATATGAAAATCATTTAGGATCGTGCCAATATTTAAAACAGGTAGGTAAGATGAAAACTATTACATGGGCGCTCATCTCTGAATCTTGAAGGATATATCTGCGTGTCTCTCATCAGTCTTAAATGGTGTGTCTATATTGCACACTACACTCTTTGCTGAGATACTATCTTGGTTTCAGGAACAATATAACTGTATCAGTGCAGCCTCTGCCCTATTTTAATTAGCCTGGGCATACCACTGTGCTGATGCAGCTAAACTGTTCCCAGTTCTGGAGCTGGTTCAGCTGGAGTTATGTCAGGTATTGTAGCATATTTTGGTATTGCACCATAAAGACAGAAAGGCTAGACTCTCTGTGTCTGGCCATGTAGCATATTGCTCAACGGAGGGGTCATGCTTGCACCAGTAAAGAGAACTTCTTATGGGAAGAACAGGCAACAATACAACATAAATCTCACCACCTATCCTTCCAGCAGGGTAATTTGTACTTGTCTCCAGCAATCGTGCACTTAGAGTGTTACAAACAATGATATATGAGCATTCATGTGAAATATGGTTCAGATGTTGCCACCATATCATGAACTACTTTGCACGAGACTTCTTAGTGCAGATGAGGTCAACAAGAAGGTGCCAGCCATGCTGATTTATGCACACAGAACAAATAAGAAAAAAAAGAAGAGTTGAGAGAAACCCTCAGTTAGAAGGGGAAAGAAAAATACTGAAGACATAAAAAATCATCACATATTCTAGAGCATGGTTTGTTGAAGAATACAAAATGTGATCTCTCATCTGTACATCATTTTGTTTTCCTTTTCTGTAGCTGGATTTTTTTTTAATGATTTCTCTTGGAGTCTTATGGGACGTCTTCCACAGTAACTACCCTGGAAGCTATTATCCTAATTGCAGATAATACAGATAATTCATGCAACCCACAGGCTAGTACTTGGACTTGGCTTTCCCTGCTGCCAACTTTTCTTTTTTCCCCATCAGATTTTCTTCCTTGTTTAGTGCCACACTCCTCATCTTTCTCTCTTCCTCCCTGCTGTGAAAATATATTTCTTTTCTGCTCTCCCTAAAGCTCCTCTTGCCTGAGGAGGAGATCCTGTGGAGCTGTCCGCAAGCAGCTCGTAAATGGGAAAACGGCAGCTGCAGTGGCCCCTTGCAGGGTCTGACGGCTGCCCGGGACAGTACCCTTCTGAGGCACTCAAGTTACCTCCAGCAGAGCCCTGCTAGCTGAGAAGCACCATCAGTTATTCCTGGAGCAGTGAATACACGGCTGTCCTGCTCCTTGAAGCCAGCATTTGCTGCTCCTGCCTACCCTTGTGATACCCGGTGAGCAATGCTTGGTGCCATCAGCTGGCTGCGGCATGGCTCAGGCTCTGATGTAGCCCTGGTGTAGCTGGCACAGGTTCATCTGTGCCCTGCAGAGGTGTCTGCTGGCATAGGGGAAACCCCCAGATCTATATGTGTATGGCCCCTTTGTTTTGAAGAGCATCAACATCACGATTTAAATGTATTTAATTCCTTTCATCATTATAATGACAAGCAGATAGGGTTCATGTGAGCACGGATGAGACGGAAGCCCACCTGGGCGCAACAACTGGTCCTCCCTGCTATCCTCCCGCGTACAACAGAGATTACAGACTCCCACCAGTGTCTGCCCTACTGCTGCTCGGCCTCTGTCCTCAGCACCCCTGAGCTTTCACCCCTAGTTACAAAACATCCCTCTGACATCCCCGACTGTGCATGTAAAATATTAAGAACAAAGCTGTAAGAAGAAAGAATGTAAAAGAAAAAGTACTGTCTGTATCTGTGGCTCCTTCCATGAAAGGGGAAGAGTGAGGTAAAGTACTAAGGGAAGCCCAAGACTATTTCATGGTGGCAGTAAGGCTTTCCTTCCCAAGCTAACACCCAATCTGCTTCACCACGAGATGAGGGAAGAAAGAAATACAGTCTTCATGATTAGTTCCAGAATTTGGAGCGAGATGCTTAACTCTCCTCTCGTAGAAGGGCTTTTGTGTGTATGTGCATGCTTTTTAAAGTCTTTGGCAACCTCCCATCATTACAATAGATTCACTGCAAACATATGCATCGTATTAGTAAGTTATATTGTCCTTTACCTTCCCTCATCATGTCAGCAGTATCAAGTTCTGGAATTAATTTGATGTCCTCTTTCTTCATTCTAATTGTAATAAACCAGTCCTTCCCAGCTACTCATGTAATATTTTGAGTGTAATATTTCTAACTCTTACCATTTGAAGGTTTGTGGGTTGGGTATTTTTTTAACTCTGTTTTCAAGTCCTGTAGGCTTCATTTAAATATTAATTTGCCCCTGGGATTGCAGAGAAAGTTTGAAACTAAATTGAAAACTTCTAACAATCCAAAGCAAATGGAAAGAATTGCAAAGCTAGACCTCATGATTGCACAGCTAGCGTTTTTCTGTCTCCTGATTTTTTTAGACCAATCTGGTGATTTTTGTGCTCTGCCCTGACTTTGAATGCATAGGGCTGGTGCATGTGCTTCAGTCCCTGTTGCAGGCAGGAGGCATGCTCTTCACGTGCTGAAATTCTGGCGCTTCTTATGAAAGACACCTTTTCACGGGAAGTAACTCTGCCGCGTAGTTCAGGATGCTGCCTGTGTCCCATAAAGAAGGGATCAAATACTAAGTCACAGCAGCTCCAGCTGAAGGAAGGGAGATGTTCTCTTCTCCATCAGTAATTAAAGGTGGATTTTCATTTATTAGTTTTCTGCTGGTGCTTCTCGTGCTCGCTCACCCATTACCTCCCAGCAGAAGCCCCACGTGCCGAGGTGTGCTGCCTTTGCTCTGCAGCACGATTGCACAGAGCAGACATGAGTTTTCACTTATCAGATAAGGAGAGCCCATTTCTTCAATTTAGATCTTAACCACACTGGATCAAAAAACTTACTCCTGATTTACATCTTCACAAAGGAGGAACGAATCAGGTTTATGACATCCTATGTTTTTCCTGAGCCTTTGGGTTTTTTTGACAACTGAGGTCTTGTTACAATTCTGTAGGCGCAGACCAGGGCCCGCCAGTGCAAACTGCTCATTTATCTGTCCCGTGGACACCCGCGTACTGCCAAGTCTCAGCTCCAAGCCAGTTCCCAATACGCACGCTGTACTATGCAGCCCAGTACATATGCATAGCTGAAGTAAAATAAGACTTTTTCTGCATTCTTTGCACGTATTGTGTATCTCTAAGTTTCATACAGCTATGGTGGAAGTTGTTCCAAAAATGAAGGTGCTAAAAATATCTAAGCTTCAGAACTGAAATAGCCTCCACATACTGCAGCTTGTTTTTTCCTTTTAGTATATATCCTTCTTATCAAGAAATGTTAATAAGACTCCTGCACACAACCCCGTTACAAATAAAACATTACCACACATCCTTTTAATAACATTATATTTTTTAACAGCATATACACAGACATCTGGCTAATAATCATTGGAAGACATGGTACAATACTACTCCACTTCTCGCATTTATACGAAACGCCGAACCAAAAGAAATCTAGAAGACTCTTCCTCTCTTCTTTACTTTCATAAATTAAATAAACAACATGCCCCTTCTGGAAAATGCACACCGCATTTCCAGCATTTACTCTTAATGAAAACCAGAAGGCCACAGTCTGGCTGCCCTGGAGTGTGTGCACGCTGTGGAGAGAAGGAATAAGGACCATTTCCTCTGTTCGCATGTCTCTTGTGAGGGAGCCGAAGTCTCTGCGAAATGGTGGGATCAAGAGGCTGGAGGGTCCGTGCCCTAAAGGTCCAGCCCTGAGACGCTGTGGCTGCGTGGGGCCTTGGCTGATGTTTCAGCCCTGACAGACATCAGGGGCAAGGGAGAAGAAACAACAGAGCAAAAAACAGCTTTTGTATGAGCAAAATCTGATTACAGAAGCTTTGGGTTGGAAGGGTGGGAAATGTCCTCATCTCAGCTGCTTCTTGACACCAGAATCCTCAGGCGCATGTTTTGGCCACAGAGCCCGAGGGCTCCAGTGGCGATGGGCATGGTGGAGACAGTGCCGGTGGAGACCTGGGACAGCCTTGCCGTAGCCCGCCTGCTCCCTGAGGATGCACAGCATGGGGGTGCCTGGGAAGCTCAGGACAGCCCCTGCCTCTGCGGGCCCCCTGGCAGAGGGGAGCCCCAGGGTGCCGTGGGGAACCCCGACTGCTACCACCACCTCTGCCTCCACAGGCAGTGATGGGAAGGGGGACCTTCTGCCTGCCGCAAAACTCATCCACTTGTGAAATGGCGAGGAAGTGGCAGCTACGGTCCACAGAGGGCTTTTGAAATAGTTTTTAAAATTTGGATAGGAAAATAACATATGTTTAGCTAAGAATCAGCTGAAGGCACTGCAGAGAGCCAAATCCTTTTCTCCCTCTGCAAATACATATGATTTCCCTCTGCCTGTGCATGGCATTGCTGGTAAGAACAGCCCCAAAATGTACCAAAATGTACTTTCCAGACAGTAATAAAATTGGCTTAATTTATATTCGCGTCCTTTTTGAACCCTCTTTCTGAAAACACGGTGCTAAAAATATCTCTTTTCGAGACTGCTTGTCTTGAAAGAGCAAACGTAGAAATTCATAAAGAAACTATGTGAGGGGGTTGTAGCTGCAGCTTTGAGCAGACTAGGTGGTAGGCTGAGGCAGAACAGGGCCCTGGGCAGGTGCTGCTGGGTCAGGAGCCGGGTGTCAGGCTGGCACTGCTAAAAAGGCACTACCAGGAGCCAGTGTGGGGACATCCCTCTTTCCCTGGGGGTCTGCCTATGCAGAAGTCTACCTCCTGCACCTGGAGTCAACCGAAAACATGGGATGACTGCATGCAAAAGGAAGAGAGGCTGAGCCAAACATAAATAATTAACTCCGTTGCCTCTCAGGGAAACTAACAGCCCTTTCAGGCTACGAGTAACACCATTAAAGACAATGGCTGGCAAAAAAGGTATTTCATGGTGAGGAAAGGGTTTGTTACCTCCTACACATAACAAGTGGAAACTGTAAAGAGGGAAGAACACTAAATTACATATGCAATCTGCTTGAGGAGCATTTTGGAGACACGGAAAGTCAAAGGTAACGTACTGTTGACAAGCGGAGCACAGGAAAAGGAACACTCTGTCGTGCTGAACACATTAGCCCCCTCTCCAAGAGCTCGCAGGACAGAACACAGCATTCTCCAAAGGATGCCAGCATGGAGGCAAGCAGGACTGAAGTTTTCTTTGTAGGAAGTTCACCAAATCCAAAAGTTAAAAACAATAATAAAGGAACAATTTAAAAGACCACTGAAGTACAAAATAGTTCCAAGAACTGGACCCAATGAATCATGAAACAGAAATTAATGATGTGACTGGTGCTTCCAGATCAAAACTGCAGATCACATAGTTTAAACAATAACTGCAGTATTTTGCTAGCATAGAAATAGATCTTGCAGACTATGTTTTTCATAGATAATTAGAACAATCCATACATTCACAGTCTATGAGGAAAACGAGAACTACATTGTAAGAACAAATAAACACATAGCTTTGGTTTGACACCATGTGCTGCTGAAATATCCTTACATTTGCATGCACCAGTGGTGAATCCAGGCCCTGGTGATTTTTGATGCTGCTTGATGTTACCTGGGGCAGCAGATCTGATGCTGTTCCCATCTGTTTGCCCATTTGGAGCAAGCACAACAGATCTATTGCTCAGTCGTACGTTCTGCAGTGGGCTAGGAATAAAGGTCGGGTTGCTGTCAGGGTGGCTGTTGCAGGGAATCCACTGATGTGATTAAGGCATTACAATGGCAAAAGAGGAAGAGAGATTTCTGTCTAACCACTATCTCCCTGGCTTTTTCTGCCAGGTAACATTTTTGTATGCCAGGTAACGTTATCTGTTTGTCTTTTTATAACTGTATAGCACTTTTTTCATCATAGATAGACTTGCCTTAATATGAGATTAAGGATAACAGCTATATTTAGGAGGATTTGGAAGACATCTATATTTAAAAGGAAATCTTGGGAACGGGAGCTTTAGGGAAATGTTAAATAGATAAGATATGGCCAGGCAAAAAGCTCTTATTATACCTAGACAGAGAAAAATGCTTATGGGGATTTCATGCTTACAGCTTCACTACAAAGGGAAGACATGATGCAGTACCAGAGCGTGTGAATAGATAGAGCACCTATTACCCAGAACGAGCTTCCTGCCTGGACACCCCTAACGCACAATGGATGTGAGGCACCTTATCCCATTTTTTAATGTAAAAGTGGTAGCTTTCCTATGAATACATAAATCCAAGACTTTGTCTCCCATGACAGAGTGGCAAGGAGAGGAAAGAGACAGTTTGCAGAGAAATGCCTCTTACCAACCTGTTATCTCAGCCTATGTCCTAGATGGACGCAAGGCATCTGGGGTGTTCACAGCAGGTGCTGAGGAGGGTTCAGTATGGTACCACGTACCTGTGCCTCACCTCTCTTATGTTGTCCAGCAGCAGATGCACAGTGCTGTAGCTCTGTGTTATTTTCAAAATGAGACAGGCAATGTGCAATAAAAAGAAGAAAATGCTTCATCTCTAATGTTACAAAAGCATATTTCACTGTGTGCTTCACTTCCCTTGCACAACTTTTGTGGGCACAAAGCACTGAAGATGTACTGGAAGGGTGAAAAAGGTAAGGTTAGCCATTAGTAGATATTCTGCTGGCTTGTTTTCGTCTTAAAAAAAAAGACAGAAAAAACAGGTAGTGCCTTTTTTAGCTGGTATACAGTGTTATAACAGCCCCACTAGCACTAGTTGCTTTGTTCTAGAAACCATCCTTGGGGCAGTGAAGAGAAAGGACTGGGTGATGTGAGCTAGTAGGGACACAAAGCTCTAGGATATGAAAGGGGACAGAGTTTTTCCAGAGAATAGTAAAACTTCAAAACTCCTTAATTCAATGCAGAATTAGCCCAGCAATAGCTTTCAGCAGAGTCATACATGTGTTTTCTTTATACAACTTCTTGCTCTAATTCAACGCTGTTCCCAGTGAAAACTTGTCCCATTAGAACCAAACTCTATGGGTTTTAAAAATATATCTTAGATTTTGAATGATAGTGCTTGGTAAGGAATAAAGTACTCTTTTGAAAGAAGAGAAATTGATTTGACGGCCAACAGAGAAAGAGGAGCCCTCCTCTTCTTCCCAGTATAATACCACCAAAAAAGCTTCAAGAAATAGAGTGGATATTCATAAAAACAAACAGATACTGGAAATTCATACCTGGTATTTATTTGTGAGCTCAGTCATGACTCCTTAAAAGGAAGGAAGGAAGAATAGGAAACTGTAAGGTTTTAGTCCTGTACTACGTATCCTGCCAAGTATAGGTAGAGCTGTAGTGGGAAATAGGAGTTTGAAAAGTTTGAAGACACAAAGAAAGGTCTGCTACCAAGTCATTTATGTAAACAGTGAAAGGGCTTAAGCTAAGTCATGATGGTTTTCCAGGACAGATAAATATCCAGAGAAATAAATTAAACTGACACAGATTAGAAAGTGGGTGTTAAAAGCTTTCCTCGTATTTTTTTTTTACGTGTCCACAACACTCAGTGCCTGATATATGAAACTCCATCTATGTTTACCAGCCTCAGATTCAGATCATCTTGACAACTGATGGCCCGCTCAGTATTACCCCGACAGATTCAGGAAAAAAAAATGCAAAACACCCCTTCCCCTCCCCAAAAAAAGAACCCACTAAAAAAAACAAACCCACCATAAACCCCAACCCTAAAAAAACCCCAAAACAAACAAAACAGAAAAAGAGACAGAGCTGATTTTAAACAGTGAAAGTAAAAAATAGTTGCATTAAGATATACAGTGTCCTATGAAGCTTTTCTTAAGTATTTCTCTCTTCTGTAGGCAAACATAGCTGTCCAGACTTTGAAATCTCTTTTACACAATAATGGCGAAACATTAGTCATCACATACATACAAATATAATTACATAAAGTGAATCGAATTCCTGCTGGAAGGTTATCTTTGCAATCAGCAGCATTAACACTTAAGTAAAATTGAAGTTTTGTCATTGACTTCAAAGAAATCAGGATTTCATCCTTAATTATATTTCAAGTGAAATTATAGGGCCTAATGTAAAACCTTCTGAAGCTAACAACAAAAGACTGCGGCTGATGTCAGTGGATTTAGTGGCAGTAGGTACTAAATTAACAATGTGTAGAGGAGCTACTGAAATTATGCAAGAATATTTCCCAAATCTTCTGGAATGCCTGTTTCAAATCCTGTACAGTATATTGGTTATTCAGACACGTATCAGAAAGTGTGGGTGAGACAAGAGGAGTGTTTTAAAGTTTGAGCCTAGTGCTGCTGGGGTCAATGAAGGTTTGTCTCTCATTTTTATTGGAAGCAGCCCTAGTGCTTTCCAGAGCAGCAAAGCAGAGCGGATCGTGAAGTGAATCGGTGACACAGTATTGCTAAGGCGGGTTGTTTTCATGAAAATTGTGCTTGTGTGCCTAGGGTCTGCTAGACAACACCCTTGCTTCTTTTTTTATGTACTTTATCGCAGAATCTCCTTATCTCTGAAGTGATTATTAGTAAGTAATATTAAGTCATGTTTCATTAATCACTCAACTCAGAGTTTTAACAGGTCCAAGAGAGGTTGAAAAAGCACATTCACAGTTGGAGGGTGTGGTACCAGATTTGGTGTCTTTGCTTTTCTTGCTCTTACTATGCAAATTTGTC
This sequence comes from Psophia crepitans, assembly GCA_013399095.1. Taxonomy (NCBI): domain Eukaryota; kingdom Metazoa; phylum Chordata; class Aves; order Gruiformes; family Psophiidae; genus Psophia; species Psophia crepitans. Next base: position 1,555,811 of record VWZZ01004976.1, on the reverse strand, counting down.
CTTCTTTTCAACGAAGTGATGAAGAGCCATGTGTGTTTATTCCAAATAAGATATCCAGACTCAGGGGCTACACTCAGCAGCCAGCTTGTAGTGCTTTCACACACTGGATGTCCCTGCCTTTGCTGGGAGTCCCTCGGGCAAGGCCACGCGCTGGGGATGGTGTGCGTATCAATCACGGCCAATTCTTCCTCATATGGCCATGCTGTTATGGTGCAACCGATAAATAACAGGTGGCTAGTGCAAAGGAATGCAGGCACATGACAAAGGCTGTGTAGGGTTAAAACATTGAGATTTCGCCTGCAGCTGTCCACAATAAATATGCATAAGTTCATTTTTTGCTTAGTTATGGATTCATCCACCTGTTTTCCTGAGAGTGCCAGACATTTTGTACTCTAATTATTACCAGGTCCTGCCCGAAGTCCATTTAAGTGAACACAAAAGAAGTTGTCAGTGATCTCAGGGAACTGGGATCAAGCCATATGGAGCAGTTTCACTAGCATTTTTCTGTTAGAGGTTCTGAGTTTTGACCTTACAAGAGCAGGGCCTAGATTAAAAAAACATTCATTCTTTGTGCAAGGGACTTACAGATTCTTTGCTGTTCTTATTTTCAGGCAATTTTAAAAAAGAAACCTGAACTCCTGTTAAATTATTCCAATAGATATCTCTGCAGAGCCACAAAGCCAATGGGGGATTCAGAGCTGCAGCCCCAGCCAGCAGAGATTGCTCTGCTGATGGCTCCCACCTCACTTCAGACTTCAGACCTTCCCGAGTCAGCTTTCGCTCCCCCTCCAGAGCTGCTTCACCGGCAGCACAACATTGCCCATACAGCAGATGAAGCATCGCTGCCACAGAAATGAGCACGTTTCCTCCTTCAGACCATCACTCTGTCCCCACTGACACTTCTGATACTTGCTGCTTTCTACCTGCTCTTCTCTTCAACTCTCATCTTAACCAGTTTCTGTCTAATGCCTTCATACCCAAGTAAGACCACAGGATATCCTATAGGCATAGTTAATCAGTAAATCCACAAGCAGAATAACAGCCCTCAGAAAGAAAAACTTATCAGGAAAATACCTATAATCTCTGAAAGTTCCAGAAAATGTCACATGGAGGGGGCATGATTTGCAAAAGACAAAAGGAATACTAGAGGCAAGTTCCCATGGGCATCATTCAACAACTCTGCAGATAACCAGATGTACAAAGTATCAAGCATTACCGGTTTCCAGTGAGTTTCAAGATCCATTTTATAAATCTGGAACTGTATCACATCATATAGTATATATCACTTAATAATACATTTAATGATGCAAGCGATCATATCATGCAACTTGGCCTTCTCTATACTTCATTTTCCCTCTTAGTGAAACAATCAGTGAAGCGATTTCTTGAACTCGACACTGCGTGGCTACTCGGAATCATTAAATCTCATGCCCTATTTTATAACAAAACCTCTAGTTAATCAACATCAGACTTATCTCTTTTTATTACTGTCTGGTATTTACATTGAAGACGTTGGCTAGTCTTAAAACTGAGGGGGTAGAAATGTGGTTTGCATTTAAAAAACGAACCCATGTTCACTGACACCTCTCTGCACAATTATTTCCCGGTGTGAGTCCCTTGGGAAGGAGAGCCTTGTCAGCTGGGTTTTGGGAGGTTCATGGATATGATTAGGTGATGGTGTCCTGAGTGGCTAGTGTGCACAAAACAACATGAAATCAGTCTTCCAGTCTTGACAAGTAAATGGAAGAAGAGCTGGGCTAGACTTTTTTCTTTAGTATATCATTAGTTGCTGTTTAAATTTCTTCATTCCTACTTTATACTCATGTTAGCAGACTAAGCTAAAATTTTATGGGTAGTTTTCCCCTCTGCAATATTGTGATTTGCATTAGCTGATGGTGTAGACCTACTTATGTGACCTGTCAGTAGCCGTCAGTGGTTTGGGGCGGGGGCGAAAAAGAAAGCTTATTTCCCCAAATCTGTTTGCTTTTAAAGGCTAGAACAGAAGGTGTGAAATACCTTCTCTTAACACCACATTGATGAATCGAGCTGCATTTGCTTGCTGCTGCTTACTTTTCACGCAGTACTATTTGAGTAAGAAGAGCAACAGGGCCCCTTTGACCCTACGCAGGATGGGAATCCCTCCGTGGGATCTGAATGCGGAGAAGCAGAGCCGCTTGCTCAGAGTCCCCCAGGAGGGGGTGAGGACAGCTTAACTCTTCGCAGTCCGGTGCCTACCCGACAGATCCATGCCCTCTCTTGCTGAGTGCTGTACAAGCAAACCTAAGGTCAGATCTATTCCCTGAATAGATATATTTTTGGAAAACTGAAATTGCGCTGTGATTATTTCAGAGTAGAAACATCGTGTGGCATTTTCTGCTGCTGAAAACTGTGGCAGCTCTGCGGATATCTAATGAATTGCTCACTTTTTTTTGAGACAGATATCAACATTTCAGAAAAGACTATAAAGCCTAATTATAGATTTTTATTGCGATATATTAAAATACAGTATATGTTGTAGAATATACATTGCATTAAAATACAATAGTCGATGCATTATTATATATGTTTCATATCATTATTCTTGTAATAAAATATTAATATCATAAAATTGATGATGAAATTAGAAGTGTTTTCTAAAGTCCTGAAAATATGACATTGATTACAAGAGAATTTCAGGTATCAGTAAAAAGTAATTTTCATATCCCCTGGTGTGAAGAAAGCTCAAAAACCTAAGCTTGATGCGAACTGAACGACCGAAAGAAAAGAAAAATACACATATTTGTTAAAGCCTTCTGTAAGCTGATTTCATTCTGCAAACAGAAGCCTGGTAGAAGTCACTTAGACACCTGATTAAAAACAGTAAAAATTGCTAGCCAGCAAAAACTGAAATAATTCTTTGCACGAATATCCAGGCTGTTACTGAACTCGGGGCCTGAATGCCTTCCAGTCTTCTCTGGTACGGCCGATACATTTTAAGAGCCGCATTTTCCTTTTAAACTAATATTCAAAAGAAAAAAATAAAATAGTACTTCCAGAAGGTAATCTCCTGGGAGCTGAATAATGCTCTTCACTGGAGTTTGTTGCAGCAAGTCAGACTGTACTCACTACTACTGGGAATTAAAGAGGTAATTAGCGAAAAACCAGGGAGAGATGCTTAACCGGGTGAACCTGTACAGCTCTGATGCGACCCACAAAGACTGCCAAGACAAGATGAAGACAGAGTTAAGACTTTGCTTTGTATTTTTCCTTTGATATACAAATACATGCACACAAGATTAAAGCTACGTTTTTAGTAAAATCATATGGTTATAATACCTGATGCAAAATCACACAGGGCTTTGGAGGCCTGGCCCGCAGCATATACCTTATGTATGAGAAGCTAATAATTGATTTGGCTCTGTATTCAAGACAAAGCCATATTTCTCAGAAGCATCAGTGTATGCTGTAAAGGGACTTCAAGTTTATGGGAAAACCATGCATCGCAGAAGCATGCTGATTTTACCGTAAGGGATCTGCTTCACGAAAAATGTTCTATAAAGAAATATTCCCCGAACTTTATAAAAATATATAGTGCTTAGTCCTAGGAAGCCTGAACTTTTTCTGGTGAGATTATCCCATGCAATAAATTTGGCAAGAATCACCCCTTACTAAGCATCACTAATAATGTATTTTAAATCTACGACATATATGCCAAGAAAGATTAATTTAGCAAAAGAATTCTGAATTTTGCAGAAAATTTTTTTTTTGCAGATGAGCATCCAGAGTAATTTCAGTGTAAGTGCACGTCAATAACAGAAGACTTCATGAGCACTAAGCAAGAATTTATCCTTGGTTTTCATAATACTTCATGGGTAATGAACCTAAGGACCTGGAGTAGAATAAACTACATAGTACTAATGCTAGGAAACCTAGTTCTGTATAATCTAGTTAATGGTAATAAAATTGCTGCAAGTGTGTATGCTGGTATTTTAATTACTAATAATAGGAAAAAGTATATCTGGAACACTTTTATAATGCAAGTGTTCTTTTATTAGTGACTTCAAAGAACTTTAAGTAAATTTAATTAATTGTGGTAAATTTAGTTAACAGTGAAAATCTAGATGGTCTGTTTAATATTTCTGTGTGTCCTGAGACATCATGGCAAGATTTTGATGCTCACAATCTACAGGAATAAATAATTAAGGTCATTCCTGCTAGCAGATCAATTCACGACTCACTGGTGCTGATTCTTCATCATTTTGCATCCCATGTTGTCGTTTAGAGATGTGCAGAGTCAGTGCAAAACATTATAAAATAAAAATCGTCTTGTTCTGAATCCCTTTATGGAGGTGCACAAAATATAAGGCAGGAAACTGGAAAGTCACTCCCAGCGACTTGTGGATCTCCTACTGATACTGGGCTGGATTCTAGTTTTATTCAAGTAAATTCTTCAGATCTGATCCTTTTTACCGTTAATTCACAGACAAAGATGAGATTTATGGACCTCAACTTATGAGTTCAATCATGTGCAGAGTGGTTTATTTGAAGAAAAGGTAACCAGCAGTAAACAGAGGCAGACCCTCAGTTAGTCTCCGTGGGGTTTTTTTAGACATTTGCTAGGATTCATACAGCAAGAGTCTGCTCTGTGTATTTTGCTGGACAGAAAACGCAAACTAAATGCAGCTGGTTCTAATCCTCTGATAATTCAATCTACATGCATCCCTAGCTTTAACATGAATGAAGCCATCTGTAAAATGTTAGTTACATTAGAAGACACAAAGCCAGTTCTTGACCGGACCTGAGCCAATCAATACGACTTTCTTTGATCTTTGTATTTTCTGGAATAATGGCAAGAAACCAAAGAAAAGTCACCACAAAATCAATTCAAGCCGTAACGCAGTCTTAAAACTACTAGGCACTCTTTCTGATGAGGGGCTTCACTGCTGGTAGAGTTACTCTGCTCGCCACATGCATTCCAGTGGTGATTCAAATTCTGCCGAAATGAGCTTGAAGAATAAGCTGTACTTGCAGTCCTATAGCAAGCAGTAGGAATACTGAAAAGGAAACATGAATTTTCTCTTAAAAGGCATATATGGCCCTCCTTGCTATTTTTTAAGATGAAATCCAGACCAAAATTGTTTAAGTAACCAGTATAGACAATACAGGAACTGAACACAGGAAGAATGCTGAGAAAAAAATAAAACACAGCCAATTCCAAGTACGCCAAGAGCATCTTATTCATATTGTATGTTCACATTACATGCAAACTGTGCTTATTCCATACTCTCACAATCCAGCTATAATGTGGTTTCAGTAACATACGCAGATAACAATTTGTATTTTTAAAAAAAGTTTATTAAAAGGAAATGAGTTCTAGTGACTAACGCCAGGTTTTAGAGAAAGCCCCTTCATGCATCATGCAGTTTTCCTCCATTTGTGAGGTGCATATTCTTGAGTCAGTATTTTCACTATCCTGCATTTATTTGAGGGAGAGCTGGTTGAGTAGGAAAGGGCATAAAGCACGGCTGCTGGAGTAGGGTAGTGTTTTGGTTTTGCTTGGTACAATTGTCCATGTGATGGATAGTTGAGCAGACTGAGAAGTTGGTATGTGCCCACCAACTTCTCTCTGGATCCTGGGGAAAGACAGAGGCACTTACTATGCCCTCAAGTAATTGTTTTGGCTACATACAAAAATGATTCAAACATAGCTCTTCACTTGGTGCCTGAAGTACAGAGCATGTACACTCCTTGTCTCTAAACTGGAGACACATGGATTTGATGGATGAACCACTTGCTGGATAAGGAATTGGCTGGATGGCCGTACTCAAAGAATTGAGGTCAACAGCTCGATGTCCAAGAGGACATCAGTGACAAGTGGTGTTCCTCAGGGGTCGGTACTGGGACAGGCGCTGTTTAACATCTTTGTCAGCGACATGGACAGTGGGATCGAGTGCACCCTCAGCAAGTTTGCGGATGACACCAAGCTGTGTGGTGCGGTCAACACACTGGAGGGAAGGGATGCCATCCAGAGGGACCTTGACAGGCTTGAGAGGTGGGCCAGTGCGAACTGCATGAAGTTCAACAAGGCTGAGTGCCTACACATGAGTCAGCGCAATCCCAAGCACAACTGGGCTGGGCGGGGAATGGTTTGAGAGAAGCCCTGAGGAGAAGGACTTGGGGGTGCTGGTTGATGAAAAACTCAACATGAACCAGCAGTGTGTGCTGGTAGTTCAGAAAGCCAAC